>JAUESF010000085.1:7472678-7484760 GCA_032274765.1 Malacoctenus tetranemus
AATACAGCTGCTGCTGTTGTACAAGTACAGTGTTGGACCGCTGAGAAAGCTCTTTTTATTTGCTCATTAATCACTGAAGCGCTGAGATAGAAGCTGCAACAAGGTTTTCTCCAACGTTGAGACCGTCCTTAACATGACATCAACAAAAACCTGCTTATCTGATTCACTTTCCCATCATCAGTCTCACCAACAACATCACAGAAAACTCAACTCGTTACTGAGATTACGCTCAACTTTCACACGTGACTTTGATTAGGATTTCCAACTGTGTGATTAACGCTGAATGATTGCGTCTCGTATAACCTTGGGGCCTTGAAAGCACCATAGTAAATAATTAAATGCAATAAATGTGTTTTGGACAGTCACTGTTGCTATTATCTGCGCTTGCCCTGTATGACGGCTGGGATTGGGGACATGGGGCCAGAAGCTGTTTATTGCTTTCATATGGAGCCAACATGTGTTTCACATTTACCACAAGATTGTTTTTTTTTCTTTACTGTAATATGTACACTCAGGGCGTTCCTACCACTGAGACACTATCACACTGCCTCAACAGCCCTGTTATCATTTCTTAGTGGATTAAAGTAAACATCAGCTGCGCCATTGTTTTCCTCCTGCTTCAATAGAAACGGATTACATCGTTTGTTCTTCTAATGAATTTAAACAAATCGGAAAAAAATAGTTTATGACTTGCTGCAAAACGAGCGTTTGGGGTCGCAGGACGGAGCTGTGCTCACCTGATGGAGGCCGAGCGCGCTTTGTTTATAATCCCAGTGAGTTTTTTTCTGGCTGCTTTTGATTAATGGATCGCGATCTGATGATCACGTCCGTGTAAACAAATCTAGTTTGCGATCCCTCGAATCACCAAAACATCCCTGACTCACTGACTTGGACTCCTCCGGAGGACCTCGTCAGTTGCCAGAGCTCCCCCCGCATCGTCCTGGACCCGCCTTTGACGGGGATCGGTCGGAGCTGCGGGTCCGGCGATGACACACCGCCGAGGAGCGCGTGCAGCCCATGACATCAACGGGACGTCTTCGGCTGCGCTGAAAAGATAAGTGCCTCGCTGAAAACCTCATCAAGGCCCCTGCGAGCACGCTGGTACCGCGGCCACGTCATACATGCATCTTCCCGTCCGCACGCACCATAAGCAAGGCATCACGGGGGCTCGTATTCACCGTGATTGGGCTTTTTGTGAGGCGCAGCTGGAGCCCACTCAGAGGAGACGAAGCAGGCCCACCTCCTGAAGGAAGGGAGAGGAACTGGCAACGCGGCTCTTCTACTAACATATTTTATCTCGCTATGGGAGGATTAGTGGGTTTGCGAGTTAACTTGAGGGGTAGCTGTGACCTTTCGGGTTTGCGGCGCCGGTTTGTGTGGCAGCGGATGATGTAATTATGGTCACTGCGCTTAAAGCTGGTTGTGCTGAGACGGTCTGATCCAGATCTCTATCTAACCTCAGCAGGAAACACCTTCATCCTGGAAGTCTGACCGAGAGAAGACTGGAGATTCTCCTCTCACTTCAGAAATTTCAATGAAACATCTCTTTGTTTGTGTGTTGCTGAGTGGTTCATGGCTGTTTAGAGACCAGGAGTAATATTTAGACATCCAGTGATCCCCATTACTGGTTCCATCACCATTTAAACTGCTTAGGAAAACCTGCGGTTGCCATGAAAACTGCGAGTATCAGGTTTGTTTCCTCTGGACTCCTGTAAGTAAACAGTCTCACTTCAGGATGTTGTTCCCGTCTTTATGAGTCTCCACACAAACAGCAATTAGGCTCTGTGGTTGCATTGTTACCTGTGCTGGTGTCCTGGTAGCAAAACAAGCCACCGGCAAGTAAATAAACAGTCGGGCACTTCTGCGCTGTCTGACGGTGTTTGTGTTTTCACTGACATTCTTCAACGAGCCCATGAGCATGTTGTTGAATACAAACAGCACCTGAGGCCGTCTCACCGTCCGGACCCCCAGTATGAAGCATCCACACGTTCCCCTCATATCACCGGACCATCTAACACGGTGTCATATGAACGTCTCCCTATTTTCCCCTCCGCTCTCAGCTGAGACGGACCACTGAGGTGGATTTAGGGCCGAAGCGTGTTTGGGCTGTGCAGCCTGTGTAAGTGATCATGTATGTCAGCGGCTGCACTATTTCGGCTCACATTTTTCTTTCTCACGTTGATTTTCTTGGCCCGTGTGCGGTGAAGTAGTTCAAGGGGGCTCCAAGAATGAGCTAAATTGCAGCCACGGCCAGAGGGAGCTTAGCTAAAGAGGGAGTAGATGAGAGCAAACTGAGAAAAGGAATCACTTAATAACTCCCACTCTCGCCGCAGAGAGTGAGCGTCGCGTACGCAGTGATGTAACGACTCGCGTGTGATGGATGTTTGTACGTCCACAGTTACAATTTGACAATAGAAGATCACAATCAGTGAAAAACACACAGAGAAACTCTTTTCTAGGAGATGACAAAAGGAGCAGAGACATTTGCTCGGGGATGCCAAGGAAGAGAGGACGCCGCAGAACGGAAACAAAAAGACCGAGAGCCTCAACCCGCGCATACAAATCCCGGAACGCAAACGGCCCGAGGACATCGATGGTGCGTCCAAAGAGAGGACTCACTCACCGTGTCCAAAACACAGACTTCAGACTCCACCTTCAAATGTAGAACGCTCCATTTTATTGTGAGTGATTTGAGCTCCTTTAAATCTCTCACGTTACTTGTAAAGCAACTAAAAAGCAATAAAAAGTTTTCAAGGCATCGCTTCGAGTTTGACGCACACACGTGTCCTTTATGGCCGCCGTTACATGATTTACGACGCTTTCTGACAACCAAACAACACCTATAAGAGTTACACAAGACGCGTCTCCTCAGATGGCCTCTCCAGTCAGAGCTTTGTGGCGTTGCACGAGTAAACACTCCAGGAGTTTACATAGTTTTCCCGTCAAGAAGGCATCCTATCAGGAAAAGTGTCGGTCCACTGAAACGACAGAAAACGCTACGAGGCCCATGTGTGGCGCCGCAATGTGCAACCAAATAAAAAGACATGAAGGTGGTGGATGCAGGTAATTGTCTGGTTCTGTAACATTTTGTCAAGATGTGTCACTTGCAGGCAAATCACCCAAAAGATACAGAGGACGGATTGAAGCCTCTGACCAAATCCGTCTGTGTACCTCGCGCGGAGCGTAACCTAGTTTTTGTGAGGAACCCCTGAAAGTCTCCTGTCCACAGCTGCAGCCTCGCTGGCAGGGTGTCGGTCTTGCTAACGCTTGTTCAGACCCTGAGGTGCACCTACGGAGGGCCGGCGTTTGATGTGGCACATGATGAAGAACAGAGAGAGTACGAGGAAGACGGTGACCTTGTGTAAGCTCGCCATTATCATCGTGCGAGCCTGTGTGTGTGTGTGTGTGTGTGTGTGTGTGTGTGTGCGTGTGTGCGTGTGTGCGTGTGTGTGTCTGACATCTACGTGGATGACATCCATCCCACAAACGCCTCCACATGGAGTGTGGAGGTTTGGAGGTCCGTGTGGTGAAAAACAAACCCCTGAGTGAGAGCGAGTGTTGTGATTAAAATTTGTTTGATGACACTTTTTCTGCTCCTGAATCAAGAGCAGATGTTAAAGGTATTCTCTGTCATAACAGCCTCAGATGTATGGAGCAAAATCTCTTCCCTGCAATATAAACATGACATTCAACCAGATCCCTTTTTAATCAGGCGGATGCCTTCCCATAGGGGGAAAGAGATGTAGCTGGCAGTGGCACATCCTTTAAATGGAACCAGCATGACACTCACACACCAGTGTGTCTCTCAGGTGTCAAATCATTTGTTGTTTGGCCTGTAATCCAGTTGTTTGGTGGTTCTGAACCATCTCAGCAAAGTCTGGAGAGGCAATGGTTAATGTGGTTTTACTGTACACAAGCATCCAATAAATTAGTCTTTATTTGATCCCATGTCAGGCCGTAATGCCCTGCGTGTTGACTCTGCTGTCAGGCAGCCAGTGATCAAGGACTAATAGAGGCTTTCTGCTGCCACAGCCGCTTCCAGCGACCCCGGGTCTCAGGCCGAAGCACGCCAGCCGAGTCGGAGGAAGGAAGGCCAAGGAAAACAACAAATATGTTTTCATTTGGGCTGCAGGCGTTTACCTTCTGGAGAGCGGCGGGCGGAGGAGTGGAGGTGAGGAAAGGAGAGGAGAGGAGAGGCAAAGCAGAGCCCGCGGAGAGAAAGTGGAAATAGAAAGGATGAAGTGAGGCAGATATGGAGGATGGGAGGAGGAGGAGGAGGAGGAGGAGGAGGAGGGAATAATGTGACCGAGCTCTGGCTGTGGCTCTGGAAAATGTTTGGGAGGTTTATCAAAGACTCCCAAAAAAATCTGAATACATGTTTACATTCTTGTCTTTATCGGTTTGTAGCAAATGCATTAGGATGAAACACACTTTACTTGAGTGACTCTTAATTTTAGGACGCCGGTGGAACAGCTAATGTTTTTCTGCTCCTGCTGACAAGCTTCAAGTTTACTTTTTTCCCCCTACTTTTTTTCTTCCCCCTGGTCTTTCCATCCTTCTCCTAACCCTCCTCGTCAGTTCCAAACTGATAAACAGAGGCCTCACCTCAGCGCGGGCCAAGGCAAATGTTTGAGCCACCTGTTGCAGGAAACCTGAAGCTCTCTAGAGATGGCAGAGATGGAGCTGGAGCTGCGGCCGGGCTCCAGGTACGGCTCACCTTCTGAACCGGAGTCGAGAGTGACTCCACATACGCACAAGTGTGTGTGCGCCTGTGTCTGTGTGTACATGTTTGTGTGAAGGGGGCAGGCAGGGGGGGTTGATGCAGGCGAGTATGTGAGAGCACATTTACAGACGGAATGGAATTATGCTCATTTCGATGCTCAAACTTGTAAGCGTTTAGGTTTGTTGACACTGCACTAAAATGAAGAATCCCAATGGGAGAACGAATATTTCGTACCTTCAACTCGTGATGCTGAAGGCAATTTAATGGAGCTATTAAATAGCATCGTCAAAAACTACTGAACGCTAAAATACCTTTAATCTAACTGAGTGTCTTTGTATCGTGTTGCTGCACGAGAATAGATAATAATCAGATAATAAACATTAATAGTCAGCAAAAAAATAAAGTAGTCCAGCAACAAGAGGTGATCGAAACCAATCATTTTTAATAATTGATGTGACAGTTGTGTGTGCACAGAGGAGTCATTCTGAATGCTCTGTCCTCACGGCGAGAAAATCCAAAGGCCACACGTACACGGAGCTTTTATTTTGAATGGCAACAGGAAGTTGGCGTCAGGCTCCCGCTGTGCTTACGCTGCTAACGGACTGGCGCGCGCCTCCTCCAACTGATGCTCTCCGCTCAGATCCGCTTTTCTCGCGGCTCCTCCGTCGGTGTCACTTTGCCACAGTTCAGGTAAAAGTGACAGACATCACTGCTGCAGTCAGAACAGATGTTTATCTCAGCCTTGTTTACTTTACCTGCCAGCTGCTAACTGATGCGCTGCCTGCTCACCTGGTATTAATTAGCCTGATTAATATTTCCTACTAACCACCGTCCATTCCTATGAGCTTGCTGAATTTCACCCAGATTTTCTTTGACGTTGTTTAATTCTCCAGTATTTGCCCCCAAAATACGTTTTCTTGTGCTGATTTCTGACTTTGTTTGAAGTTTTGTGTGTTTGTTGATGAAAAGTGACTTTGTGGGATGTTAAAGTGAGAAGTGAGTTTTTCCTGTGTCATGAAGACAGCGAAGCGCTTCTGGCTGACTGCTGCGCCGCTTGGCTGCAGTTGCTCTTTGCCCCAGGTTGTTAGTAAACATCAGTGCTGTTTGTTTGTTTGTGGGAGTCACTGAGGCATTCAGCCGGGATGACATTAGTAGAGCTGAAGTGTGTCTGCAGGTAAGGCTCTGCTTTATTGGTGAGGAGGAGGAAAAAAAGAAGCGATTGAGTGGAACATGAGAGGAGGAGGAGAGGAGGAGGAGAGGACTCCTGGTTCACCTTCTGGGTTCCAGGAACTCCCTTGGTCTGCTTCCAATGATTGCCCCCTCACCCCCCCTCACCCCCCACCCCCAAAACGCTCTTTACTTCAGTAAATACCCCTTCAAGTCACCCCCCCTCCACTTTTCACCCTCCAGCCCCAAATTTTCTGGCAACTGCTTTAATCGCCCCCATCACCCCTTCTTCCACTCACCCGCCCTCCTCTCACCCCTCTGGCATCCCGTTCAGACTGCTGCCCTCTCGGCAAACAACCCCCCCCCCCAACAGCCCCAAACCCTCCTCTCTTTCTTACCTCTCCTCCCCAACTGCTGTAGATGCCCCCAGGACTGTGGTTCCTTCAGTTATTCACCTCTTCTCCAAACCCACACGTCCCTCTCTCTCTCTCTCTCTCTCTCTCTCTCTCTCTCTCTCTCTCTCTCTCTCTCTCTCTCTCTCTCTCTCTCTCTCACCAGGATGTAAAATATTCACAGCTGCTGCTGCGGTCAGGTAGCACGGCCACAAGACTCTCCGAGCAAACAGAGGAGCTGTGAACGTGTGAAGCCGACGGTGTACGTTTCATTTGAGGTCCGACACAGGTCCGATGGATCCCCGATGTAGTCAAAACAGAAACCACATACTGAGCCTCGCCGCATGCCTCAACAAACCAAACACTAACCAAACAGGCCCAAGCACAACACGGCGGGGGGGGGAGAAAAAAAATGACACTGCAAACAGTTTTTGGGGAACATGTCAGGCGCGCGGCAGTAACGGGAGAAACGATGCGTGGCCCGCTGCCTCGCAGCCCGCTCGCTCGGATATCAGCGAGGTCGATAATCAGGGCGCAACATCTGTCTCGAATAAATGCCCCCCCCCCCTTTTTTTTTAAAGTCCGGCCTTGTTATGTATCGCGGGTCGAGGCAAGAGCGCATTAAGTCACGTTAAAGTTGCAATAAAAACACATCGCCCCCCCCCCCCCCTCCGCCCCCCCATGTCCCCACATGTTCTAGGTTCTTGATTTCAGGTTCTCCTCGGCAGGCAAATTTGTTTTGAATCTCTGTTGCCGTCCAGATTTTCGCGTCGTAATTAGGACGTAAGTGGGATGTTTTACATCTCGGAGGTCGTACCACCAAATAATGAAGACATCTTGGGCCAGGAATGCCAGCCCTTGAACTTTATGAGGGAGGGGGAGGGAGGGGGAGGGAGGGGTATCGGTGTCTTGAACACATTTCAAAGTAATTGTACTTGATATGTCGTTTACAGAACACCCAAGTAATCATATAAACAAAGGGCTCGATGCCCCGCGAGGATGAAAGGAAATCTGAATCTCCCCCCGATGCATCATACTTACTCACTTTTTGACGTGAGCGTTAGACGCTGAGGATTCCTGAGTACAATAAGAGGATCGAGGACCTCTTTGCAATAAACACAGCGGGACGGGACCGACTCCGGTGGACTCCTTCAGACTCGGAAATGAACTTGTAACACACGCGCACACGCACGCACAAGCACGCACACGCTGGTGGAAACAGATGGCCGAGGTAAAAGTGATGGATGCAGCGTACGGCTCTTCACCGGGGACCCTCTCGCCGCGCTTCCCGCGTGTCCGATCCCACCGAGTGCCGGGATCCAACGCAGCATTACCGAGACCGAGGCCAGAGTCCAAACACGGCCGCAGCAGGGGCTCATGGGGCTCACGGGGGGCGGTGGGGGGTGGGGGGACGGCACAGCAACAACATCAGAGCCAGAGGAAGAAAAAAAGAAAAAACCCAGGGAAAAGTCAAAAGAAGAATAAAGAAAACATGACATCATAGTTAATTAGAATCAGGTGATAAACAAAAGGAGTGATATTTACGTTACACCATATGCCCCGCTCCATGTGTCTCTCTGTCTCGGGGGGCACAGCAACAGGTTACAGACACGTAAGGTCAAGGAGGGAGGCTTTTCCCAGCTGCTAGACCACACTGATGCACACACACCGCGTTCTTCACCAAGCTGCCCCCCCCGTGTGTGTGTGTGTGTGTGCGCGCGCGCGTGTGTGTGTCTCGGCCATTTCTGAAGCCTGTTTTGTCTTTGTTGTTATCGCATAAAAGACGGTGTTTATCCTCCAGGAAGCCATGTTTGCCATGTGTACTTGTCGGGACTCTTCGCAGAGAGACATGAAAAAAACCAACACCCTCCACTAATCAGCCAGGTTGTTCTCGGGGCTTCTTTCTGAAGGTCTAATCTCTCACAGATCCCTGCTTCACACCTCGCTTTTTAAAGCGCTCGCACAGTTGATTCTGAATCCTGATGACTTGGATTTCGATGGGTTTTTTTTTAGGCTGTCAGGGTTTGATGTGACCACTGCAGCGCCGCCATTGACCTTCAAGTTTGACTTAAGGAAAATTCCTTCGTGATGCATTTATTAGCTGTGAGGCTTTTAGCCTATTCAAACTGAAGCGCTTTGCTGCATTCAGGGAACAACAACCCCCCAAATTGAAACCAGCAGAGGAGCAAGAGAAACCAGAGTGGTGCAGAAGCTTAGGTTTCAGTGTCGATCTGTAATGTCAAAGGTGAAGATTATTGTTATTGTTATTATTGATGCAGCAGCAGTGTTCTCTGTTGTTTTCCTCTCAGTCTGTGAGCGGCCTGTTTCAACTCATTTCCACACAGGTTGACCCGATTACGCAGCAGAAATGACTTTTCTCCTTCGTTCAGAGATCGTCTGTCTGTGAGCCGTGTTGTGTGCAGCAGATGTCACGTCGCTGCAGCACTAGCAGCCCTGCTGACTGTTTGTGTTTCTGCCTCTTTAGCTGCAGCACCAGCATCCCCAGAAGAGTCTCCAGCTGTTGCACCGACGTCACACCACCACGGAAGAGCTCGTGTGCAGCAGGTGAGCGTCTTGTTGTTCTCTGTTATTTGTAAGATGAAATGTTTGGCTGCATTTTTCGCCTCCCTTCACTTGTTTAAATTCGATCCATTGTTTTTTTTAAAGCAATGAGCAGGTGTGATTGTATTTGATCAATGATGTTCAACATCTGTTCGTTTTGCATCACCAAGAGTTTGATTTTGACTGTTGTGTCTGTTTTATGACAAAACTCTGCTCTGATATAAATTACTCTGGAACCTTTTCATGACTGGAATCCTATTCAGTCCGGTGTTATGCACTGGTTTGATGTTATGGCTGTTGATTTGTTTTTGATGGAAGTGTTGTGAAGTCTTGCATCATGGTGAGGGAGTTTGTGTTTAAATGCAGCGCTGTGTTTGTCCACTGTGTCAGGATCCATTTCAAACACAGAAAACTTAGAGATGCACAACAAATCCTGTCAACTGAAATGATACTGAGCCACAATCAGTTGCAGGACCAAAGCACAACATCCTCTTTCTTCAATTCTTCAGCACTTTCCTTCCTTCCTCTCACTTTGGATTTATAAAGGACAACAATAAACGTATGGTTTAGGCCATCAAATTACATTGTTTGCATAGGTTTTCTGTTTATTTGTCATGTCTTCACCAGGTCCTTTGACTGTAAAAAGCTTCAGAGAAGAATCAAAGTCAAACAAGTTAAAGACAAATATATTCTTTATATTTATTTAGGTTTAAATGATTAGTATTCAAAAAGAGAAGCATAAATGGTAAAAAAAAAAGAAAGAAAACAACTCGTCCTCTTTTGTGTTTTTGCATGTTTTTGTTAAATATTACACAAAATAAATAAATTTAAAGAAAAAGACATGATAGTGTTCGACTTGCTGCTGTGTTGGTGCTTTCTGTCCTCTCTGCCGTTCGTCTCCTTCCTCCTGCTGCCTCCCGTCTCTTTCCTCCACTTCCTCCTCCTTTCCTCTCTTCTCACATCTTCTGTCCTTCCACTCGTCCTATCACACACTTCACATGTACACAAATCTACAAATGTGAGTTACTGAATCACATTTTGGCACAGAAGTCATTTCTTTTCATAATTTGAACTGTGCCAGTGTACTTTATAACTTAAAACAGAAAATATATACATTGTATACCGATATATCTTATTTCTTTCTTTAAAAATAGAAATGTCTTTATCCAACAGCGATAAAAGTGTCTCTAGGTTCTCCTCTCGTTCCATCGTCAGTGCATCTCACAGATCCGAGTCACATCTGTCCAATGTAGCCATCACTGTAACTCCAAAAACTGTCCGTCTCCGCGGCAACGGGCCCCTCCGTCCGATCACCGTGGCTGCACCACAATGGGCAGGAAGTGAGTGGCTGTGTTTTTCCTCCGCGTCCTCTTCCCCTTCATCGGCCTCCCGTTGGCGTTCAGTCCCACAAACATGTGCTTCTTCTTGTTGCGCCACTCGGCCGACGCGTAGGTGTTGTACTTGTTCTCCTCGATGCGTTCAATCAGGCGACAGTCCGGGCCGAAGTCCCTCTGTGGAGGAGGAGGAGGAGGAGGAGGAGCAGGCAGTTTAAACACGGCGTATAAACATATAGATCACAGTCAGCGGTTTATACTGCTGGTTTTATGTGAGCTCCCACTTCTCACTCTGCTGTGGGGCCAAAATAACGAAGCAGGAAGCTTTGTCTCTGCACTTCTGGGGGAGCTGTGGGAGCTTGTTCCTTTTCCTATGACAAATTTCTCCTTTATTTTGTTAAAAAACATCCATAAAGTTCCATTTGTGAGTCAGTTTTTTGGGTTTCATGCTCAAGCACGATCAAGTGAAAAGAGAAGAAACCTCCCTTGTACTGTAACTACTCGTTGTATCATTTAAGTGGATCACATTTTGCTGAATATCAGCAGCATCTCAGGCTTTAACGGGCCTCATCAGTGTTTTGTTATTGTCTTCATGTGCTCCAGTGTTTCACTGAGCCCTTCTTTGGGGGCTTGTCATCGCGCAGCAACAACATGTTGATTCTCCGCTTGTTACATCAGAGATCAACAAATCCTCCGTCGTTGCCTAATAGAAATCCCCGAGGTTGTCGAGGCCAATTGTGGGAAACCGGGCAAGTTATCTGCTAATGTTATCAGCGCGCCAGACTGAGGATGAGCTGGGGGGGGGGGCACGGGAGTCAGGAGCGAGGAGGCTCAGGCCCGTCGCCGAGCGGAGACCCTGGCGACAGAAAGGTTGTGGCTTCCATTCCTGCCGTGACCACCCACTGCTAAATGATCTGAGGGAGCAGCACTTGTCAGTCTGCTGGAAGCTGCTCCTGCGCTCGAGGCGAATGTCACTCGAACAGCCCGCTAACTGGATGCAGTCGATAGTCTCAGGCAGAAAAAAAGCGCTTCATGCGCCCTCACGCTCGCGCTCAGTATCTCCCTCCGTCTCTCTCCTGCTGCATCTGGCCACAGCTGTTCAAATTGGTTCCAGGAGTGAAACTGAATGTTCCCAAAGCAAAATGAGAATATTTTTTACAAACACTGTGCAGCTTTTTTTCCCCAACTCGTGCTCGGTGCAACAAAACAGAGTGCCTGTGTCTGTTTGTGTGTGTGTTGTAAGCCTTCATTTTGAAACCAAATTAGAGTAATGAATCACGAAAAATATTGTCAGCAACATTTTTGTGTGATGACATCGTTGAAAACTCATTTATCAGTCCTCCTTATTGGTACAACGTCGATTAGATACACAGACTCAGCGTTTCTGTCTCCTGTCATTTCAATTGATTACCACCGTATAAAGAGGGCTCTGTGTAAACCCATCAAGTGTAATTGGACACCGGACCCTCGCCGCCACGCTGCGGCTGCTCGTGTTGCACTGAGCGGAAGACGTCATGGGAATTCAGTTTCAGGCCTGCAACAAAACGCCTCTTTTTCTTTCTGTCTTTTTTTTTTTTCTACCGTGTGTCATTTCATCTGTTGAGCGACTCCAGAGAGGCACGCTGAATATTGGGTCCAAGGAAAAGGGGGGGGGGACAAGAAAAGGAGGGAGAGAATGAGATGACGAAGGGGAGTGAGGAGGAGGAGGAGGAGGAGGAGGGAGAGAGGAGGAGGTGGGGGAGGATACCAGATGAAACGAGGGCCGCGCTCCCCAGAGGGACCGACGCAGAATAGAGAAACTGAAGGATTGTGTTTCCTGTTTGTGAATGGAGAGGAAAGGTGGATGGCAGCGAGGAGCGCTCGCATGGACCCTTCTGATGGCTGTGAGGCCTCATCGCCTGGAC
>JAUESF010000085.1:7622665-7636407 GCA_032274765.1 Malacoctenus tetranemus
TTTGGAGTGAAATCAGGCAGACAGAACCTTCAGGATCAACACACGTTCCCTCTGTGACCTCTCCCTCTCTGGACTGACGGCGACGTCACTCGAGTCCTCCCGTAGCTCCTCCCACCCGCACACACACACACACACACACACACACACACACACACACACACACTGGAGGTCTCATCATCCACAGTAATTGAGGCCACCTGTGTGTAGGTGTTTACTATCCTGACATGTAAAAATGACTTGCGTGTGCTGATGAACGTTAGAGAGACACCTTCCTGCAGGAAAGCAAAGCCTCTCCTGCAGCCTCACTCAGCAATGTGAGGTCCAGGAAGAAACGTTTATTAAGACCTATAAAATTAAAGTCTTAATTTAAAGAGTCTTTATGTCCTTTTCCACGGTGACACGGTGATCGTCTGGCAGCTCGACAGAAGCGATGTCCACACATGCGAGGGGCTGTGCATTGTTTGAGCCTTAAACTGTGTTAATTGTAGCCCTCTGTTTAAAAGATGTAATCATGTCATCAGTTCCTGCAATTAAATAGTATTAAACAATCATCACCCGAAGAATGCAGCCAACTAATTTGCACCCAATAGCAGTGATTTAATTTATCGAAGCCTGCTGCATCGAGCCGCATCCGGCACAGTTTAACCAGCACGTCTCGGTTGGCGACGTGATGCTCTGCGTGTGGTCCAGGCCCCCCGCCCCTGCCCCGCCGCCCCCGCTCCCCCCCAAAAATTCGACCTGCGGCTCATTTTTGTACTGTCCACGTTTTATCCTCCCTCGGCTGCGTGTCTGGAACGCTTCGACCCAGCGAGTCCCCGGCGTTTCAGCTTCATCATGATAATAGTGACATCCGCCACCAAGGTTATATCGCTCTGCCTCAGCCCGCGCAGAGGAGAGGCCTCTGGGAGAGAGAGGTCACCGAGGATTCAGCGTTTCTCAGTTATTTATTGCAGTCGGACGATGATTGTAATAAAATCTATGTTTGGGTCACAAAACGGCTCGCTTTTGAAAGTAGAATAGTCTCTGTGCCATCTGAATTTAAGGATTTCCAGTTAGAGCAAGATGTCTAAAAGCTCCATGTAGAAAAGCTCTTAAATTCACGTGACAAAATTCATTGTGATTTGGTTTTTACTTCTGCCAAAGTGGTTGTTTTCATCCCTGTTTGTCCGTCTGTCTCTTCACAGACTAACTCATAAAGTGTGATGGTCCAAAGAACAGGTGACTAAAGTTTGAGGGTGTTGTGGTCACCTGTGATCCAGAATGGCTAAAAAAGGTCAGTTCTGTGGTGTGTTTCAGTTCTGTGTTTATACTGAGGGCAGGATGCAAGAGGTTGAAGCAGAACAGGTGAGCAGGCGTCTTGGTGGAGGTGAGCGCTTCCCAACTGCTCTTCCACTTATTTATTGCAGTGTTTTGACTCTATTTCAAAGGTCTGCTGCATTATTACAGTGACAGTGCGTTCGCCATGGCAGCATCCTGCTGAAATGCAACAGCCTGCACAGTGTGGAGAGGCGGAGACATAAAGGAGTGGCACGGGGGGGGAGTTATCAGACTGGTACTGTTACAAATGGCTGCTTGATATCTCTAAATGGGCACAATCAATATTCACTTGAATGAGAATCAATCCCTGGAATGAGGCCACGCTCTGTGGGGATTAAGGCTCGGTCGCTCTCGCTGGATTCACTCCCCGTTTCAGGCCCAGAGAACAGACTTTGGGGCCGTTTGACGGCTCCATTCGTGACACGATTGTCTCCTTTGGTTTTTTTTGTGTTGATTTCTGCTCGCAGCAAGAATGAAATCCGAGCTCCAACCTGGCAGGAGCCACTCTGGCACCCATACGCGCATGCATACATACAGGCCACTGAGCTGATCATCTCCCACAAACAAACACGACTGATTAGTGCGAGAAATCGATGTCATGCAGGCGCACATTCCCCGTGCTGTCTGTGGACTGTGGGAAAATCCTGGGGCTGTCTTTGGTAAACAGAGTGATGGAGTGTCCTGTGGTCCACATACACACACTTATGTCTCATAAACATGTCTCTGTGTCCTCTCTCTCTATGATTCAGGCAAATAAACAACAACCATGCAGGAGCCTGTTGGCTGAACCCAGAAGAGAGAAGCCTGCAGGCCGGCCCTCAGACGACACTGTTTGTGTCTTGTGACCTTGTTGTCAGCGGTAAGTGGTCATGAGAGCACGGACTGACGGTCCTTCCATGTTTCTGGTGCTTTGCTTTGACTTGTGAGTGATGTCTGTGAGCGAGTGTTGGTTGTAATTTGCAAAATCAATTTCGAGAAAGTCCCAGAATCAGCAAATGGAAACATTCTGTAGGAAGCCTCCAGTTTCAATGGTCATAAAATGGATGAGTATAATATAATATAATATAATATAATATAATATAATATAATATAATATAATATAATATAATATAAGTCCGGCGAAATTTTGTATGGAAAAGGAATAATAATAATAATAAGAAACGCGCAGAATAGCACGAGCATGAGCCACATCTCCCACAGCTTCTGCTGTGGGAGATGTGGCTCATGCGTAGCTCGCGCCACATAAATAATAATATAATATCCACAAGGTGGCACAGTAGTACAGCCCTTTTAATATGGCAAGGCAAGTTTATTAGAATCACAGTCTTCAGGCACAAAGTGATTCACAGTGAAACACATGAAATACTTAAAAACAAGCTGCAGGATAATGAATGTAGAGTGAAGTGAAGGAATAAAGTCAAGAAATGGTAAAAAGTATTTTCTATTGGAGAGCTTGAGTAGAATTACTGGTGTTCAGGACGTTTGAGCCTCAAAACACGTCCACAGTCTTTCCTCTGACGTAAAAAGTCTTTGTGTTCGGGTCCAAAACTCATTATAAAAAAAAAGGTAAAGTAGAAATGAGAAAACTTTCCACAGATTTCTGTCGCACCACTATTTCCTCTCCTGTGCATCGTTGGTCATCTGACGCCTCACACACACACAGATTCATCAGGCCGACCGTCGGCGGCGCGACGCTGCCATAATTGAGCTTCTCTGCCGGATGGTTTCCTCCGATAAAGTCGCTCTGCCAAAAGACCAGCCGCCAAACTGAATGAATGTGCTTATTTATCTGGAACAGACGATCCTCTCCAGCAGAGAGAGGCTGTACATGCTTGTGTTTTTTTTAGCATTATGATGATCATGTTGTGTACTTTCACTTTGAATACATTTAGGAGAAATGAACACGTCCAAAGTAGAACTGATACTCGCTAAAACATGCAGGCTCCTCTCAACTGTAAGTGGGTGTTGCCCGGTTTAAAGTCACAATGTTAGGTGTGTCTTAGTGTGTGTTTCTGCCTAAAGCATGCAGATAGTAGAGCATCTTATTTTGTTGGATGGTGAAGCTAAACTGAGAAGAGTAGCATGTGACATCATTATTTTTTCACCTGTGTTTGTTGCTGTTGTGCTTGTGGCTGCCTGTAGCCTCTCTGCTAATTAGCGACTCGTTTTCCAGGTCTGCATTAATGCATTCGGAGAGAATGAAACCGTTTCCTGTATAGATTAGTATCTTGGAAGTTGACGTGAAAGGTGACAGTCCAGATGTTCTACTGAAAAGGCGTTGTGATAAACTCGGTAATAGAATTTACTTGTGCTTTTAAGTTCCAACAACAGGCGTCGATCCTGGGAAGTCAGACAGTTTCATCCCGTCTTTCTGACGAACTCCAACCACTTACGCACATGTTTCTTGACCTCTGCCGCTTTCGTCTGCTGCTTTTAGAGCCCCATTATCTTCAGTCCTTCTCTGCTGCGCTGTGGGAAATATCGCCACTTTGAGGAGTATTTTTATAGCATCTGAAACGGTCTTTTTAAATCAGAGCGCTGCTTCTTTGTATGTATTTTACTTCTGTTCCTAAAACGTGTGTCACCTCAAACAGTCTCAACACTTGCTAATTTAAACACTTCATTGTTCCTCTGTCAGGAGTTCATCGGTAGGTTTTCTTTATCCAAGTAGGTGAAATATAATGAAACTTTAGTAACTGTGGTATTGTTCATATTATCCCACAAACTCTCGTCTCGTCTGGCAACATGATGTTGTCATAGAAACGGCAAAAATACAACCAATGCACTTATTTTCATTGATCACTTGATTTTTTTGGGACGTCCAACAGGAAGCCTGCTCACTGTTGTGCACTGTGTTTTTTCTTCCAGTCCTCTTGCTTTGCTCCCATACAAAGACGTGCTTGTTTGGTTATTTGTGACTCTTTGCTGTGTGAACGTGCGAATGTGTGAGCGAAGTCGCTGCCCGTCTCTCTCTCCCTCTCTGTTTTGGCCCCTCTAATGTGCGCCGAGTCAGCTTGGACGGGCTCCAGCTCCCAGCAAACCTCAAGTTGGATAACACAGGTATTAAAGAGAGAATAATGAGCACTAAGATCCCTGGAAAAGATAAAAAACAATCACGCTGATTTCCGAGGTGGCACACGGGGTCGACGTGATGGCCTCCGGTCCTCCTCCCTGGGAAGAACAACTGCGGATGTGTCATTGAGAGGCTGGAGCCAGTGAATGTCTGACATTTTTAAATGAATAAGGTTCAGGGGCAGAGAGTACCATGGGAAGCCCGCTTGATCAGTGGCCTTGTTTGTGTTAAGCAGGGGTAAAAACAGTCACTGTTCAGGACTCAGTTGTCACTATTACCAGTGTTATATTAAGCTTTGAAACTGCACTCTTAAAAAAGATAATTCTCTTGCTAGCACCAAACGAGTTGTGGTCATTTCTTGGTTGCTATGCAACTGATTTGTCATGGAAATAAATTGCAGATTTAATTGTGTTTCATTGAGTCGAGTTAAGCTGACGAATACTCTCATAGCTAAAACTATGTCGTGTCAGTAAATTGAGGTCCTCATAGAAGTCATTGCCGAGTTAGCTGCAGAGGCAACTTTTTGTTTTTTTCTTCTTGACTTGATACGAATTATTAACACCTGAGGCGACGGCGGCTGAAGTCAAATTTGAAAGCAAAAGAAGAAGCAGGCCCGTCCAGTTGAAATAAAGGAATCATTTGTAAACCCGTCGTATAAACAAGCTGCGGTAGTTTACTGATCGGTCCACCGTGCGTTGCGCAGACCCAAACCAGCGACGTTTTTGGCCGAGAAGACCAGCGTGTTTACTTTGGCTGCGGTTGCAAGCGTTGCGAGGTGACTTTGTTCCCCGTTGTGCTGCGTATTTGTTCAGATGCTGGCACGCATGCAGAGGTATTCACGGGCAGGCTGCCTGATCGCGGCAGGAAGAGGACAAACAAAATATGGTGAAGGTGGAGGCAGCGAAGGTGCTTCAGAAGTTCTTACCTCACCCACCCTCAATTTACAGGCCTGTGGGCTTTGATTAGCTGTAATTAGGCCTCCAATTTATTACTGCTTATCGCTCATTATGGTCCTAATTTCTTGCTAATTTACAGAGTTGAAGACCTTTTTTTTTATAGATCCTGGAACAATAATAACAAAGCAAAACATCAAACTTATCTTTATTCAGTGTATCGCAGGTTTTTTGCCAGTTAAAACTGTGCAGGAGCCAAGTTAGTGGAGCAACCCAGATTCCTCTGCCACTGATCTTTTAGTGGAAAAAGTAAATCTATTATTATTCATCTGGAATCATCGTCTGCAGCCCGGTGCAGAACGAAACCAATTGTTTCTGTGAATGTTGAGTGAAAGCGACACAGAGCCATTACCAGACTGAAGAACGGCAGGCTGCAGACCCCCGTTCAAAACCAGTGACCCTGTGGTCGTGTGAACACCATAAAAGAAAGAAACCAAGATGTTTAGAAAGTACACAACGGCTCTCTGTAGTAATCTGTGTATAATACATTTCTACCATCATTAAAGGGGGATATAGTAACGTTGAACTGGTCCAAAAGGTGAGGTCAGATGGTGTGAGTGATGAAGCGCTGCAGGAGGGGGCACGCTGCCCAGAATTTAAAGCCAGTAATCCTGTTAATTAGAGGCGCACTGGCTTCCTGCGATAATATCTTCAGTGACCGTTGGAACGTATGACAACGAAAAGACACACGGAGGCTTGAAATGAACCACGTCTTCAGATGGGTTTATGAAATGAGGGGGTAACCATGGAAACGGTGACTATTGTTTTAGTTCAGAAAAACGTAATATTTCAAAAGTTTCTCACTGTGGAAAAGCTTCAAAAAAATGTTGGGCACTGAAAATAACCCTACTAAAGTAGTGTGGTGCTTGTTTCGCACCACTTTAGCTGCAGGTTGCTGGTGGGGCTGGACCAGTCGTGCTGGACTGTGGTGGGCTCGTGACGTATCGAGATGTGAGGTGAACGCGTTCACAGATCAATTGATCCACTCGATGGCCGCCACGGTTTCTGGAGTGAGAGTTGTTGCACCGGTTCGAGCAGGAAAACCTGCGATTGATTCGGGGCAACAAGCGCCAGGACCTCACACCCCCCACACCCCCCCCCCACACCCCCCACACCCCCCCACACCCCCCATCCCCTATGCTGCATTCGAATTACAAGGGCAGGGTAGTGATTGGATTTTATGCACATGCACATCGACATGTCAGTCAGTCATGAAAATGATTTAGTGGAGGACCGTAGCGAATCAGGGTCATGCCCATGGGTGAGTGACACCCCGGTTCACTGGCAGATGCACAGAGCCGCACAGTCCGTCAGCCCGAGAAATATAGTGCGTGTCTGTCTGCATCGGCAGTGCTGCAAATAACAGGTGGAGTTGGAAAATATATATTTTACCTCCTTACACAGACCATTCAGCCAACCTCCCAAACACCTAAATTGTGTTGGGGGGGGGGGGTAGAGTAATTGCTGCAGACTGGCCACAAATTACGGCAATTAGGGGAAGCTAACATTTACGAACAGTAAACAGACAACAGATTGTTCCTTCCACAGCTCCCAAAAAAAAGCTGGATAAGTATTGCAATTCCGCACACACACACACCGCGCTCTTCATAAAAGCACAAGATGGAGCGCTTTGCAGTGTTTGCTTAACAAAAGAATAAAGTGGATAAAATCTGACGGCTTAGGGAGGCTCCAAAGGCACCGTGTGGAAGCTGTGCACCTTCCGTATACATTTACTCGCACAATGAATGGAGAAAAGTGGCCAGAAAAACAAAACCAAACACTCTGAGCGACAAACCATCTATGGTGCAGAATGCACCGGAGCAACCTCCTTCCCAACAATCACCCAGAGTACATGAAGAAAAGGAGCTTTGGGGATCTCGTTACACATGTTTGGTGTGTCTGTAGCTTGGAATTCTGCAGGACTTGATGCAGATTCTGTGAAAAAATGGCAGAATGCACAAAATCTCCACTGCTTTGCAGAGCCGACGGTCTGACAGCTACGACAACCAGTCTGAGGTGTTGTGTCTTTAAATTCCTCGGATCCGAATCTATTGGAGCATCTGTTGGATTTGCACGATGAAAAAAAAGTCTGATTCACCTCGAGACCTTCTTGACTTAAAGGATCTGCTGCCAACATCTTGGTGCCAGATACTGCAACGCTCTGCTTTTAAGGTCCAATACTGGGTGGATCAGGGCTGTTTTGGGCACATACAAAAAATGCATTTACATAATATCAGGCAGATGGTAATAATGTTTTGGCTGGTCCCTGTATTTGGCCCTGGCTTCGGTGTGATTCTTGGACCTTGCAGGTGCTGTGTTTTCTTGCCTCGGGCAGGGGGTCCGGGGGTACGACGGAGTCACGTTGGATTACGCTTCTCTCAAACGTTGGAGTGTTTTTCGGCGCTGCTCTGGGAGGCGGGGACCAAATCTGCAAATTGTTCCTCTGAGTGGTGGAAAGTTAAACAGCTCCATGTTTGAGTAATTGTTTGAAGTTGGACAGTTTGGTTTGACAAAGTCCGAAACTGTTACAGAAACACAAGTGTCATATAAACCAATCAGATGTTGATTTTGGAGGCTTGTTTTCAGGGCCAGAATCTCACTTTCCACTGTTGGTCTTAGCAGAAGAATGCTGGCACGCATCTTGATCTGGTGCCTGCGGGCACAATGTGATGGACTTGTGCGGGGCTTCACCATCGTAGGCCTGCTGAAGCCTCTTTTCACTGCATCCAGGCTGCAGCATCGACTGCTGCTCTTTCTCCTCTCCAGCAGCTCCACAAACAGGCTGCTGTTACCGTGTTAGGACCTTGTTTGGCTGTTTATGTTCTAAAAAAAAAGAAAAAGTTTTGATTCGTGCTGCCTCGATCCACGGACACAGAAAAGTAAGAGACACTAATGAGGACCTGACCTGCTAAAGCGAATTGTTTGCTGGATGCAAAAGAAAACTGTGGAGGGTTCAGTAGTTAGTGTGTCTGCAGTCAACCTGTAGCTCGCTGGAAGGAGGAGGGTAGAAAGTCACTGATGGTCTGGACGCAGACTCTCTGATGTGGCTTGGGTTGATGTCTGGCAGCAGGTGTCAGAAGTTCTGCCTGTGGCTCAAAGTTGGACGATAAGAGAGCTCAAGCTGGAGGCGGCGTGACTGAGCCGAGTGGAAGGAGCAAAGACGGTAGTAATGACATTTTATTTAATGGAAGTTACTGTAGTTGCTCTTCAGCCTTCATTGGGTGAAGTTACAGCTCATTAAATGGATTACAAGCGAGCATGCTCACACTAAAAGCTTATTCTTGCTTTTGAGGGTTGTTTTGATGTTGACATGCTGATGTGAAGATTAGGCTTCTCTCACAGAACAACAGCTGCAGTCTGAACTCTCTCAGCTACGGGACGTGTGAGTGGACGAGATATTACTTTGATGACACATTTTGCAGCATGTTGGGCAACGCTGGAGTGCTTCACACCTCCAGTTTCTCCCATGTACGGACACATTCAGACACCCACCCATTGGGACACTGCCGTGCAAAGGTGCTCACTCACCACTGGGAGCAGTTTTAGGGTTCAGTGTCTTCAGGACGCTTTGACATATTTCTTTGAATGATGACTCTATTAAAAGACACAATGTAGAGACACAAAAGACACAATCGCTGTTTGATTCACGCGAGGTGCGTTGATTCCTCTGTACTGATTGGCTCTTGAGGAGAGCCTTGACCACAGTCATTAAGATTTGCTTCCCGGGTCAAGGGGAGGTTTTGGGACACGTGCAGCGACTCCGAGACAGATGGTTCACTGCCAAAACCCTATTAAGGAGTTCAGGACATTCATCAAGAAGTGAGAGGCGCTGGGAAGAAGCAGTGAGGGTAAACGAGGGCAGGAGTGAGGTCTTTTCATGCTTCTGTGTTGTTTGATGAATTCAGCTCAGTCCGGTTCGGGGGGGAAACGGTTCGCAAACGTCGTCCTGAAGAATAAACCTCCTCCGTCATCACTTTCTCTGTGAGGCGTAGAAGCAAACAGACCAGGGAGGAAAGAGTTCAGCAGAGCTGAGGTCAGAGGAGTGGGCTGAGTGGGCTCCTCTGTGGGCCAGAAGCAAAATACTGGCTTTAAGGTGGAAAACGGCAGATTTGTCAGCTGACAGAAGCGAAGCAACGGAGAGATGAGATCCTGAAAGTCTTCCACCGCAGTCAGACTGGAGGAATTTCTCCTGCAGCTGCCTAAAGAGGAGTTTATTTGGTGCTCTGGGCGGCTTACAGCCAGAGAGCAGGTGGGAGCTGATAGGCAAGCTTAGGAGGGGGAAAAAAGGGGGAGAGGGCCCTGGGGGTGGAGGGGGGAGGATACGGGAGCAGGGATAAGCGTGGAGGTCACTGCAGAGACACAGCAAGGAGTCCACTGGAGAGAGGGAAAGGAGGTGAGCTGAGGACAGGAGGAAACGGAGGAATCACGAGACGTGCCAGCGGCGATGGTGTGAGGAAATCCAGTTTAGAGGGGCTCATCGGGAGGGGAGTGAAGTGGGAAACAAGTGCTGGTCAATGACGACTGAGAGGGTCAACAGCAGCGAGGGACGAGGGGCTTCCTGCTCTATCTGTCTATTTATTCCTCCTAAAAACGCATCCCAGTGATTCAGGAAGCCCACAAATAGACATCGCCGCAAAACAAACTTGGAAAATAAAGATATTTATTGTTTCAGAGCTGTCATCATGAGGTCAGATACCCACTCTGTCTCGCCCGGAGCTGTTTATGAGCTAGAAAGGCTTCCTCTGAGCGACTCCTATGCTTTTCTGTCCAACCTCTTAATATTGGTGGCTTTGTTTTTTTTTTGGCTCCAGCGTGTCAAACTGTTTGAGCTATGAACCAAATCTTTATGCTTCTTCCAAAAACTGGAAGCGAAGGCGAATTCGTGAATGTGTCCCTTTAAAATCAGCTGAACCATCGGCTGCTGTGACTCAAGTGGAACCTTGAGTCACCTGCTTAAAATGAAAACTTTGGTTTGATTTGTAACATTGATTAGATTTACGTGGTCACATGTTTCTTTAGGGTTATTTTGTTGAGCTTCCTGATCAGTCTCCTGTGTAAATGTCATCATCCTGAACCCTCTCGATGTGTTATTGGAAGCAGCTATTACTGTGATTCTGTCTGGTTGTGTTTTTCCACCGTGTCCTGAACATGAAGATGCCCTGGGTGTTACTTTGGCCGGTCGTCACCCATCATGACGCTTAATGCGATGATGTTGTTTGACACGACAGCCTCTGCTAATTCACAGCAATTGCCTTGTCAATAAACCCATCTGTGCGTGTCATAAACCTAATATGAAGCCACGGTAAATATAATAAACCGGGGTTGTAAATTTCCAGTCCGTCACCGTCGAATGTGTGGCGCAGCCTTCTGGAGGACTCGCCGCTCCTCTGCTGACCTCATGAAGTTTGACTGAAAGTCACCTCCGACTCGCTCGATTGAGGCCGTATGGAACATTTACATGCAGCAGGTTTATTTAAGAAAGAATTTTCCTCATTTGGCGACTCAGTCACTTTCATTGTGGGCATCCACTCGCACCTCATGACAGTCATGAGAGGCGGTCGGTCGCTGTAAAAACGGCCCTTCACAGCCGTGCGTTTTATTCACGCTCGTCCCTCAAACAGCATTCCCACTGTTGCCTGAGTCGCTCCACACAAGAATGTCCTCATGACCGGAAGATGTCTTCCTGCACGTGAGGGCAGATTTGTCTTTGTGATAACGCGCTGAAGCAGGAACTAACGGTGTGAAAGACCTGCTTCAGTTCAAAGGACGCGCATCCACACCGGCCTCTGCGGTGATCGCTTTACACTGGCCGGCGTTACTCGCTCAGAGAGCGCCGAGAGTTATGGATTGTCTGCTGTTACTGCTCAGTAGCGCTGGACTGCTCGACTCGCGTTGCAGCAAATTCTGGCACCTTACTCGCAAACCAATTAGTGAGAGTGTGCACTCGATACTAAAACGGTTTCTCACCCTGTGTCGATAATACTAATTCTAATTTTTTGGCGATTATTTTTATTTGTTTAATCCTTCATACTAGCTGAGTGTGTGACGTCGCAGCTCCGTGATGTTGTGAAAATGTGGAACAAATGCTTTTAAAGACACACTTGTTGGATAAAGCCTCAAACAGTCTGTGGAGAATGGGATGAGGCACTTTTAGGAGTAGTCGAGAGTTTTTCTATGAAACAGTAGAGCAAGAATTGAAAGGGTTAAAAAGAAAAGCAGAGTCGTAATCTGAAAGCAGTCCTGAGTTTGAGTCCATCACTTGTGTGCTCAGAGGTTTGTGCATGCGCCCTCGTCCAGCTTCCCTCAGACTGATGATACAAACAACCTCCAGAGGTTAAAGTGTCGATGGACGTCAGAATCATTCGTTGGTTTGCCACACCGACCCTTTATCTGCAGCATGGAAGCTTTCAAACGCATCAAACTTTTCAGGAGGCAGCAAATTGTGAGCTGGACAGACCTGCTGGCAGACCTGTTTGGGTCAGCAGGAGTTTAGAGACTAATTAGAGAGGAATCTGTGCGCCTCTGTGCGCTGTCGCCCGATCACCGATTGGCCAAGTTCATTCAGGAGTGATTTAATTGTACACTTTCTGCCCGCATTGCTTTTGCCCCAGTGGCTGCATTGTACACCGCGGACAAACATTTTTTTTTTTTTTTTACGTCATGATTCTGGAGGAGAGCTGGGCCGGATGCTCGCTGCCTCTGCTGCAGATCACTTGATGCAGAATAATTCTGTAACAATATGGAGGACGAGTGTGAGCTGTGGACGGCAAGCGACACATTCAGCAACCAAAAACACATTCACTACACCGTAAAAGTTTGCATAAGTTGTTTTATTCATAGTTATTGTCCTTTTCTTTTTTTTGTCATATTTCTTTTTTTTTTCATTGTTTTGTCTTTTGTTGAAGTGGACATCCTGTAAAGTCAAGCCTGAAGCCCTTGGCTGAGTTGTTCTCTGAACTGAAAAGAAAGGGTAAGAGGAGGAGCGGAGTGGGAATAGCCTCCTCTGTCTCTCACTCTCTCTTTCTCGTGCTCCCAGTATCCCAACTCAACCTTTATTTTCATTTGTTTGAACAAAGAGTGTACCTTACAGTATATTTACACATCATACTGACTGACTGTTTAACAATTTTCCACTTAGATAATGCAAGGAAGGTTTGAGCGCTCGCCGTTTTTATTCCTCCGTCTTTTTTTTCTCTCAGCCGTCTCGCTCGCTCGCCTCTCGCCGGCGTCTCTCAACTTCATCGTGAGGTTTCTCTCCCCCCCCCCCCGTCAGCGTTGTGACCACCGCCTCTGCTTTCCTCATCATCATCATTAGAACAATATGATCACCGTTATTATCCTGATATAACTCTTTTCAATAGATTTCCTCTCTGACAACTGTACAATCGTACACAGTGTTTGACTTTTATATATATTTTTGGGAATATATTATTTAAAACCGAGGGAAAGAGAAACGGAATCCCAAACAAAATATATTAGTATCCCAAAGTAACAAAATCATGCATGTTTTTTAACGTATTCGTCCATAAAAACAAAAACCAAAAGAAAACCAAAGTAATGACGTACCGGGTGGGATCTGGTTTTTATTTACAAACTGATCTTGGCACTGATCTCGTCGTCTCTCGCGGGAAACTGGAATGATCATAAATACTTTTTGACTCTGCAGAGTGTAACTTACTCCTGGTAGGATCGGTCAGTGGCCTGCTGTAAAAGGCAGGTTGGAGACGAAATTTCTTCTTCTTTTTTTTTTTAAAGCACATAAAGAGAAAAGAAAGAAGGGGAAGAGAAGGGTGGGGGGTGGGGCGGGGGGTCGGACAGAGAGCGAGAACAACATTAGAGGGTCGACGAGGGGAAAGAACAGAAATAGTGAGTAGAAAAAGGTATTTTCACTTCAACTTTAGACTGTGGCAGTTTCTTCTTTCGGACAGAAACCCTGTGACATCATGTCTACTGACTTCTTCTTCTTCTTTTTCTTGTGTTTTTTTTTCTTTTGTTAAATCCCAGAAACGCAGACACCCCCCCCCCCTCCTCTCTCTCTACGTCTCATCACGTGCACTCAACTGTTTACTATTGTTTGGGTGAAAATCCAAAAGAGAAAGTGGATTCTTTCAAAAATCATCTTTGTAAAGCAGCATTAACTGACTCAGGCGAATAAAACGAAGGAGACCAAAGTGAACTGAAGACCACCAGTACAGACCTACGACTCAGTCTCAGGTTTGGCAGGCAGGCAGGTGGGGGGGGGGGGTCGCTGTTTCCAGTGCTGCCTCGTCAAACAAGTGCTCGACCGTTGATGCAAAGATCTCCTGTGTGTGTGAGCATACGATACACGTGTGTGTGTGTGTGTGTGTGTGTGTGTGTGTGTGTGTGTGTGTGTGTGTGTGTGTGTGTGTGTGTGTGTG
>JAUESF010000085.1:7636507-7647132 GCA_032274765.1 Malacoctenus tetranemus
TGTGTGTGTGTGTGTGTGTGTGTGTGTGTGTGTGTGTGTGTGTGTGTGTGTGTGTGTGCGTGTGTGTGCGTGTGTGTCTCTGCATACTCGTATTCAGTGCAAACATGTAGGCTAAAACTCCCACCGTGACCTCGGCCCACCGGCTCTGTTGCCTGGATTGAAACTGTCGACTCTCCAGCCTCGTCCGTCCCCGCCCGTCTCACCACCTCGCCAGCTTCCCAGTTTCCCCACGTCTTCACTTCTTCCGAGAGACAAACCGTCAGGCCGACTGGCGGGCCTCGTGTTTCTCCAGCCTGATGGCGGGCCAAACTGCTGCCGGGCAGCCCGCCTCTACCCCACCCACCCCACCGCCCCGACCCCCTCCCACACAAACCCAGCGTCAGGTCCTAGCATAGCCCGATGTACTTCAGATTGTTCTGGATGATCACGTCCGTGACAGCATCGAACACAAACTGGATGTTGCTGGTGTCAGTGGCACAGGTGAAGTGTGAATAGATCTCCTTGGTCTCCTTGTTGCGGTTGAGGTCCTCAAACTGCCGTTGCACGTAGACGGCCGCCTCCTCGTAGGTGTTCTGACCTTTGTAGTCTGGGAAGCACACTGTCAGAGGAATGCGTTTTATCTTCTCGGCCAACAGGTCCTTCTTGTTGAGGAAGAGGATGAGCGACGTGTTGGTGAACCAGTTGTTGTTGCAGATGGAGTCGAAAAGACGCAAGCTCTCAGCCATTCGGCTCTGTGAGGACAAGACAGGGCAGAGAAAACAGCAGCGTCACAGGCCGACTTCACACAGACAAATCAGGGAGTCAGAAGGGTTTTCTTAGAGGTAGTTTGGAGGGATGCATCCAGTAAAAGTCAGACTTACTGCAGTAAAGTGACAATAAAAGTCAGTGTCATTTAAAAAAACAGTAGTAGTGCAATAAAACGCGGCTGCTTAAACAGAGGTTAGTTTATGTTAGAATGACCCAGTGCCCAGTGTTGACTGTCACAGTGGAAAATTGTGACTTCCTGTTGTAGTTAAGATTAAATGCTGCCATCTTTAACCAAAAAGGCTAAAACAAGTAAATCATTGCACAGTTTGTCTGAGGTTTGATGTATTTTTAGCTTTTATAGATCCAAAATCCAAAACACAGCCCAAATTATGATCTGTAATTGCCCTCAAAATGTGCTGTTGGATGAGTCGAAAACAGAGCAACAGTCTTGGTGCATGTGAGGTTTCAGTTCAGAGTTTTCAGGGCGAAAATGAAACTGAGTCGAGGTCTGAAATCACCCGGCACACCTTGGTGATATCCACTTGATTAGCCAAAGGTCCGGCTTCTCTGTTATGTCAACAGAGACTTGAGGCTCAGACAGAAAAAGACCTGCGGTTGAACTCTCACATTTTCCTCCGAACCAGCTGGTTGGCCCCTTTTTACCTCCACTCACTTATTCCCAAATGTAGGCTTGTCAAACGGTCCATCACAGAGATGTGGCACTTTTAATGGACAACTTGATTGGAGCGATGACAAGATAATGTCGCATGCGTTATCATTATTACGATAGGTGACGTTTTGTGAGGAGGCAGAAACTGACGACAGACAAGTTGTTTGCATTGACAACAAATTGCTGAGGCCTGATGAAGTTTGTCACAACAGACGCGTCCGGCCGCGTCGGGACTCAGAATCGCATTGTTGCTTTGACTCCTCCTGTCTGACGCCGCGTCCTGCGCTAATGTGATACACGTAGCTTCACGGCGCAGCTTGATTACATTTAAAAACGTTTTCAGCCGTCGGCTTTCAAAAGCTTCCGAGCACGTCCGCGTGTGAGTGAATTATCTTCACAGCCCTGGAAACACAATAAGTGTCATGTTCTGGGAGTTTATTTCGCAATCTGCAGCGAAGCTCGCTGGTGCCTGCGGAGACGTGAGCGCGTCATCGCGCCTCGCAGTGAGAGCTGCGGGAAGGGGAGGTGCAGCAGAGCTCTGCAACAAAGAGCCCTGTACTGTAATCACAGTACACAAATATTACACAACTATCTACAACTATTTTCAACGACGGGGAACAAAAAAGGCCGAACTGACCCATTAGCGACATCATAAAAGTCCATGTTGAAACAGAAGTTCTATGGGTTTATTTTCATATTTTAATTAGCAGAGAGGTTACACATGCTGCACAAAGGAAACAGCCTGTGAACATCTGTGCAAGGGTGTGTGTGTGTGTGTGTGTGTGTCTTGTTTATGTCCTTGTGTGTACAGATGCAGGCCTCCATATGCTCCCTGACAGTTTTTTTTCATGCTCATGCGTTATTGAGACGTATAAGAAATAACAAAGGAAGAGAAGAAGGGGAAAAAAAAGTGGGCCTGTGTCATGGCAGCTGCTGGCATGTGGCGACTGGCCAGTAGCTCGTGACTGGGATGTTGTCAGATGGAGGGCTGGTGTTTAAAAGGTTACGGAAACAACAAGATGCTCTGAGCAAATCACAAGATCGGCACAGCACGGAAAAAAAAAGAGATACCGCGGGAAGGAGCGGAGGATTAGACAATCGCTGTGCGGATCCACAGTGAACCCTGGCCGTCCGGTGCTGTAAGGGTCTTATTTTTGGATAATGATGAAAAAGCTTCTGCCATGATGAAAGCAAAGTTCCCCTTCGCAGGGAAAAAAAAGCCTTCGAAGAAACTGAAGGTGAATAAAACAGAAATCTATGATTGCAGCTTTTTTGTTAAATTGTTTTTAGATTTCTATTTGATTTATTTAAAATTTCAGCTGAATTGTTTACGTTCGTTGCAGAATAGGCATTTTATTATGAAGCCATAACCATGGAACATTGGAGGCAATAATTACATTATGATGTAATTATATTATTAAAGATTATGCATGTTTCTACACGATCTAAACAGACATATTAAGTCTCATTTAGTTATGGGGTCTTTTTCCAGTTTTACTTTATAATATGACTTCAGAAAAAAGATGTTTACGTTGGTATTATTAGACTTTTGTTTCTTAAGAAGAAGAACTGTTCCTAGCTTGCACACATGCATCCCTGATGGAGAAAGTTGGACAAATGTTTGTCTGAAGCATTTAGAATAAATGGGGGCGTTTTCAAGCTTGAGCGCTGCAATACAGACACTGAATACTGTTTACAATTTCCTCCAAAAAGGACTTATTGTCCTGTTAGAAAAACAGCTAATTGTTTAAACAATTAAAAGGACACTCCACAGGAAGGAGGAAATAATGTGGGGCTTTGTTCGATACTAATTGCGTCAGAGCGTGTGTGTGTGTGTGTGTGTGTGTGTGTGTAGAATCGGTTCTGCGCTGAAGCTCTTAAAATGGTTCTTTCTGTGGTCTCCTCCTCCTCCTCCTCCTCCTCCTCCTCCTCCTCCCTCCTCGTTTCTCTGGCGTGTCGCTCCCCAGTCGTTGGAAACTGGATCTCTCTCCTTTTTGAATAACTGTGAATCCCCCCTCCGGGACCGAGCCTGGCCCCTAAACATTGTATCCTACACGTAGTCATGTCAGGCGACTTGACCTCACTCCTCCTCATTCCAGGGTGTCAAAACACGGGCCCAGCGGCAACCAGAGCATGGCGGGCGGCAGCCAGCTGAGCTCAGGGAGCCTCCTCGTCTCTACCTGGCCACTACGGTGTGTGTGTGCGCTGAGCTTTTTTTTTTCTTAAAGGGGGGGGAACGGTGGAGGGTGGGGGTGGCGCCCAGGAGCGCTGGAGTACGCAGACCCCCTTCCTTTGCCTCCAACACCCACTGATCGCACGCATACATTCGCTGTCAGTATATAGATATCAGCTCACACAGCCCCCCCCCCACCTCCACCCCCCACCTCCTCCTGTCAGTGTACTCAAGAGAGGCAGAGGCCTTAATTAAGCTTAAGTATTAATGAGGAAGTTCATCACAGTTTCATTGCTTTGTTTCCCATCAATACAAGTCGTTGAGGTGCGCAGCCTCTCGCTTGCTTTTTCTTGTCATTCAGGTTGATTTTAAAAGCCACCGCCTCACAGGAAGCTTCTCTTCACGCCAGTTTATTTGCTGTTTTTCCTACTGTACCTGTCAATTGCATTATTCAGGCTTCGCTCTTTTGTTTCTCTGGCCTCTTTAATTACTCATGTCGTTTCTGTGGGCACTCGCGCTGCCATCCAAAAACAAGCAAGCGTCTCAGGCAACCACATCGTGTCGTTCGACTGCAATAATCTGATAAAAGTTGCGTTTTTTTTGATGGAAACTGATCAGATTTAGGTCACTCGTGTTTTTTTTTAATCTTGATTGAGTTGCAGCTCACGTCAACAAAACACAGTCCTTTACTCTTAATGCTAATGAGGTTACCTTCAGCTCGACATTATCCTTCCATCCATCCATTATCTTTGCCCGCTTTATCCTATAGAGGGTCATGGTCAGCTGGGAGCGGCTCCAGCCGCCCGTGATCCTCGGCAGGATAAAGCAGGTATGGATAATAAATCGATGTGTACTATCCGGCTGAAGGTAACCTTGTTCAAGAGTGAGACTGAAAATTTGAAGTTCCTGTTTGATTCGTCTCGATTTCAGGCTGCGAACGAATCGGATGATGAATCCGAAACGGTCTCTGCAGCAAACAGAGGAAGAAGACGACTCGTAGGTTTTCTGAAGACTCATCAAAGTTTGTCAGCTTTATATAACATGTAACCTATGTGGGTGTTGGTTTTGCGTTCATAAACATTCCCATCTGTGTCATTCAGGAGCCTTTTAATTTGAAAAACACCCTGTAAGCCTTGTTTTTCTTTATTTCATCCAAAACCTAAAGCTGAAATATCAAAATAAAGACGCCTAAAAAAGAGTGAGAATACCAAGAATATTGTAAAGGTTAGGAAATCAAAATGAGGCAAAATGCTCAGAAAAAACACAAAATGTCAAGAATCAAGTCAAAATGTGGAGTATAATGCTTCAACTTGAGTCTTGTGATCTAAAATAAGTAGAAAAGAAATATCTCATATTTCTTAAATTGGCTCCAATAAGCTGCTGTTTCATCTGTTATTGTTCATTTTCTTGAACATCCCTAACCTTTCTCCTCTGATTATCAATGAAGCTTGTTTTCAAAACACTATTATATCATACGAAGCTCGCTGTTCCACGATGGTAATGCCTTTGATAAGCCATTAGCAGCATAAGAGGCTCCTGCTGAGGGTTTTCCTGAATACATGTCAGATACATCTGTGTGGCTCTGAACAACAGACCCAAAGTCAGTGCTCGGTGGAAACGCCGCCTCACGTTCGCATCACTTCCCTGCGTTGCCTTTGCAGCAGGAAGAAACACACACATGTGGTTTTACATTAAAACATCGAGGGAAAAAAACATGGAATTCATTAGTTGTCTTCTTCTCTGTGACGGGTCATTAATCCCTGTCTGAGTGATAAATCCGACGACATTTGGAGCTGTGGACACGGACCCTCCGTCGTCGTGTGCACTGATGTTTGGCTAACTGGAGCTGGCGCGGCCGCTAACCTCGTAGCTCTGCTTTTCATTTTCTCCTCGCAGACGCGCCGGATTCACTGCAGTCGCTCGGCCTCAGCTGTTGCATATAAACCTGCACTCCATATTCATAATAACGCACCCACAAACAGTCGCGCAGACACAGCGAGCGTGCGTGCACACGCACAAACACCTCATCTATTCTCCCCAGCGCTGATGTTTATTGTACACACACGCACACACACACACACACACACACACACACCCCGCCACCCCCACCTCTCTCTCTCTCTCTCTCTCTCTCTCTCTCTCTCTCTCTCTCTCTCTCTCTCTCTCTCGCTGGCTCGCTCGCTCTTTTCCCCTTCTCATCCTCCCCTCCCGAGTCACAGCTCACTGTCAACAGCACAGGATTAGGAGCATTTGACTGGCCTGTTGCTAAGCAACAGTAACCGTGGTAACCGATTCATTATGAAGACAGGGTTGGGACAGGGAAAATGCATCAGGGAATGGGTTGATGGGTAAATGTACTGTAATTATTATGGTGTATTTTTCTGTCTTGGGTGAGTTGGTGCGTTGAAACCGAAACGATGTCGTCCTGGTTCACAAATTTGGCGTTGCGCTGCCGCGTGTGCGGGCGCGTCCTCGACGGCAGAGAGACCGCTGAAATAAATGCAACGCTTAGGAAAATCAAGGGAGGCAGCATCGCTTCCTGGTGGGTGTCGCTGATGTGCCACCAGCACAAACCAACTTCAAAACAGCGTCAAACCAGCGAGTTAATGATGCGCATCTCTGCCTCTCTTTTTTTTTTTTCGATCATCATTAAAAATAAACCCCACACACACAATTTACTGCTGAAAGCAGCCAAAGCTGTTGATGTCCAGACTGTTTCTAAGTCACTAATCAGCATCTATTAAAAAAAAGAGGCAGCTTTGGGGAACAAGCACCAAATCTCACCAAATCTCTGACAATCACCTCTCATTTTCCTTGATGAGTCACTTTTTGGTCTATCAAGCAAATTTTTGATCGCTGACACTGATAAATGATACGTTGTGCAATGCTGGATGACTGGTTTTGAAAGCTGCTGCTTTTGTACCTCTTGTGAGAGTGTGTGTTGCTTCCCATTTGTAATAAATACCAAAATGTGTGAGGATGTTCAGTGACCTACAGGTAACTCAAGTCATGTGACTGTCAAATTGAGCTGAACTCAAACACTGAGAGGACAGACAGGTTAAACTTCAGCTCCTATCACCACAGACTGATCACTTCATTGTTGTGATGATTTTTATCAGTCGTCACTACGAAACTGCTGCTGTTTGAACAGTTTGTTTCCTTATTTATAATTCCTCACATGAGCACGCATCGTTTACTTCTTAAAGTAACAACAGAAATGAGGTGATATGAATAAACAACCAGACTTCCAACTGAATAAGACTTCTTGTGTTCCCATCTCAGACCAACAGTGCACCTGCACACCGAGCCAATCTAAACCACATAGAACCATATGCAGCTTCTGATGCTCCACAATAGGAAAGATGTTTTCTCGCCACCTTCTCTGAATCATGAAAGTTGTTTTTTTGTGTCTCACACCAGTTAACTCCCATCGCCACACCGAGCCTGCACAATCTGCTAATTCTCACAGGTACAACCTCGCACGTTATTCTGTGAACTCAATTAACACCACGCTGCATTTTCTCCTCAGACTTTATTTTTAACCTATAACACTAATTGATTTCGTGTTCCAACCTGGTGCCGTGAACACCCTACTTTATCCGGGTAACCCACGAATTATCAGGCCAGTTCAGTGACAAAGTTTCCGCTGAGCTGCAGCTATTCCTGGAGCTCACTGTAAGGCGTTCGTACTGGGAGCTCCTCCGGATAGCAATCGGGACCATTCCTGCGGAGAAGAACACGCCGACCCCACCAAACGTATTCCTGGTCGAAGGAATCAAATTGTTGATCTTGAGCTATCACGGTGGCTGCTTAACACGCCAGAACTATCCCACTATTTTAAAACAGTCCGATAGGAAGACCCTTCATGCTATGGATAGGAAATGGTTCAAATTCCACGGCCCAGAAGAGAAGATAACAAACAGCAGCCGCTCACTTTATTTAGACAGACTTTATATAACTTGGACTGTTACTATGTTGAGGTAAAGTGGAGGGATTTCTTGTTGTTTTACCGAAGCAGTTTAAACTTCAGATTAGGAACATAAATTGTTTAGCTAAACCTGATGGACAATAAAGGAATGATGGTATTGGCTGGGAGAGTTGATACAGGGGGAATGCTTCTGTGGAAGTGAAGTGATTTATGGGATTTATTCAGAAAAATGTCGGGCCTTTTTTGACAGTAAATAAACCTGACTAACGGAGCAGTTCCTGACTTATTCTAACATTGAATGTGACAAACGTCAAAGTAAATAGTACTTTAAATCAAGTATCTGTGAATGGAAATTATGAATCATCCATAAAAATGAAGATCAAGATGATTATTAAATGTTGTTAAAGTAATTGAATGATTCCATGTTTTCAGCTTGACTGAACCTCAATCCTACTGCTGATGGAAGCCGCTAAAAACCGAGTAGAGTAGAGCTGAGTCGAGCCGAGTAGAGCTGGTGCCGGTGGGAAACAACAAAAATCCCTCCGGTCGCACCTCCGACTTTTCAGCCCAGAGTTTCGTCGGTCTGACGAGCAGCATGACGTTGAACTGCGCGTTTGTTGCGACTCAGGTTGTCTGTGTCAGACAGCGGGCCGTCACTCCGTTGGGTGAGATGATCATTAAGTTGAGTTGTTGTGTCAAGACCAGAGTTAACATGAAGCGATCTGAGAGCAGACGGGGCTTTAATCTCAGCGCGGGCGACGCCGGCTGAAGCGATGCCTTCGTTTCTCAAACGCTGCGCCGCGATGTTTGAAGACGGTTCGGCTCTCCGTGTTGGGAATGCGCGTTTGGTTGGAGAGCGAGCGTGGCGGCGCGCGTTCCGAGCGAAGGAAGCAGCATGGCAGCCCCGCTGTGTCCTGGTGCATCTGTGCAGCCACAGCAGGGCTGCTCGTGTTGTACAAAAGGGGACGTGGAGAGAGGAAATGATACAGAGCGCCGGCTTCCGAGAACTGCTCGAGTATTTGTCACCAATATTACGAGTACAGACAGCTCGCAACGTGTTGCTTTTATTCCCGTCGTTGAATACGTTTTTTTTTTTTTTTCGGTGCCACATGAGAAAATCAAATGGAATTTTTCTATTTTAGTTCCGCTTCACACTCGATGATTTAAAGCGACTGTGTAAACTCCAAGTGTGTGATAAGATTATCAGTGTCTAAAATCATTTCAGCAAATCAAACAGATTACATCTGCTGCACATGAGGAACAAAATTGTGTCGATCGTTTTTAGATCTGAGGAAGAATTTCGTGTCTGACTTCTCTTCGGTTTATTGTCAGTTCGTTAGTGTGCGTGCACGTCGTTCCCGTGTGCGTGCACGTGTGTTTGCGATTGGAGTGTGAAAGCGCGGTTTCAGGCCTCTTACCGTCTGGTTGTCCTCGTAGAGTTTGAGGTCATAGCCACTTAGCTCAACACAGAAAATGATTGCAGTCACGCCCTCGAAACAATGAATCCACTTCTTCCTCTCCGAGCGCTGTCCGCCCACGTCCACCATCTTGAAGGTGAGCTCCTTGAATGTGAACTTGTTCTCCACGATGCCGGTGGTCATGTCGCGGGACCGCAGGATGTCCTCCACGGTCGGGATGTACTCGAGCGCGGAGATGCGGTCCAGGTCGTTCAGGTAGTAGGCCGTGTTGTCCTCCAAGTGGTACTCGTTAGAGCGCTGAAAGCACTCCTGGACCCCCGAGTCGGCCCACAGACGCTTCATCACCCCCAGCAGCTCCGGGGTGATCTCCCCCTTGCTCTCCGCGGGCCCGGTGAGAGCGAAGAGCTGCACGGCGTCGTAGGCGCGGTCGGCGTTGTGAAAGTCGATCTTGAGGGTGGTGAGGGCGCGGATGATGCGGGTGAGCGAGTCGATGGCGTTGTACAGGATGAGCGGCTTGTACTCCTTGCAGGCCTCCAGGTTGAAGCCCCCGCTGTGGATGATCTTCATCTGCTTGACGATGGTGCTCTTGCCCGAGTTGCTGGTGCCCAGCAGCAGCAGCTTGATCTCGCGCCGCTGCCGCTGGCTCTCGGACCGCAAGTGGCGGTCGATCCGCCGCGAGCGCCGCGCCGCCTCCTTCTCCTCCGAGCTCTGACGGCATCCCATGTTCCTCCACCACGTGGTGAACACGAAGGAACTCGTGCTGCTGCCTGATGGGGGAAGCGATTTACGATGAAGCGGTTGACTACAAGAGGAGTCGGCGGGCGAGTTTGGAGAAGGTGGGGGGGTGGTGGTGGTGGCGGGAGGGGGGGGTGGGGGAGGGGGGGCTTCCTGTGAGCTGGCGGGGCGAGAAAAACGTCGCTGCGGACCTGATGCGGAGACGAGACGGGAAAAGCCACCACGCAGAGGAGTGACTCAGGAGTATTTCATGCTTCTTTTTTTTTGTGTTCAGGGGGCAGTCTGTGAGTCCTGTGTGGGCAGAACCCAGACTCGTGGGATGCCCACACGGCGCCTGGCACTGAGGTGGCACTGCCTGCTGAAGCCGACGGAGCCGGGGTTCATAGCAGGAGCTCCCCCCCCTCAGGAAAAGCTGCGGATGAGTGTTTTTTCGGGAGTGCTCGGCGCGCGTCAGTACAGGAAGTGTTTGGGCTTGACGCGTGCAAACAGCAAACCCCCCTCACTCTGCTCCCTCATGGCTCTTGCGGTGTGTTGCCCCCTCGTCTGGCTTTCCTCCACCGTCCACCTCAGATCGAAAGTTTGCCGGAGTGTTTTTGCTCGATCCCTCCCGGTGAAATCTTTGCTGCTGCTTCTGGGGTGAAATATCTCCAAGCGAGCTGAAGGCCTCTGAATCTGCAAACACACGAGAGAAAGATGAGACATGAATATCAGGTGAAATACAAGTACAAGCTGTTTGTATTGAACTTTCTAACAATTTCTATATTGAAGGAAAAGCAGCTTGAGTAGCACCGAAAAATAAGATCTGGGATGTTTGGTTCCAAAAGGTCTGCACCTGGAACATAACCAAATATGTTGTCTGGAAACTCAAAGCCTCTTAAAAAAAATAACTCAAAAAAGAGAGAAGTCTTTGACATCTTCACTTGTTTTCTGCTTCCCTAAATGGGATGCTGGAGT
>JAUESF010000085.1:7672567-7691705 GCA_032274765.1 Malacoctenus tetranemus
CCCGAAGGACATGATGGAAACATCTGCATAGCAACAAGAGAAAAAAGATACACTTTTGCTGTATGTCTTTGAATGACCATTCAGATTAAAGCCAGTCCACCATATAAAATGACCATAATTTGACCAAAATCATTTAGACATGACACCAAGCACCAAGCAAAAGGACAGTGTTAACGCTCAGCGGGGATGTCCTGGGTTTAGGGGGCCTGAGTGGGCCGTCTCTGTGCAGAGTTTGCATGTTCTCCCTGTGTGGTTTTTTTTTCCCTCCCACAGCTACCAAAAATGCATAGGAGGTCAATTGGTGTCACTGCATTTTTTCTAGGTGTTAGAATGTGAATGGGTGTGTACATGGAGCTATGCATTTCCGTGAGGAGCTTTACCTGCAGTTGCCTCATATAAATTAAAACTGGCTCTAGCACCATGTGACCCTCTGTGGTATCGAAGTGGTTTAGAAGATCAGGAATATAGATATATTTGTATGCATAACTAGTGCTATGTCATTTATTTATTTGGTAAAATCACATTTTTATTTTTATTTTATTTTTTTTTTTATCTTTTTTTTTTATAAAATCGTTTTTCCTCTTCTCACGATGATTGATTTAGTAGGTGTTGTCTGTATATTGACAGAAAACTAAAGTCCTATCTTGTGGCTCCATCAGATGATTCGGTCATCAATTTAATTACAACCGCACATTATCACATTTTAGCATCGACGTAATGCTGGCGGCTCCGGTCGGAGGTGTACTTGATAGGCTGCAGCGCTGCCAGCTGAAGGGAAACCATTGCGAGCGTTCTCAGCGCATGAAAGCATTTCAGTGCACGTCCTACTTGTAAACCTCCACAGCAGGGCGATTTTGCGCGTTCCCGTGGACTCTCGCCATAGAAAACAAAGCTGAACGTCTTCCATAACAGCTCGGGGTGCAGACCTGAGGAATATCCGAATTCATTCTGGATACGTCGCGCTGAATATGGATTTACTGTGGGTGTAGCATCGTTGGAGACCGAGCCTTCCCGGCTGGGGTGACGGCAGGACATTAGCGAAACCGACGAAAATAACATCTGTGTGTTTTTTCTCGGGGTGCTTTGTCTTGTCCACCTAACGATAGCAAACCATCCTTCTCATTCCAATCGCAAGATATTCAGCTAGTGATCACTAGCTGCCGCCGGAATGTATCACCATGTTGTCACTTAAAAGTAACTGCTAGGGCGTCGGATTGTGAAGGAAAAGCAGAAAACCTCTCCCCGGGTCCCAACGGGTTGTCACCGGGACCTGAATCTGTGTTAGCCACAGCCGCGGAACCCACTGTTTTCGGCGATATGGCGGAGCAAGGCTACTCATCTTGGTGAGTGCGCACAGGCGTTGCGCTGCCGACTCGTAGTAGCTACCTAGCTACTGCTATTGCCAAGGCTCGACAGTATTGGGTCGTGAAACCAATGAATTGTGTGTCTGTCAATTCACGAAAATGTCGGGCTCTCCTTGTTGCTTATTTCAGGTGCGTTTGTCACCGACCACAGAGCTAAATCCTGCACATTTCCAATATTTTCCCCTGCAGCTCAGTTATTGCTAACAGCTAACCTAGCTGGCAGGTTAGCTAGCCGCGGCTAATCGGTAGCACCAGCTGATGCTTCGGTCAAATCCAACGCGGCTATTGTGAGTCGATGCTAAAGGGCTAGCTGCCCTGCAATCGGCTTGATAAGCACATTGTGGCGGCCAGTCGATGGATTATTTCTCCCCCTCATGACACGACTGCTCACTGTCTGAAATTTGAGATAATGCAACGTTAAGCCCACATTGTATGACAATGTCAAGCAGCTTCGTTGATGTTAGCCGTGCAAACGAATTAGCTGGTTAGCATTTGTCGTCGACCCGCTGCACACAATAACAAAGGTTTCGCTATAGGGCTAAAGCAGCAATATGGTCCTGTCACAAAATACAAGCTATCTCAATGTGACTCAGATTCAGTTTATTTCCACTTGCGTGGTTGGATCAGTTGTGTATTCGTACACAAAATCAGGAAGACATTTCATCGAGTTGTCGTGTCTAGTCAAACCTAAATGTACAAGGATGCTGTGGTCAGTGAAACGCGCTGTCTACGTGAATAAAATGACCACTTAGTTCAGGCCTGGCTATTTATTCCTGGGTAAAAATGCTCGTCTTGTCCCATGTGGGGTGTCTCATTATCAGAGCAACATCTCAGTGTGAGCAGTCCGAGCTAATGACTTGATGAGCAGGTCAGGTTCATTGAATGGTAGGGGTCCATTGCCGTCGTGTTTCCAGCTAAAACGTTGTTTTATGGGGATTTACTGCGCTTCCATTCAGCGTGGCAACAATTGTGCCGTATGTTCTTCAAGGATCGTTGTGTATTTATGTCCTTACATCATTTGAATGAGTTGTTTCCTGTTGGTCAAGGCAATTTTGCCTCTGTGATCCTTGGAAAGAGTTGCGTTTTGAAACAGTTTTGCTCACACTGTGGCCTAATGTTGTTGGAGTTCACATAAAAACGCTCAAGCCTTCATGGTTGGCTGTAATAACAGAAGAAACTTTAATAAACTGTTCCAAAAAATTTACCAGACTCTTCAAGCTGATGTTCAAATAGGAAAGCACCTTCTGGCTTGACTACATTTACCCTCCACGGCACTTGTTTGTCAAAGTGTTCACCTCTGGGCTGCTTCTTGTTTCTAAGCATGATGCAGTGTTTTAACAGCTTCACTGAAAGGGTTACCACATTGCTGTCATATCACCCTGTACATTCATTTGGAAAACATGCAATTTTAGTGTGTAGTAACAGACTCAGCATTTGCCTACTTCCTTTTTGTGTGGTTAGTTTTTTTTTTTCCTGAAATGAATTTACCTTCAGAGTCACTCTCGGTAGAGGTTTTTGTCACCGTTCTGCTTCTGTTGGAGCTCGAAATGTTACTCATTCACTTTGTCCAAAAAGTTTAGGCAACCTAGAAATCCGAGGTCAGCAATACCGAGGCCATGATTGGGTGCTTTTTTTTTTCTTTGTGAGCCTTTGTTGTTATGATTTCTTCTGAGAAACAACTTGCAAGTCTCTGCTGCTGTAGCCTTTACTGGATTTGATTAACAGTGTGAGAGGGCAGTTTGGTTTGGCCTCCCAGCTTTTCCGGGTCATCGCACTATACAGATGGCATTTACACCCAACTGAGAGCTGATCACAGGGCAAGTCAGATAATCCCCAGATGTGGTCAAATCAATCCAATTGATTTCCATCGTATTACAGTCTGTGGGCATTTAGTACTTCCGCCCGCATACGCTTTTCCCATGTTTGGATGGTGTATTTCGATCGTATGTTAAGACAGGATGAGTAGGTTTTCTGGGGGGAATGATAGTTCAGCACCAGTTAAAACCCAAAACAATAAGCCTCCAGCTACAAGGGGGAACAAAAGTGTGAAATGCGCCTTTATACAGCTTTACAAGGGTCTGATTTTGTAACACCCAGTGTTTGTTTTGCAATGTTAAACAGGCCTTTCGCCATTTTATATAATAATGCCTTCTGAGATACCAAGCAGGTGTAGTTCTTCGAACGTTGGCTTTTATACAACCTGCTCTTGAGAGATAAATCTGAATGGAACTTGAAAGTGGGTTGAAAATAACTGAGAACAGTGAGGATTCAGTGTGTCAGATTTAGCCCAAAAGTCACAGCTTCTGAAAGGAAAAAACGACTTAAGGTGTCGATGTTGTTGAAGCTGAATGAAATATCTTTCCATCCACTGACTTGTCTGCAGTTTGTCAGCAGTGTGCCCCAACTGGTTACACACTTGTTTTGAGCCAGACTGAAATTTGCATTCAGACCTGCTAGTTTATGATGTCAATGCAAAGTTTCTTTTTCATATCATCGCTGTCATATTTAACTATGATTTAAGAACCACAATGCCAGATGATCTGCCATGCTTTAGAGTAATGGGCAGATTTTACTTTTGAAAAGACTTGGCGCTGTCTGACAGGAGAGGTTGGTGTGGACCAGGTTTTACAGTGCGTGCACAATCCCACACTCACTCCACCTAGAAAGTGGAATACAGTCACCCACAGGGTTGTGCCATAAATCCCACATAGTTCTGCTTCTTGTAAGAAACCAAAGCAATTAACACAGCAATTAATTAGCGCTATTTCTAATTATTTAGACACACCTCTAGCGAGACCAAATGCACAAACATCTGGTTGTGTGATTTGTTGTCTGCAGTTAGTTTTATAGTCACTGTAAAACTCCCTGTCTTAATTGCTAACAAGTAAACCACAGTAAGCCTTTTTTCAGCATTGTAGCAGCCACCTGGTTAATGTACTGTGCTGAAGACGTCTTGTATAAAAAGATGTAGTTTGATTTCACCACTAGCAGCCATCACAGCAGCCAGTGTCTCTACTGTTTGTTTGATCTGTAAACCATCTGTAGTGGCTGTATTTTAGTTTCTCTTCCCCACTTTCAGTTGTGCAGCTGTCAGAACACACACTATAATACTCTGAACTTTCCTACCAACTTCTTTTTTTTTTTTTTGGTTTGGTGGGAATTTGTGACGTTAAGACTTCCTCCATTTAAGAATGAGTCTTTGTAGTTCCAAGGCCTGTAATTTTTTCACCAAGTGACGTGTGCCTTCTCTGTATTTGACTCGACAGACACTGATCAGTCATGGCCTAAAATATACTGTGGCCAGCGTAATTATATAAACTGTCACAAAATTCTACATTAAGAGCGATTGTCTGCAAAAGATTTGTAGCACATTTTCAAGAGCGTAACAAGAACTTCTGTTTTGGAACCAGGATTTTGGCAGTTTTACTATTTTCAGTGTTTCTGTGGGGACAGGAGATGCAGTAATGGTTGAGTGATGGTAGCACAGCTTTCAATCAACAGGTTGGCGGTTCAAATCCCATGTTTTGCCCTGTCTAGGCCAAAATGACACTGAATCATAAATGTCTCTCAGTGCCATGTGTGAGCTTCTTGCACCACTGCCCCTGGCATTGGTGCAGGATTTTGTCTTTATGTGTGTGAATGAGTGAATATGACTTGTGGTGGAAAGTGCTTCAAACTGCTGTGTAAAAATGCACTTTTTAAAGTCTATTTAAGCTCCATAAGTCTGTTCAGCATCCCTGCAATGACCAGTTTTATGAATGGCTACAGCAAACGCAGAAACAGCTACAGGTTTACAGTGATTGTGGAGAATTCAGGCCAGATATCTATGGATTAAATGCATCATTTGAAACAAAAAAGAAATGAAAGTCAAACTATAAAAAATCTTGTTTACTGAGGTGAATAAAAAGTGGTAACATGTCAGAAGCATCCATTGTAATCACTTAACAGACTGATATGTATGAACAATTATGGGAGGCATGGGTTGCATAATTGATGAACTGTCAGGTTTAATCAGAGGAGCAGAAGATTTAAGCTTTTTTTCAGAGATGATGGAGTTTTTCCATCAGAGTTTGTTTCATGTGTTAGCAACTGTGAACACACTGTATGTGGTGGTACTGTTTCTACAAGTGATTTAGAATTGGTAGGTACCAGGATATTTACCTGTTGCTTTATTGAGTTTGATTACTCACACATCCCATCATGACTTCACTTGCACAAGAAGCTGTTTGAGGTTGTGGCCAAAATGTGCCACATCCTTGTCAGATGGGGAAACAAAAAGAAGATCGTCTCGTCTAACAGCCGAGCTTTTGATTAGAGTTGAAACCAGAGTGGGTAAACAAAAAACGCAGTCAGACCACATTTGCTTTTACTGCTTCCTAAACGTTGTTTCCTGTGTTACAACTGCGGCAGCCATATTTACCAAACAGTAAAATAATGTGTCTGCCTGTCCCTGCTGACAGGAGGTCCTGCGGGTTTATAATAGGAAGAGCTTTAAATATCAGGCTCAGCAGTTGTTGTTTTTACATTGTGTTTTCACATAATTGCTTGAATGATTATTCATCTGAACAACTTTATCCATTAATAAATTATTCCCTTGTTGAGCACAAATGTCACATTGATAATTTGGCAACAATTAAATCTGAGTCCTGGACTGATAGCGACACAAAACATCAGTTTGTTCATCATGGCTTGAAAAGGGAAATTTAACAATTGCTCAACAAAACCAAACATTTCTGACATTTTTACCTTGAAGGGATGTCAGACCAATAATCTCAAAATATTATATTTATTGTTGAACTGAGGTTGTGCTTCACACAAGTTTTGTTTTCTGAACCTATCTATTATTTAGGATCATAGTGAAAGCTTTTCAAGAACTACACCTGTATGTTTTCTCTTCATTTTGTTCTCTGTGGATTTAGCCTCCAAGCAAATTGTTTGCTTTTAAAGTAAAAGCGAAATTCCTGATACCTACACAGTCACCAGTATCTGTAGCAAACCTCAATGTATTATTTAGAAAATATACTGTAAACTAACTTTATGTGATCCATGTATGAAGTGGTACACGCGTGTTTGCAAGCTGGCATTTTGAATGTGACAGGTTGTCGCAGGTCATTCCGGACCTGCTCTAAAAACATCTTTGTGTGAATTAATTTAAGAACAAATGCATTCTGTCAGGTAACACTGCTTAATAGGATCTAGCCCCTAAATCCTATTATTAAGACCATCCACAGTACAGTCCACCTTAGTCCCAGCTTTTGTGTACACTGTCTAATCAACTAATCATTCACATGACCTCATAAGTTGTTGATGCAAGAAGCTTCGCCCCGTGCACATTTGTAGCAGTCCTGTTAATATTGATTGGACACTTGTAGCAGGCATCAGGCAGGCCCTGTGCTTTTTGAGAGTCCTTGCAGCCCTCTTGCAGTCACTGTTACATTAGCATACAGCACACATTGACTTGTTCCTATCTGGCGGATTACTCAAGCACCTGTTGCCTTTGGCCCTGAGCAGAAGCACCACCAAGATTATCCTTCACAACTCAAAAGCCCAATTAGATCTAATTTGGAAGGATGCCAGTCTGACCCTGCTCAAATTTTCAGGCTGAGGTTGCCACCTGTGGCGTTCGTGTGTTCAGAGAAAATAACCGGGATGATTAAATCTTGATGTAGGTTTTGATAGGTGTGACCAGCAGCTGCTGTGGAGCTCTCTGATCTCCTAGAATGTGATGCAACGTGCTTAAGCCCATCTTTGTTACTGAGTGGACGCATTGACATTGTAATTATGACATTACAAACTTTGCACGCGCTCAGTGTGACTTTCCTCTGTTCTCTTTGGCTCAGTCAAAGAAAAGAAAAGTTGACACAAGTTGTAAACCCACCACAGCAGCCGCTCAGTGGATCAGGCTTTGTGTTCATCAAAGAACAAACAATCAAACGCTTTAATCTTTGTTTAGAGTCACCCTTTACACCCATGACTGTATCAGAAAGTGGATCTTTTCTGGGCTGACCAGTCGCTGTATCTCTGCGTGTCAAAACTGTCGTTAGTCAGATGTTGTTGGGCCTCCAGTCTTGAAAGTTCACGCGGTGGAGTGGCAGCAGTTACAGAAGTCTTTGTTGTGCCCTGGTGACGTGGCCCTTAGTGGTCAAGTCATGCATGCAACTGGTTCGATGGAGGACGGTATTGGAATTGTTATTGAAAAACCTAGTCTGTCAGTGAACAAGGACGTCTTATGGCACTTTGGGCCACCGTCCAGGCCTCAACAGTCCGGGATTGTATTTTGTTTTTAAATGTTCCATTCATCTATCTCACCCATGTTCTACAGGCTTCTGTTCACAGAACTCAGACCAACCAGTTCGATACCAGAATATGAATTAGGCCTGTGGTAGATTTAACTAGCTGTCGGGCCGCAAGCTGTGTTGACAGTGAAGCAGTGACATCATTAGTGTCTGTGTGTAAGAGAACAAGGTCAGTGTCTTCACCACTTTATGCACGCTTAAAGCCAAGCCGCTGCTCGTGAGGCCTGGAACCTGTTTCTGTTGGATGCAAAGAAGTAGAATAGGGTGTCATATTTTGGCCGTCTATATTGTTGGACATTTATTCTGACCTACATTTTAGGTCAAGGATACTTCGCTCCATTGTCATGTGACATGTATGTAAAGATGATTCCAGCTGTGTGTTTTTTCCGTCATTAAGCAGCGGTGTGATGGACAAACGAGACAAGGGAAAAGCTACACGGTGCACCATTGTCCTGTTGTCCTCGTTGCACAGTGAACTACATGTTACCTCAGCACCCTGTAATCATTATTCTTCCACTGAATGAATGAAAAAGACAGACGATTCTGGGTTCTTTTTTTTTTTTTTTTTTTTTAGCTCGCAGCCTCACAAGGAAATCTTTGAATTCTTGTGTCAGAGGCGCTCCAGAATGAAAAATGATTTGATGTGCTGAGTCTTTTCATGCGGGGCTGTTTTATTGGGACCGAGAGGGAAACTAGCAAAGCAGCCCAGCAAACAGCGCTCACTGCCTGCCGGCAGAAGAGGACAGTGTTTAATTGCAGCGCCTAATAATGTTACCCACGAGAAATAGCACCTACTTTACAACCTTGTTAGACGGCTTCAAATGAAATGAGCTTCTGTGACCAGACATCCTGATCCGCGCGAGTGGTGTAATTGATTGCAGTTTATCTGCACTCATCACCACCCGTGGCTTTATGTATGTGTGAATTGTGGATTAATTGTGTAGATTAACCTGAGTCACCACTGTTACTTTTGAAAGTAATTAATTTTAAATGTAATTGCAAAATCTCACGTCAATGATGCAGATCCGGCCATGTAAACGGCACATTTTTAAAACCAGCTAATCCTCGCGTGGATGATCATTGATCGTGTTGCATCAGTAATCGGGCAGGGAGGTCGAATTGTGACAGTTTGCTCTTAATGAAATGCATTTGTTGTTGTTTTCCCTATGTGAAAGTCATATTTGTGACTCATAATAGTGCAGTGCAGTTTTTGCCGTGTGTGTGTATCATGGTGATAACGACAAATTGCATTCCTCGAAGGTCTCCCAGCACTGACTTCCAAAACGGCAGCCGTGAAAGTTTTTTTATTCCCGTTTGTGTGGTCAGAAGTGAAACCACTTAAATTGTCTGAAGACAGTTTGTATTAAAGTGCTAAAAATATTGTCTCTGGCTGAAAGACCCTGAGCTTGCAAAATCCACCTCTGGAAAAGCCTTTCAGTCGTTAATTCAAGTGGGAAGTGTTTCAGTGTATATTAGTGGCAGTGTTGGCAGTGGACGACTTTGCGACTGGTCCTCTTGGTAATGTGTGTGTTTTCTGAGTGGTCATGCATTTGTCTCTTTGTCACTAAACTGCAACAGTGAAAGTACAATGGTTTACCAAGCTGAGTTTGTTGCATTTCTGACAAGGGAACAAAGAATGCAGAGCATGAGGTGATAATTTGTGTAGCGGATAAACACCATATCCCCAGAAGTAACGCACAGTGTGCTTTAGTGTGAGGTGTGGTTGTTGTAAACACAGACATCTTATGAATGAAACCTGCGACAAGGAGCTTTGAGGCCTCTGCAAATGAGGCCCGTTGAGGAAATGAGGATCTCTTTGTAACGACAGCCTGCATTCCTCATCTGTGGCGTGAGAGTTCGACAGGAGACAGGTCAGATCTGCACCTCCAAACTGAAGGCAGCCACGTCACAATGCCAGCCTTGTCTTTGCCCCAGAAACAGGCCCGCATTATAAAGTCGCATGTCAAGTCACAGCCGTGTCAAGGCCCCAGATCATTATTATGGGAACAATCTGATGCTCAGACAAAGCGCCATGCCCATAAACTACGGCCAGATTACGCGTTGGTCTGAAAAAACAGTGGGTTTACTTAATGTGGAATGGCCGGGATTAGAAGAGTATGAAATGTCAGGATTAGACTGCCCCCAAAAAATCAGGCTGTCAGCGTCGTATCTGATTAACAAGCTAAAATGGTGCTGGATGGATGCAGTTTTTAAGCCGCGCTCGTCGTTTATCAAGACAATGCAGGGAATCTGTCTCTGGTCATGAATTAAACACCAGCCACCTTCACTGTGACTCGTCTCCATTTTTCAGCGGCGACCCTGAGCAGAAGTTTCGCCTTTTGTCCTCGGTCACTCCGTTGTTGTTTTGTCTTGTCCTCTTCCCCTAAACTCAAATACGTGAGCATAAAGCACATGAAGGAAGTAGGTCAGAGGGACACGTGTTATTCTAGAGGCAGCAGATTACGCGGGACAATCCCGCATAAGCAAATTTAGTGGACGACCGTGCGCCCCCCGTGAATTCTCATTGGCCGCCCCGCATTTGATTGGTTTGTCAAGGACGTTAACGCAACCAGGCAGGATCAGTGTGATGCAACACATAAGACTAAACAGTGGTGTGAGCACACCCCTAGTCATTGGACAGTTCAAATAGAGTCATCTTGTATCTCATTTACACACGTATCAGTTGTTCCTTTCTTCTCTTGCCTTTTGAAGAAAAGGAGGCCTGTGGGCTCTTCCATGTCGTTGAGCAGAATATCTTGACAAACCTGATTGTTGTTTGTGCAAATAAGTACCAGCTTTCCATGCGACTGTAGTAAATAGGTGCACAATGCAAACTGACTCGTCTCTTAGCTTCGTGTCATGAGGCTGTTGGGGGCTGGAATTGTAGCTTCAGTTGGCTGTTGGGGTGTGGTTAGCCTTGGGTCGTTATTGCACTTCTGGAAAATTTAAACAGTCGCTGCGGTATCTGCTCAAAAGATTCCCATACGAAACAACAGTTCATTAGTACATTCAGCTTTGTGTTTCTGTAAAGTGTTGAGACATTCAGTGTAGCATGTGGAATTAACGCCTCAGTGTGTAACTTTGTATTGTTATCACAGTCAGTTGCTTGGACTGATGTGCCCTCATTGAATCACTGTCTGCTCCACAATTTTGTCCCAATATTTACAAACTTTCAGACCCTGTGAGTGTCTGTCACACATTTTTTGGTGTTATTGGAGGCTTTTGCTGAATCTGGCATGTGTGTGTAAGAGCGTGCTGTTCTGGTTCTTAATGAGCAGTGGGTGCTGTCATGGGCCACTCCCCCTCCACAAAGCACTCGCAGACGGCCTGGCCCTCACGCAGAGCTTCCTGTTCACGGCTCCGAGGCCTGACCAGAAATTATGCGTGCGTGAAGCTGAGTGAACCTGTAGTTCTGAAAATATTTTGGTCGTTTGACTTCACTTTTTGTCTCTCCTGCGACCTTATTCCTCACAGCATCCGTCACGATTAGCTGCTCTTGGTCAGCTATGCAAATCGAGTGATTACATCGTTTAGCTATTTCCAGTGACTTTTAGCACGGCTGGCTGCCACTTTGCTCACTGAGGAGTGGGCAACGCCGGCTCATTTTCTGTTTCATTTCCATAATCGATATCCGCTCTCCCCCCACAGTTTTGTCTTTTTATGATCCAAAATTTGTAATTCAGATTTCACCATCAAACCGCTCCAGTCTTCTGTCTCTGCCGCTCTGTGCGTAATACGAGGCCTGGCGATCTCGGGGGAGCTGAATATGTTGAGCGTGGCAGCATTTTCATGTAGCGTGCAGCATCAGTGAGTTCTGTGATACATCTCGTATTCGGTGTTCGCATTGTGTTTGCCCATCTCCTGTATAGTGAAGAAGAAAGACTGGGGGGGAGGAGGTTTATTAACACTGCAACGGCCAAACTGCACCGATTTGAACTAAAGTAAATAGATGACTGACTTCGTTTACTTTCGGTTTGACTCACATTATAAACCGTCTTTTTCTAAAATCCCGTTTTTTTTTTTTTGGGCTGTAAAGTTTTCAAAAGCGAAAGTACTTTTGTGTGGAAACTGTGTCCAAAGACTGCCACAAACTACGTGACATTGTGACAGCGCACAATCTAAAAATTACTCAAACAACAGTTTGGTTTCTGTCTCAGTTTTGATTTTCCTCAGTATTGTAGCAGAAGAAGATACAAGTGCTCCGAGCTGATGTTTGTGTTACTCGATGGGTGTGCACCCTCCAGCTGAGCAGATTATAGAGTAGAATCCACAAGGAAAACCACCTTTATTCCTAGTGAAAGGGACATTCACACTATTCACAACAGTTCAACAATTCAATCTGCAGGACGTAATAAACGTATTGATGGCACCAGTCTGGTTGAATGTTCGAGCGTGTACGTTGGCACGGCGCTCCTTCACAACTTAAATTGTGTTACGAAATCCACTTGTGGCCAAACAAAGTGCAGAAGCAGCAGATCAATGTGGGCTTGAAGCGTTGGAGTATTTTCAGATGGTCATTTGTTTACCATGACGCTTCTTGCTCCTTCTGTTCACAATTTATTCAAAGTGCCGCTGTCTTGTACTCTGCAGGAAGATAAACAATGCATGTACCGGCTCCATATTATTGTGTCACTGAGAGAATCGTTGTTTCTAAAAGCTGTGCTGTTTTACTCTCGCTCACAAGTCTTCTCTCCCTCTGTCCTCTGCAGGGCGTACTCCTTAGTCGACTCCAGTCAGGTGTCCACCTTCCTCATCTCCATTCTGCTCATCGTCTATGGCAGCTTCAGGTAAGAGCAATAAATCAGGAAGGTGCTTGAAGATTGAGGATGTTATGATCGATTTTGGATCAATCAATAAACTTGTGCTTGAGATCATATCGTTTTAAAATGGCAAAAAACAAATTAATAGCAGGTTTTTGGACAGATTAGCGGTGCTAGCTCCATCCTCAGACAGTAGGAGAGTGGATGGATGTACCCACTCAGGGCTGGATTTAAAGAATGTATCCACAAGCTAGAATCAAGACCAGTTAATGTCAGGCTGAATTTACAAAGGAAGGATTTTACCATTTGAACATTGATGAAAATAAGGGAGGAAATTCAGAATGAGTCCAGTGGAAAACTGACAGCTCTGGCTTGCATCGAGGACATTGCTTCTCCTCTCCGCATGGTCAAGAGCCTGCATGTTGTAGTGCACCACGCAGCAGGGTTCCTGTCCTCAAGTTGGGGATAAGTAAATAATGACATTATCGCTGCCTCAGGCGTAAATGGCTCTGCCCCGATTTAGAGACGCACAAAGATCCGGCTGCAGGCATTTAATTTACTCGAGGGAGAAAAGGAAAGAAAACCCTGCACGAGGCAGTTAAAGGCAACAAACACAACTTCAGCTCTTGATGATTTTGTGGCACAACCACAACAGAATGTGTGCGAAGCCTGAGCCACCGCTTTGGATGCGTGGCCGCTCCTTTGTTTGGATGTAAAAAACCAAAACACAAGCGCTAATAACTTTTAGCTCCTCTGTAGTACACTGGCTTTTCTTTGCCTGAAGCTGCAATCTGCCGCTCATGGACACATCTCAAGGCCAACACGCTTCCAAACACACAAAGGTGCACACATGGATTTGTGACATAAGCGGCGTTGAAGCCAAATAACTGAATTAGAGCTGTATCAGTCTGAGATTGGAAACGACACTCGAGCCGTGCTGGGGTTTAAGATCAAGTCATGCGTGTCAAGCTTACATGTGTGCAATTAAACTTTGGATTTGATGCTTTGTTTTCACTGCGGCTGTGATTCAGAGGAGAAGCGCACTGCTGCTCAGCTGTGCAGTTTGAGTTATGTGACATTTGTTGAATGTGGATTAGTAATAGCATTTACACTTGGGTTTGGTGTGTTCAAAATGCATCCTTGACCACCCGCAGAGGTGGTCTGTGACTGATTGCTTGACAAAGGGTTGTTTTTTTTGTGGCCTGGGTGTTTATACCGCCTTCATTTTCATGTTCCGACCAATCATCCAAAGCACATTTTATTGCTAGGTGTAAATGTCTCTCGCCTGTTGCAAGTGCACATGCTTCTGAGGCTCTGATTAAGGATCCCTAAATAACACAGTCCCCCTTCTCTTTCCCTCCCTCCTTCTCTCCCTCAGGTCATTAAACATGGACTGTGAGAACCAGGAGAAGGATAAAGATGGTAACCCGACAACAACGGGCTCTTTCAATAACAGTAATACAAACAACAGTAAGTGGCAAAGCTTGAAATATACAGTGGTATTACAAAGTGGTCTTGGCCTTATTAGTTTCCAAAGCTTATTTAGCAGCTCTGCTTATACCCACATTTAAACAGTCATCTTATGTATTTCAATTGGCATATCTTAAAAGATTAGACTGCAGCGCAACAGCTGATTCAAACTGTAACTTTCCTGTATTTGCATGTTACAAGTTAAAAATGTTCTTGATGAATTTTAGGTTTTAAGCTGTGATGATGTAAAATAACCATATTTCCATTGCTATTCTTGATGCTTCTGTATGTTTCTGTGTCCTCATCCTTCACTTTGTGATGTTTTTCAGGCATTCAGACCATAGACTCCACACAGGCCCTCTTTCTGCCCATAGGAGCCTCTGTGTCTCTGCTAGTCATGTTCTTCTTCTTCGACTCGGTACAGGTGGTCTTCACCATCTGCACTGCAGGTAAATACAGCGTGCAACACTGCAGCACTACAGTTCAGGAGTTTACCTCTGGGACGGCCCCCTTTGAGTGGCTGATTATTAAGACAGAAGATCATTAGTCACCCAATTAAAATGACAGAAACAGCACGACCAAGCATTCCAGGTATGTTCGACTGCATTCTCACCGCTGTGCTTTGTTTCTCTCCTCAGTTCTTGCAACAATTGCATTTGCATTCCTCTTGTTGCCAATGTGCCAGTATCTGACCAGACCCTGCTCCCCACAGAACAAGTAAGGAAACCGTGCTGCTTATTGATTGTCGTTCCGACTGCATCATATGGTGCCGTTTGTCATTTTACATCTGATCAGATCGTATTGATTCCGATTGTCCAACATTATTCCGTCCATCAAACCATCCAGCCATTTATTCATCAATCAAAGGCCGCGAGGACTCGAGTGTTTCCCAGCTGACAGTTTGCCAATTCACTACAATGCAAACACACGAGACACACACACGACACACACTCACACGCAGTTTGTCACTTAGAACCGTTTTGAATCCACTGACAGCCCAACAAGCTCGTGGTCGACGTTTACACGTCCATATTTTGGTTTACATCAGTACGGCAACACCATGTGGACAAATTTGGAAGAAAACCATCGTGTCAGCCATTCTCTCTTTTTGTCTCACCTTTCCTGATCATGCATCGTTCGCTCAGCACTGTGACAGCGTCTTGTGTGATTCTCTCATGTCATCTCGATGGCTCGTCTGCCTGTTGCAGGATTTCGTTCGGCTGCTGTGGGCGTTTCACTCTGGCCGAGCTCCTCTCCTTCTCCCTCTCTGTAATGTTGGTGCTCATCTGGGTGCTGACCGGACACTGGCTTCTCATGGACGGTGCGTCCCCTCTGTTTTTAGCAAGTCCTCTCTGTTTTCGAACATTCAGTCAATGATTTGTTTCAAGAGTCACACAGAGGAGAGATTACAGGAAGGACGGGTTTTTTTTCCTGAACTTTGATGCAGTGAAGGAGTCGCAAAATGATACTGAATTTCCAAATTGTGCAGCCGGGATGGTAATTTTGTTGTTTGTTCTTCAAAAATCAATTTTCATAATAGGCAACAATTATGGCAAAGTTTTGTTTATTTCGTCGTGCCGTTGGAGGCACTTGTATGACTCAGTGAGCGTGCAGACGTCACTGACGTCATCTTCAGGCTGTCACAGCCGAGCGCTACGTGCTAACAGTGGCAAAATAAGACTTGGTTTCTTTTGACAGCTTTTGTATACGGCGAGAGTGCCATTTAAGATGACTGGCCTTTATATGATGTTGATGACAGACTGACAAAGCAGAGAAAAATGTTCTGTGTCCATTGTTCAAGTATTGTGAGTGTCGCAGCTCTGGGGGGGCTAAAAAATGCTAAACTAAAACAAACCGCTCCATGAACTTGTATATTTCAGCCATTTAGGAGATTAAGTGAACAAAGTTCTTTGAATGTGCAGTGATCACAGTTGGTCCTTATGTAGCTGTATCATCTGATCTCCCCCTCACTGTGTTTTCATGTGTCTGACGGTCATGTGTTTGCTCTCTCGCCACAGCTTTAGCCATGGGTTTGTGTGTCGCCATGATCGCCTTCGTGCGGCTCCCCAGTCTGAAGGTGTCTTGCCTGCTGCTGTCAGGACTGCTCATTTATGATGTGTTCTGGGTAAGACGCGCTCCCAACACCGAACCTCACCCCACATGGCCGCTGACCAGCAAGAGAGCGACACCTCGTCGCCTCTGACTCCGGTTTATTGTAGCGACGCAGTCAATGAGAGGAGTTGCATAGTGAGCGAGAGCAGCTGCAGCAGTGACTCAAACAAGTGACTTGCAGCTTTTCCAACTCACTGGAGAGTCAACAAAATGAAAATGTGGGTGGTTAAAAAATGGCCGAAAGGAAGTGGGGCTGTAAAGGACGACATCTGTCTCCGAGCCAGAACCAGGACCGAGATTATTTCCTCTGAGAAATTAAAACCATTTAAGCGCTCATCCCACCTCCCGTATTGGGCACCCAGCAGGCTGCAGCTTCACTTTAATTTCCCTTTTCTCTGATAACCGTCTGCGCTCTCCATCAGGTTGTAATGGACAAACAATACTTTAGTTGATTTGTTTTTTGGAGTCGATGTTTGGAGAGTGCAGAGCTGCAATTTGAACTGCTACTGTAAACACAAAAGAACTCTTAATCTGCTGCTTTTTTAATAGAAATCACTTGAATGGCCAGCAATAAAGGAGCTGAGTAACATTATCACACAGGCTGAAATTAAAGTCCGTTTGTGTTTTCTTTATGTGACGTTCCAGTGACTCTGGTGTGTGATGACAGACAACACGTTGCTTCGTTCTCCCCTCCAGGTGTTTTTCTCAGCCTACATCTTCAACAGTAATGTGATGGTCAAAGTGGCCACCCAGCCTGCTGAAAACCCCATCGACGTTCTGTCCAGGAAGCTCCACCTGGGGCCGGGGATGGGACGCGACGTCCCCCGCCTCTCCTTACCTGGAAAACTGGTCTTTCCCAGGTAAGATGAATGGCGCTCTGACATGGACGTTTATGTCCTTTGTCTCTTGCACAATTTAAAGCCCCTCTTGATTCTTCTCCGCTCTCGTTATTTAATTACAATCGTGTCCCACCTCGTGGTTCGGGGTCTCCTTTTCAGTGCGACCCTAAACTCATATAACATTAATAGCATGAGACACGATAATAAATCAGCGCTAGAGGACATCGAGGTGATTTTAAACTGACTGCTCGATTAATTTATGTGCAACGATCTTACTTTACTTCATTAAATCACTTTTTCAAAGAGACCTAATCGGTGCACCTGTTTGGATGAGCTCCATCAACATCCAGCGTCTGCGTCGACACCTCATCCGTCCTTTGTTTCTGTCTGTCCGTCTGTTTCTGCAGTTCCACAGGAAGTCACTTCTCCATGTTGGGAATTGGAGACATCGTGATGCCGGGGCTGCTCTTATGCTTCGTGCTGCGCTACGATAACTATAAGAAGCAAGCGAACGGGGAGGTCCCGGGGCCCGGTAACATGTCCGGACGCATGCAGCGCGTCTCCTATTTCCACTGCACTCTCATCGGATACTTTGTGGGTAAGCGATCAATCGATGGACGGATGGATGCGAAAGGTCAAGGTTTTATTCCCCGTGTTTTCGGTCCGTGGTGATGGATACTGTCTACTTCCTTTTTTCTGAAAGACCTAAAAATCTGTCAAGTTGGACTCTTTCAGCTGAATCAAAATGTCGGCACGATTCCCAGTTTTCCCTCATCTAAACTGTTCCGGTCCTGTTTGTTCGTAGGTCTGCTGACCGCCACCGTGGCCTCCAGGATCCACCGCGCTGCTCAGCCCGCTCTGCTTTACCTGGTGCCCTTCACCCTGCTGCCTCTGCTCACTATGGCCTACCTGAAGGTAGGCGCTCGCGCTCTCAGACGGGACGGGTTCAGTCATTTATTTACCAGAGACAAAAGTTCAGCTGTGGCAGTTTTTTTGCTCGAATCAGCAGAAAAGGATGAAACCCCCGAGCTCTCATAAAGTGGAGACGCAAAGGACAAGTTTACAAATCTCTGTCAACTAAAGGCGAAGTTCCAACCTAACAGGAGGAGGAAACAGCTTGTGTGTTGGTTTTTAATGGTGCAACGCAGAAAGTTTTGTGAAGAGGTTTCTAGTTTTTGTCCAACATCTCTTAACAAACGAAGACTTTGTTTTTCACTTAAGACTTCAAATATGATGAAAAATTGAAGGGTTTCTATTGGTCGATTTATTGGAGTGGGAAATCAAAGCGTCAGTATGTGTTGTGGCATGTCTGTGGGTCACTGCAGACCAAACTGTAGTTGATGTATTAACTGCGTCTCTCAATTACACCTGGTTTTATGGGCTCTCTGCTCTCGCCCTGTGTCTGATCGGGGGGGGTTGTGACCCACAGGGGGATTTGCGGCGCATGTGGTCCGAGCCTTTCCACACCAAGACCAGCAGCTCGCGCTTCCTGGAGGTATGATGCACCCTGGGACCACGGACCAGCGCGGCGGGAAAGACTGCGGATCTTTTCCCTTTCACCAGAGGAAAGGAGAGAGAGAGAGAGAGAAAGAGAGAGAGAGAGGGCGCACTCACAGTGAGGCCATGTCGTCATCACTCGTTCATGCTTTCCACCACTCTTCTGTGAACACCCCCCACCACCACCACCACCACCACCCTCAGCAGGACGACACCAACGCGTGGATCACAACGTCCCGACATCCTCGCCCCCCCGTTTCATCTGCGCTTCCTCTTTGCTGTTTGTTTCCTCTTCATTACAGCACATCCTGCCTGGGCCTTTTTTTTTTTCTTCTTCTTCCCCCTTCTGACTCCCCCTTTCTCCCCCCCCTCACCCCACCCCTCTTCTTCACTTCTTTAGCTGCTCTCATTGGCCGCTCCTCTCACTCGGCCCCTCGCCGGTCTCTCTCCACCCTTTCCTTCTCCCTCTTCATTTCTTCTGCATCTCTCTCTGTCTCGGATGAACTCGAGGGCCAGGCCTCTCCACCCCCCCCTCCCTCCTCACTCCCACCTCCTGCCCGCCCGCCCGCCCCACCCCCACCACCACCTTTTTGTGGACTTGCGGATTGTGAGACATGGCTGGGGTTTATATATATTTTTTTAGCATTGTCGTGGTCATTATTATTAATATTATTATTCTGGAACAATTTGAAAAACACACGGAGAAGAGGTGGAGTGTGGCAGCAGCACAGGACGGTGCCCAGGAGCAGCGACGCAGCCGAGGAGACGAGTCGTCCCCCTCTCCATCGGTCTCCCGCCGG
>JAUESF010000085.1:7726984-7745915 GCA_032274765.1 Malacoctenus tetranemus
TCTTATGATGTGGTCATGCTATGTACAGTCTATTTCTACGTCTCTGTGGTGACAAAGTTTTGATTCATGTTGATTTATGTGTTCATCAGAATGCAATTAGGCAACATGCCATCTCGCTTCGATTCCGTTTAATTTGACCAGCACAAATTTGATTTTGGCCGGGGATAATTTGGTCACTTTGAGCCCCTTATTAGCCGCGTCGCGCCGTTTTAAATGCCAATCCTCAGACCATTAGCCTGCGTTCGCTCTTCGCCAGCGTCCTCGTCCCAGCGATCAGATCATTTCGGGTTATTTATTTATAGGCATTAATTCGTCGTGTTCCTGTAATTAATTAAATTTTCCCGGGCTCGTCAGCGGCTCGTCAGCGGCTCGTCTCGGCCCGTCTCGGCCCGTCTCGGCCATCTTTCTTCACATCCTGGCAATTTTAAAGAGACTCGCCGGGTTTATTGTGTTTCCACTGCAGATGTTGTTTCTCCCACCTCTCTGTCATAACTGCTGGTTCTGCTGCTTGCATGGAATATTTCATGCTCTGAGGTAAAGGGCCCTTGAGTATTGTGTTTCAGGTCATCCATTACCATAATTGCTTTTACTCACCAAGTAGGCTTTCCTTATGCAACCGGCTTCTAAATGTTTAATTACATTGTTTTGAGGTAACAAACTTTGTAACTGCTTTTGACGGCGGCGGTTTGTTGTTTGAAATGTAAAATAAAACGTGGCTCACGCTGTGTGCAAACAATAGATTTAGCTGCTTTCAGGGGCTTCGAATTCTGTAAGTAACCAAACCGTAGTGGAGTGAAGTCACAGCTTGTGTTTCCGTGTCTACATTACACTCAGCTGGAAAGCCGAACAGGACAAGCTGTGGTTAGAGTTACACACTTCTCCGACAGATGTCAGCGTGTTAAAGGGGCTCGGTGTCACTCATCTGATATGAACAACTGAAACTCTGAAAGTTTAATTCGGCCGTTTTCTATCTTTAGGAGGGTGGGGAGTGGAGGGGGTGGGGGTGGGGAGGGGGGGGGCTTTGATTGTGGCTTTAAATAAATATAAATGAGCCGCAGAGGCTTTGTGGGGCAGTTGTTCCCATTTGTTCGGGGACACGTGTTCGCCGGAGCCTCTGCTGGCTTTCTCCTGTGATGAGCCAATTTGTTGACAGCTGAAATATCTTGTACAGTAGCTGCTTGGCTCATGGAGGCCTCGCAGGCTGTAATAAGCGCGCAGCGTTACAGAGAGGCGGCGGACCTTTGAAGCTGTCAAACAGCAGCGTGTGGAGCAGCCATGTATGTCTGGGAGAGAAGAGGTGGCACGTGTTCCTATTGATTTTTATCCTGTATACCCTTTTTTTTTCTCCCCCCCTCTTGTCCTTGAGTTTTGACCGGTCGCTTTCTTATTCGATTTGAGAAATATGACTGTTTGAGCAGTTCCACTCTATGTATCCGGGCTGAATTTACAATCTGGGTCACTGATCCCATTAGCCCTGCAGGACGAGGACACTGTTTTTTTACTTCTGTAATGAGAATTTCCAAATTACACTAAACTGAGAGGAGCTGGCGAAACGCCGAGCGGCGATGTGGGCCCCCGGTGTGTGCGGAGCGTTACCAACGTTTTATTCATCATCGTAGTAAAACTGCTGCTCTGACAGATATATTAACACATCTCGTGAACTTTGAGAAAAGAGAGATATTGCTCAAATATAATCTGGACTTGGTTCAGCCAAGTTCACACATCACGCATTGCATCACAGCGCGCTGTCGTGTGTTTTCACAATAAAACGTGCACGATGCTGAGACACACTGAACTCAGCGTTATAAGCAGCTTTAAAGAAATATTTGGACGTCATCAATCAGCTGTTTTTACAGAGGATGAAGCTGTAAGTTTTACACTCTATTGCAAGAATGAATAACAATTATGAAATAGAATCATAGATTGTTTTGAAATTTAAAAAAATATAAAATATATATATCTGAATGTAATTGTTTGAATGAAATGATAGGAGAAAATGTGAAAAATTACCCCAAAAATTTGAAAACAATATTCAATTTTCATGCTTTGTTTATGTCTTAATTGTCAGATACAGCGTATTACTTATTCTTCATAACACCAGAAAATTACTGTGTTTTTATTTTCATCGTGTTTCCTTAATTGCACTTTTCTAGACTGAATTGGCCTAAATTGCAAAAAAATAGACCAAAAGAAAAGCAGGAAAAATGCCTAAAATATCCCAAACAAACACAACCATCTCTCATTGATAAGGTTTGTTTAGGTGGAGGTAGAAAACAGGTATGAACAGTGATACAAAAGGAGAAAAAAAAGGAGCTCACCGCTCGGATCTCCTCAGGGAGTTTGTTCAAAGCGTGTTTGGTTCTAACAAGAGGGTCCAATGGCCCCTAATCCCACACTGAGATTGCAGGATTTCAGACGGAGCCTGGGCTTTGGGTTTAAGGTTGTGACCAGGAACATCAGGGGTCAGAGGATCAGGGAGGCACTTAGCTCCAAACCCTGAAGGAGCTTAAAAGTTATCAAACACAATCTTCACATCAATTAAAAGTTGAGCGCCGGCCAACAAAGAGAGGTTAAAAAAAAACAGCTCTATTGAGTTTTTCTCTTTTTTTAAGGAAACCATTTTTACAAATAACAACTTCCTCCACCTCCTGTAATTTTGATAACGACCTGAGCTGATATGTGAGCTGCGTTGTGCACAGTCCTGCCTTGTGCTGCGTTCAGCTGCAGGCAAGAAAAACATTGTGCGCCGGATCTGTATAATTTTTCATTTTAAATCCTGAGGAGTCGCTGGACATCCCATAATTCATTACTGAACACATTAGGGAGGCTCCCGACAAAATGTAATGGTGCAGTTTTTCTTTTTCTCTTTTATCCCCCCCCCCCACACTCACACACACACACACTCACACGCTCACACACACTCACACACCCTTTCACAAAGGCGTCTGCTCTCGTGGCGTAAACAGCCGCCAGGAAACCTCGCTCGTATTTGCTGACAGCAACATTTTGTGAAATATCTACTGCCACTTGTGACGGCTCGTACGGGCAGAGGACCTTGACGTGATTGAGTGGATGGAGCGGCGGCAGCTGTGGAGGAGCGTCAGCGCGCCGTGTCGGAGAGAGGAATTATTTAACTAACGCGGGAGAAGTTAATATGGTTTGATCACGTTTTAATCTGCAAACCGCAAACCAGCGAGGGGGGGGGGGTGAGATCGTCTATCTGCAGCCACTGGGCATGTTGGGGGATCTCTGCGAGCAGGGGGCTGGTGACGGCGGGCGTAGGCTCAGCCCATTAGTTCAGGGTGAATACACTGTGCAGTGAATCTTCTGACTGAAGATAACTGTAGATTGGATTGAAAGTGATGAAGAGGAGGAGGAGGAGGAGGAGGAGGAGGAGGAGGAGGAGGGGCGTGGGTGGTGGTGGTGGTGGTGGTGAGAGGGGGAGAACACGAGGAGGGAGCAGCAGCGGCAGCAGGAGCGACTGTGTGAGGAAGCGGCCCCGCATGACAGAGGACAGGCCGGGGGAAGAGTGATGAGAGGTGCTGAAAATTCACTCCCTCCAAGGTCCCCAGTGGAACAGCTTACCTTCTGGCCGGGGTGGCCGGCCGATCTGAACCTAATGCTAATGTGGGGGTGGCAGCTGTTCTCATCAGTATAATGCTTTCCGAGTTGAAGATGCTTAATGTGACGCTCAACGCTTTATCTGAAAGGAGAGAAACAGAGAAACACAAGCAGGTCTGTTGGACTTTAAGGAGGCAGAGGGGACACTGGAAAAAAACGGACTGTTTCTCTCAGAAATACTAACTTTTAATCTTTTTTTAAACGTGTTATTTTGGGAAACTTTAGAAAGTTACACGCAATAATAAAGATGTCCAAAATGTCAAAAAGGAGTTGAAAGTGTCCATCAGTGTAAGTCCCCCGAAAAGATTATCCAATGACCTCAAAATGTCCCGTTTGTCGAAATAGAACTTTAAGATATTGTGTTTAAAGCGACGCGTGACCCCAAGAATCAGCCAGGACGTCTGTGGTATATATAGTCACTAGTTTAGCTTGGAAATGTAATTAAAATCTGAATGACAAACTGATTATCCTTTTCAATAACAGTTTCCAGTCTCATCTCGACTCCGTGTTGCAGCCTGAGCCTCCATGAGAAGCGTGAATCTCGCCGAGCTTTAAAAATTGAGAAGATGCGACGTTAGTCAAAATTATTTTGGTTATTTTCTCACCGTGCGAGCAGAAAATAAAGCCTAACGTTTAACACGAGGCATCGCAGCCGCATGAAAACACACAAAGGCGTGACATAACCGTGCAGGATGCGTCCAGAGAAACAAAGAGGTGACATCTCAGTGAGAGCTTGCGTCAGGTCGTTCGGATCTGAGGGGCATTTCTGACCTTGATTCTCCGTACGTGTCGTCAGAGGGTTGGATTGTTTTCCTGGCGCCTCCTCTCTCGCTGCAGCTCTTTAACGAATGCGGCTCGCAAATGTGATTTATTAATTTGCATCATCTGTGACTTATTCTTTTAATGGGTTTAATGATTTCCTGCAGCTTGCTGTGTCAATGTGATGAAAATGTTAGCCGTGTCCCTCCTCCCCCATCCCCCATCCCCGACCCACCCACCACCCCCACCGGCCTCACTCTGCCCTCTCCCCTGCAGCTATTTATGGTGGACAACGCAGCTGATGACTGGAGGATAGCCATGACATATGAGCGCATCTTCTTCATCTGCCTGGAGATCCTGGTGTGCGCCATACACCCCATCCCGGGGAACTACACCTTCACCTGGACAGCGCGCCTGGCCTACTCCTATGTGCCATCCAAGACGGATGCGGACGTGGACATCATCCTGTCCATCCCCATGTTCCTGCGGCTGTACCTCATCGCGCGCGTCATGCTGCTGCACAGCAAGCTCTTCACGGACGCCTCGTCCCGCAGCATCGGGGCACTCAACAAGATTAACTTTAACACGCGCTTCGTGATGAAGACCCTCATGACCATCTGTCCCGGCACGGTGCTGCTGGTCTTCACCATCTCGCTATGGATCATCGCTGCATGGACAGTGAGAGCTTGCGAGAGGTGCCTGGATCAGTTTCTCACGCTATGCCGCGCTGCTCCGCATGAAACATAGATGAGCCGTAAAAATAGATAGCGTACACACGTTTCTACCTCCGTCGGAGCGCGGGCATCAAGATAAAGGAATTTACTCAGGAAAGCTTTCAGAAAAGTTTAAAGCCCTGTTCGCTCCCGGCACATCTTTTGTAAAACATTAGATTCAATCTTTTTTTCTAAATGTAATTCCCCTTTTTCCTTTTTTTTTTCATAGAGTGAAGCTGTGATATCAGTCTCTGCAGGTGCACGAAACTCGGTCAATCTATCACGTTTAATTATTCATTACAGGTACCATGACAACCAGGACATAACCAGCAACTTTCTCGGAGCCATGTGGTTGATCTCAATCACGTTTCTCACCATCGGATACGGAGATATGGTCCCACACACGTACTGTGGGAAGGGGGTCTGTCTCCTGACTGGCATCATGGTGAGTACGGCAGACCGAGGCCCATTTGTCAGCACTTTAGGACCATTAAAAGAGCAGCTGCGTGGTGGGAACTCAAAAGGTTTTTTGACAAATGGGGATAAAATCAAAAGTTGATTTCTGTGACGTGTTTTTAAGAGAGGACAGCATGCAAGAGGTTGAAAAGGTTACCAGTTATCTTGGTAGAGGTATGCGCTCTACCAGGTTCCCCTTAGTGGATCCTTGATCCTTCTATGTAAGTTAGTTAATATGTGGTTCCTCTCTGGAGTTCTTGAGTCGTCCATAAAGTTTGAAAGGTCCGGACAAAGACAACCTTCCGGCTTCCTCCCGGTCTAACGTAACCCTTGATGTTAATCTCAATGGAAGTCTGCATTGTTTGTGTCCCTTCTCGCTGTCTCTCAGGGCGCTGGCTGCACTGCCTTGGTGGTGGCTGTGGTGGCAAAGAAACTGGAATTAACCAAAGCTGAAAAACATGTCCACAATTTTATGATGGACACCCAGCTAACGAAAAGAGTGAGTGAAACCTGTCGGGGTGCCGAAAACAAAAAAGAAACGACGTTCCTTCTCAATGTTTGGCCGAACACCTCATTTTGTGGTTTCCACTGTCTAGGTGAAAAACACAGCTGCGAATGTTCTCAGGGAGACGTGGCTCATCTACAAGAACACCAAACTTGTGAGGAAGATGGACCATGCCAGAGTCAGGAAGCACCAGAGAAAATTCCTCCAAGCCATTCACCAGTAGGTGCCGCCACGCTAACCCCCCCCTCCCTCTCACACGTCTGCTCGCCTGGCGTAACACCTCTGTTTCAGTCCTGCAGCTCTTTCATTGGTTCATCGCTGCAGCGCAGACCTGAAATCTGACTTGTTTGACACCTGTAGCAAAAAATCCTGCTCTCATGTTCGGGAGATCTCGCATATTTTCATCGCCATGTTCCACCTGACATGATGAACTTTACAGATGTGATACCGGATTGTTCTGTGGGTCCCAGTAAAAACACACGGGCAGGGAGCACCTGTAATATTATTCATTTATACACGGGAGGTTCTTTTAAAGTATTTATGAAGGCTGAGAGACATTGTTTATCTGTGTAAAACTCATTTTTACCTTGAAATATTCGCGAGCTACAGAATTCACGGCGGCGTGTGATATTGATTTTGCTCTCGCTGGCGTCTCGCTGTCAGCTCGGCCCGCGTGCGTTGGCTGCGCGGCGAGCCGGGCGTCAGGCTGACCTCGGGGGGGGCCCGACACATTCGGGTTCCTACTCCTCCAGCGGCTGGTCAGTCACTTACCTGTCAGCTAGTCTTTTAGTGGGTCCCCAAGGACCCCAAAGTGCTATCTCACTCCAAAACAGTATTGATTTTCGCCTCACCTCGCTGTTGTTTTTCCTGCATCTACAGTGCTCACCAGTACATCTACTCCGAGGCTTCTTTTATTAACTGGCCGTCAGCTTGGTGCTCTATCAAAATGATCGCGGGACTTCTTTTTCTTTAAATTGTCCTCTGTTTGTATGTTTGTTTTCTTTTTGTGGCTTCTTACATGGGTCTCTGTGGTCCCCCCAGTAACATATATTTATTCCTGACTGATGTTTGGATGTTGAATTACAAGGGAGGTGAAAAAAAACATGCAAAAAGCTGTCGGCTGCAACCAGTAAATTTGAGTGATTTAACAGCGTTTTGTTGCTTTTCTGAGCCATTTCGCATCGCTGTTGGAACGGTTGGCTGTGGTGACGACAGCGTCGCACCTCTGCCTCTTGTTCTCCGGAACAACACGGTGACGGAGAAAAGCTCGAGCCAAATCTATGCAGAGAACCCGTTTCAGTGGGGCGAAGTCACGTCCGACTCTGCGTGTGGCCACGGCGACTCAGCATGGTGGCGAATCGGTGCGGCGCCGACGTCCTCCCGTCGCACCTTCACCACACAGAGAGACTTTTACGAGGCGGAGAGTGTTCACAGGCGTAACGGAGGGGAGAGTTTTGGGGTCGCGCCTGCAGCCTATATCTGCCAGGAGTGATGCACTATCGGTGGATTGAGATTAATACGGGACGGGGTGGGGGGGGGGCCGGCCTGACAAGTGCAGCGCAGCCGGTGGCCTACAGGTGTCCTTGACCTGTCGCCAGGCGAGCAGTAAACATCAAATCAGATGTCAGCGCGGTCGCTCCCTCCGGTGAAAAGCCGCAAGACGAGGAGCTCACATGTCCTCATCAGTCACGGTAAAGAATGTGAAGTATAAACTGTTGTTAAATGGAGCCGTCGACGCTTGGAGGCACCGTCTGTGTCGGCGGGTGTTTACAGGCTTTAACGGAGAGGTTGTTTTTATTTACCACAATTACTGATAAACGGGATTAGGACAGTGGGGGGGGGGGAGAAGGGGGATTAGATTTAGAGAGAAGCACAGCTGCAGCCACTGGGAAAAAAATAAAAAGGAGTCCCGGCACAGACACTCAGACATGCAGGTCGCCGGGCGAGAATCAGGGAGAACTGCTGCTCCTCGGAGGTGAGCTGACAGCGCGGGGACGATGCCTCCGGCAGCAGCCAGGCCGGAGCCAGCAGACCTTTTCTTTTCTTTTTTTTTTTAACCACCTGAATATGTTTATCTGATGTTGTAATGATTCATTTGTCTACTTCATGTTTCCTTTTGTTTTTTTTTTCCTGTCGTGTCGACACAATGCAATAGAGCTCGAAAGTAAGTCTTCGCCTCACATGTAGAAACAGACCTGTCGTGTGCATGCTAACGAGAGCTTGTCCTTGAACCCGATAATGTTACTAAAAAAAAAAAAAAAAGAAAAAAAAAATGACACTCCCTCATTTGATAAGTGAAATTCATGCCTCAAAAAAATGTTGCATCCAGCTGTTTGGCGAGACGAGACGTCGCCACGTCCTTCCCCCTTTTTCTCCTTTTTTTCCTCTCCAAGGGTGAAACGAGTTCCCATGAGAAGCAAAGACAGTCTGACAATTCACACGTTAATGTTGACATTCCTCATCCGCTCGTCAAACAGAATTAAGTAACCACTTACTGAACAGATAAGCGGCACATTGCATCCACGCCCACAGATGCATATTAAGTGAATTTCAGTTATCAGTGATGGAGGGTGTTTTTCTTTCCATTTCTGCATGGATGTGATGAGACCTTGATCTTTAATCAGAAAGCCACTGATTAAACTCCAATCAACTGTGTTTTCACGTACCGAAGGATGACGGCTCGAGCTCGACAGCGGGACAGGACTTTCCGACATAACCAACATCTCCCCAAAAAAAAAAACAACAACAACAAAAAAAACAAACAGCCCAGCCGAGCTGTCACGCTCGTGCAGACTCGGGGGGGCTCGGGGGTCATCTTTCGGCGAGTGGAACCACTGTTACGCCTGTTACGACATTTGCAGCCACATTTTCCTCCATTTCTCTGTTGGATGACACAGTAGCAGCAGCGTTGTCAAGAGCAGGGACGAGCAGCTCTCGCGCGGGAGGAATCGGGACAGTGGGGGTTTTTTTACGACCGCGGTTAAAATCACCGCCGAGGTCGCGCGGTGCGGTACGTTTCGGCACACGTGCGGGCCGCGGGGCAGCTGTGAAATGGGGCTGCCTCGGAGCAATGAGAGCGCTCCCCTCTGGGAGCGCCGTCCCTTCCCCTCCGCAAGGTTGAAGTGGGGAATCATAGCAAGAGGCACGACGCTGAGTGCTTGTTAGCTCAGAGATCAGTGAGTCGGAGAAACAGGAAAGTGACCTGAGCCCCGAAGGTCACGGCAAAGCTGCCGAGCAATTCCGCTCGGGGCTGGAGAGGCTGCGACTGTGACGGACAGCGTGAGGCTGTCAGCGGGGACGGGGGGGACGGAGGGGGGGGGGGCAGCAAAATGTTCATCCCGTCCATTACAGAGAGGAAAGAAATTTGCATTTCCCTTCCACAACGAGGTAAATGGAGGTCGCGACAAAGAAAACAAGGTCCGGGAGATAAAAAAGAAAAAAAGAAAAAGAAATATCGAGCTGCGCTAACTGAGATTGCCCTTCCAGATTTAGTGGGCTTTTGAAAAGCTTAGCGTAGCTGTCCCCCCCTCCCCCCGCCTCCCCCCGATGAATAGCAAGCAGATTCAGAGTGCCCCATTCAGAAAGAGCCCGGCCCACCAGGAGTGATTGACTGAGGCAAGGAGACGCAGGAGACGAAGACCAAATACAGGAGGCGGCCTCATCCTGACCTCCAGCTGCCCCCCACCCCACCCCCACCCCCTCGCTGCCACGTGGTCAGAAAGATATTGGTCATCCAACTGTGAAATGCATCAATCTAACAGGTCGAAACGCTGGAAAAAAATGTCGCATATTTCACGTTTTAGAGAGACGACTTCCTTCTGTCTGTTCCAATAACTACGTTGCTGATTTCCAGTAGGACGTTGTGCTCGTCTGAGGCTCTCTGGGCCCCGGTTGTCAGGGCTCCGTCCCTCGCTTGTTGTGTTTATTAGTGACAGTGCGCCCTCAGTCGGTCTCACCTGTCATGGTCGCTTCACGTCCGCCTGTCTCCAGTAAACAGAAGAATGAATCGCGTCGCATGAAAACCGGCGCATCTCCACTAATTAGTAAAGTCCCCGTCGGTTCCTGGCGCTGCCGTGTTTACACTGGATCCACGCGCTACCTCCTAATTATCACCCCCCTCACCAAAACTGCATATTTCACGTGATTAATCAGATCGTCCGCCTCACCGCTGGATGATCGTCGCATTGTTTCATCAGCGCTTTGAAACATCGCCAGATTAGCCATCATGATATTACTATTTTATGGCGCTCGCTGTAATTCAGCGAGCATGTGGTGTTTCAAGGGGGGGAAAAAACCTCTTTAATATCTGGAAACCACGTGTGGCTGACACTCTACAATACTGCACAGTTGCTGTTTTTGAGCCCCCTGAGAAGAGGAGTCAATGCGGGCTCCAGCAGCCTAATTAAAAAGACGATGTGAATTATTTAAGCATGTTGCATGAAGTAGGTGAGATATTTATACAGATATTGTGAGTAGTTTTATGTAAGACGTACTGTTTCATAACACCAGACTTTATTTTGAAGAAGTATTATTTTCTATCATAGCCTGAAAGACGTCAAATTGTGAGAACATGAAGATTTTCCTCATTTAAGAAGATTTATTGACATTTTTGTTAAAGAAATAACAACTTTAGAAGCTTAACAGAAAAATTGTTGGTTTGATTTGAAGCAGCTGGTATTTGTGTTGCTTTACATCCTTTAGCAGATTCCAGGACTCTATTGTCCCTGTTTGCACCGCGTCCTCTGATACGAGTCCGCCTCGTTTTCTTTAGTCCTGGTTGAACCACAGCTGCTCTCGTTCTCTTCAATTTTCCTCTCCTCTCCACTTGCATGCAGCTCAACCAAACAGAGTGACCCCCCCCCTCAACCCTCCTCCTCCCAAATCCTCCCCCCCTCCCTCTCCTTCTGCAATCCCTGCATTCTCGACACACATCCTGTGCATGTCCTAGGAGTGCTCTTCCATGTGTATGCCCTGTGTGTGCACACAATTCAGACAGAAACCGGCCGCGTTGACTCATTGGGTTCTGAATGGTCTTGTGTTCAGATTGAGAAGTGTTAAAATGGAGCAACGCAAGCTGAATGACCAAGCAAACTCACTAGTGGACCTTGCTAAGGTAAGCTAGACTGACAACAGTCTCCTGCTGCTTTGTGCCTGAGGCTAACGTTTCTCTCCCCCCCTCCCTCCCTCCCCCCCCTTTTGTGTGACTGGATTCAATGCATGCGCGTTCACACGCTGACTCAGTTGTGCTTCCTAATACCATCAAAGTCTACAGGTGTCAAATAAACAGACAGGCTTTACATCTGTGTGATGATTGTGGTGAACCGTCGCGTCACATTGTGTGGGTATTAAATAATAACGTCTCTTCGTTTCGCAGCGTGAATGACTGTCCTCAGGACACCATCTCCTGAAAATCACTCTATGAGAAGTAACAGAAGCCCCCCCCCTCCCCCCTTTGTTTTTGTTTTTTTCTTTTTTGCATATGCAAAGACCCAGTCTAGTTTTTCACTCTCTGTATTCTCTGATGTTTGTCTCCAGATGCACTAAACAGAAGTCGACAAACCTTAGGGAAAGACCAGGCAGTGCGCCAGCCTGACACAGCAGAAACAGTAACCTGGGAAGGGAGACACACTGTGATCTGATGATTCAGCCAGAAATAAAGGCAGAGGGAAAAAAAAAAAAAAAGAAGGGAGGCGAGGCGAAGCGCTTTGACATTCAAAAGTACACCACAGTCAAACTGGACATATTCCAGCATGTCATGGAAGGTATTAGTTAATATTGCCTAATCGCCTCGTGGCGTAAAACAGCAGCGAGAGTTGGGATATGACATTGGTTGAGGTGGCTTCCAGCCAGTGCCACTCAGCCGGAGTTATAATGGCTGCTGTGGCGCTCTGTGGCCAGGGGAGGGCGGTGTGGCCTCGGTGTTTCCCTGCTCTCAGTGGAAAGATGGAGCCAAGTCGAGCTGAACATATCTACGGGAAGATGCATCGCCACTGCAGTGCTCTGTGAAATCCCTCAGATCACGCTGTATCCCTCTTCCACTCATCATCTCCCCCACGGTCTCCCACCAGACGCCCCTTCCCTCCCTTTTCATTGGAGTATAAATGATTCCCTTCTCTCTTCAATGTCATTTTGTCCTCCGCAGCGTTTCAGGCTGAATCACATGTCGTCAGATTGCAAAATTACTCACTCAGGCTGCAGTTTGAAACAATCCCTGCTGCTGCTTTCTGCCCTCGTCTCTGAATACATTGTCCAGAAACAGGATGATGACGCCCAATTTCAGGTTTTATATAAAGTTTGAAGTGGATCTGAAATAACCACCTGTGATTTTGCTTCATCGTCGAACATCTTGATTCCAATTTTAAACTCCAGCTCTTCTTGTTAAATGTGTGTGTATATATATACAGAAGAGGGAAACTTTCTATGGCTGGTTGCTATTCATTTCTTCAGTCCTTTTAAAGTGTAACTCTACAGAGAATAGTGGATGATTTGATGTCAAAATCACCTGGTAAAACTGCTCGCTGTCAGTTTAAGCAGTACAAAAGCTTCTTTCACTCTCACTGACTCGCACACAAAACAGCCAATCACATCATCCGTTCCTCAGACCACGAGAGGATCAGGTAAGTGCTGAATCCCATCGCCTGCAAACTGTCAGGGACTATCAGACCCTGCGCCGAACGAGACCCCAGAAATCGCCCTCCAGCAGCGTCACTCCCACTCCTCCGGAACGGGACGCAGATTTTGGTGTCTGTTGTTGACTCTTTTTTTTGGCAGCTCCTCGCTCTGAGCAGCCACGCTATATTTTCAAAGAGTCTTTAACAGATGGCTGACGGATCAAAAGAGCAGAAAGCTTCATGCAAAGTCAGCAGGCTGCTTTCTTGTCTCTCCTCAAGGTCGTTGACTAATGTGCTCCAGTCTGCTTCGAAAACACCACTTGCTGTAAACAGTATAAAACGTCCTTCTGGCTCTAATGGAGACTGTGCTTTTTTTCATGAAGCACAGCCAGAACTTAAACCTCAGAAACAACTTCAACGTATGTTGATCTGTCCAAAGATCTTTATCCTCCTGACGTCATTCTTGGAAATGTTTGGCCAAAAAAATCATCCAGACTGCAGAATAATGTTTGAACAAAATGAGGAAATGACTATTCTGCAGTCGTTGAACTTTGAGGTCAATAAAGATTTCAATGTGTTTTTTGTCACGAGACATTTTTGCACGATGTGTTAAACTAACTTGCAAGGGGAGACATTTTATTGCATTTTTATAAATAAACATGCAGGAATAAAAGATGTAAATCTTTTGTATTACTGCTGCTTAGAATCTGTTAAATTTGAATTTCTTTTTCATTCAAACATGGAGGTTTGCTTGAAGCACCAGCTGCACATGGAAATATAGGTTTACAAGTGTTGAAACTCAACTTGCAATGAATTCCATGCAGTTTTTAGACTGACTTTTGTCTCCACCTTTTGATTCGTCTTTGAGCATGTGAGTATTGTTTCGAGATTTGCTTGAAAATCTGAATGTGTCACTTCATTGTCAGGCAGGTTTGTTTTTACAGTTCAGTTTGAATTTGATGTTTTGGAAAGAGTAAATATTTTTATTGTGAATCTCAGATCCTCTCATTTTACCTCTTCCTCTTCCTTGCTTTAACTTCAATACCAACTGATGCTGTTTTTATCTTTATTCTTGGTTTTTATTGTGAAGCACCGATCCACTGTTTTTTCCAGGCTGTCCCTCCTCACAACACCTGTTTTTGACACACGGCTCCCTTCAGTGCGTTTCCTCTGTCTTGTTCCAGACTCAGAACATCATGTACGACATGATATCGGACCTGAACGAGCGAGGCGAGGACATGGAGAAGAGGATCGCCCTGCTGGAGACAAAGCTGGAGACTCTACTGAGCAACTTGCAAGCTCTGCCTGGACTCATCAGCCAGGTGATCAGCCAGCAGCACAGGGACTTCCTGGAGGTGCAGCTCCAGCCTTACGACAAACACAGCCCTGAGCGCTCGCAGTCAGTGTCTCGACGGAGGTCGTCCTCCACAGCACCGCCCACCTCCTCCGAGAGCAGCTAGAGTCCAAGGGGAACGCCTCCACTGAAGACTTTTGCCATCATATGGCCAAGTTGCATTTATCGTAAAGCCTTATGGTTTCAATAAGTATTATCCAAATTCTGATGACAGAATCCAAGATACTGGGGACAATGCATTTTAATGGATAACTTCATGCTGTTATTTGTTTTTTATTACCTCAAAAGATGTTGTTATCCTTGCTCTGTCGACACGACCACAAATAATGGCGCTTCCCTCAGTAAAAGGCCTATCGATGGGGCTATGACGAGAACTCTACTCCATCTCTATGCAGAGGTATAGCCAGTTTTAGGTGGCGAGATTACCAAGTGTGAAACTATTGCACTAAAATAGTGCTTCTCACAGACTTTGTGCTTCCGCCGGCTCGATTCTGTTGCTGCGTTCCTCAGAGCAAACGGGCGGGGGAGGGGGGGGGAGAGACAGAGACCGCCGAGCAATCAGCCAGGAAGCCCCGTCGGTGACATTGAGGGGAGGGGGGTGGGGAGGGGTGGGAAAGTGCTGTGTTTTACGGACTGGAGTGAACTGAGAGCAGAAGGCAGACGAAAAACCGCTCCTACACGCTGTCACTCAGAGATAAACTTAAAAAGCTTGAAATGAGGAAAAAAAAGCATATATCTTTTAGGTTAGAAACAGCATCAACTATAGCGGTTTTCCTTTTTGCAGAGTGCCCCTGTAGAATGACTATTTTTGGGGCGACGTTGCAAATAATTTACTCCTCTAGTCGAAATGAATGCATCAAAATCTGTACTTGCACTTACTTTTTAATCAATGCACTTCAATGCTGACTGACTTATGATATAAAGATGCGTTGCTCATTAAAATAAGAACATTTGAGATGTTTGGGCATGGGTTTATTATTGTCGATTCTCAAGTCGTGGCTAGGTGTTAACGAGTTCATTCAAAGCCCCTTTGTTTCTGTTTTTCACAAAGAAAGCATTAACAGAATCCAGTAGAGGTTTAGACAAATATACCGAGTAATGATCAATTCAGTCCCCCCCCCCTCCCCCTCCCCTCCGCCTCCTGTCTTGCTGTGTCTCACCTCCTGTCCTTCTTTCCTGTGCTATTTATGCTTGCTGTCGTCTGAGCTGGACAACATGAAAAAAAAGCCGAACTACAACTGTAAACCGTATCTACCTTTTGAAAAGACAAATGCCTATTTTTGTACACGACAATGAGGACAAGCACACCTCTTACAACTCAACACAAACCACAGGATCAATGTAAAGGCACTGAGCATATCTAGCATACGGTTTAAGAAATCCTGGACTGGAGATAAGATACATACAGCTGTATATGTGGTTCTTTATTTTGGGTTTAAAACTGGCAATACTCTTCAGACTGCATTGTTTTTTTTTTCTACAGCACCTGCTTCAAAAGACACTGTCGGCTGAGCTGGAAGAGCAAAACGGATCTAAAAAAAAGAACAACTTTTAGTGACTGGCGTTTATTGGATTTTAAAATTTAAATGTTAATTTGAATATTTTGATTTGATTCCTCCTCAGCCGTTCATGCAGTCTGTCTCCATATAAACTGTATGAAAAGCCCAATATACCCTCCAGGCATCAATATTCAGCGTATGACTGTAGTTGTTATTGTAACCTACTCGAGGTTCACAGAGCATCGCATGGATCAGAGGAGATCTGACGGCCGCTCATCCAGTCAGCAGCACTGATCTTGTTCAACTAGCTCTCCCACCAACCGATAGATCAATCAGAAGGTCAACACAACGGCAGATGATCAGTCCACACACTTTAGCAGCCTAGAAACCAATGAGAGATTATACTGTATGCGACTTAAACGATAAACAAGTAAACAATAAAAACACAATTTGATCAGCCTGTGTCCTTCTGTTATTGTGTGACCTTTTAAAATAAATGCAACAATCCATCTGTGTTGCAAACATGTCACTGCAAGAAGAGGAGACATCGGTGGACATCTGTGTGACTCATTATTGGAAACTTCATTTCATTCTGACATGAGCTGGTGATGTAACATTACCTGTTCACCTATTTGGTGCTGAAGGACCACCGAGACGTGGTCCTCAATCTGTGAAGAAAGGGAAAACTGCACCCTGCACAGTGACTTGTAGGCATGCTAATGTTGATTACACTCAGCCTGATACGTCAGTGGTTGATTCACCGGTACAACTGACTGATGTTCTCACAGCATGGAGAACTTCTTCAGTAAATAAGAAAAGTGTTCATCTATTTATAGATTTGATTGTCACGAGGAAGCTTTTTGATAAATTGGTAACTTGAAGAGGGTTTCAACCAACACTGAGTGACCCCACATAGATTGTGCTCACCTATAACCACCAATAACCAGTTACACATTCTTTGTGTGCGTTTGCGCGCACGCAAAGGGGTCAAAGTGCTCGGAAAAAAATACCCAACCATACCCGAGAATAAATGAACGAAAACAACTATCCACTTGATTAGTATCACCACTACACCACCATGTGGCCGACTCTGGTAGCTCCACTTCAGCTGGTGTGTGGAAGTAATGTGATCCAACAGTGTAGCTCCTGATAGATTTACAGCCAGTTATGAGACAGAGCACAGCAGCCACTAGTACAGGGCTAAAGTTAGAGGTCAGAATAAAAGATAGAACGACGCCGCTGAGTTCACATTTTTCTCTCTGAGTTAGTTTTCGATCAGAGGTTGTAAGAAAGAGCAAGATCTTTTGCTCTTTAAGCTTTGTACAGCCTGCAGGGATTTCAGTTTAAAAAATCGCAATAATCAAATTGCATTTTAGTTAAAAGCAGGCGGGAGCATTACTCACTGTCACAAACAAGTGTTTCAAGCGTTCCAATGCGTCCAAACCTTCAACATCCTGTGAGACAAAGAGCGGGGCAAATCAGTCACAACTTCACGAAATCTCGCGAGATCTCCCTTGAAACAGCGCACAGCCGCAATAGTGTGGCGTGTATGCTAAAACAGCTCAGAACTTTACCAAGTTCTCTGTCTGATCTCTCCCGTTCCTCTCGGTAACGTGAACCGTACTCGGGAACAGCCGCCACCATGAGTATACTCGCTAAAATAGCCGAGATTGAAAATGAGGTGAGACGAACACCGACAGCGAACACACGCACTCAGACACGTTGCTGCTAACGGCGACGTTAGCATGAACGCCGCCCCGCCGGGGCCTCGGTTAACTCGCTTCATTTTCTCCCCTGTGGTTTATTGACAGCTTATAACACATGTTGAAGTGCGTTACCTGTTTGTTTGGCTTCATGAATGGATGTATGAAGGCAGACGGATGGTTTGCTAGTTGTGTATTCAGTGAACGCTAACAGCAGAATGGGTTGAGCGGGTCACCGGTCAGCACCCGCGAAAAACCCGTCTGCGTCCTGAAAATCACAGTTAGCTGCGCGTCATGCATCGCTCATGCTTTATAACAGCTGTTTAGGGGTTTTTGTAAGTTCAAAGTAGAACAAAAACGCATAGAGAAACCATCAAAATATATGTTACAACACGGACTGAAGCCCCTCTGTCCTGCACAGTAACACATAGTAAATAGCGTCAATTCTAGTGCCTACAGTTATAAACAGTTATAAATGAGTTGTAGTTCCAGATGTACCATTTGTACATCAGGCATGTTCACGCCCGTTTGTTGAGCTTCAAATACATAATCCTAATAAAATCTATCATGTTTGCATTGTGTTTATTGAGATCTACACCTGGATGGTTCAGATTGATTCCAGCATTCAGTGGTTAAAAAAGAGCCAAAGCAGCTCAATCTCTTATTCAGGAAACACACACTTGGGTTGTTTACATCTTTGGGTTGAGAGCCTGTGTTCTCCTATTGTTGACTGGTATAAACTGTCCACTACATACAACCAAATTGCGCTGCTGTGCATTGCAGATGGCCAGGACGCAGAGGAACAAGGCCACAGCTCACCACTTGGGTCTGCTCAAGGCACGTCTTGCCAAACTGAGGAGGGAGCTGATCACACCCAAAGGAGGCAGTGGCGGCGGAACGGGAGAAGGCAAGATCACAACTGTGAACGCTGACTGAGACCGACTGCTACTGACCAGTATCGGTTCGACATTTTAAAATGTCCTAAAACTGTGTTTTTCTTTGATTTTCAGGGTTCGATGTGGCTAAAACCGGAGACGCTCGTATCGGCTTTGTGGGTTTTCCCTCGGTAGGGAAGTCGACGCTTCTAAGCAACCTCGCGGGGGTTTACTCTGAGGTGGCTGCCTATGAGTTCACCACTCTAACAACAGTACCTGGAGTTATCCGGTACAAAGGGGCCAAAATTCAGGTACAGAAACTGAGTTTGTTCAGTACTGAGGTAGCTTCTGGTTTTGTTTCAGACGGTGAATTGACCCCATCTTTTTTTCCCCCGTTTTTCTTTGCAGCTCCTGGATCTGCCGGGAATCATTGAGGGAGCCAAAGATGGCAAAGGCAGAGGCAGACAGGTCATCGCAGGTAAAAAAAAAAAAAAAAAAAAAGGGTCACTGGGAAAATGATGAATCTGTTAAAAGAAAGGGCACTTTTTGACACCACAATGACGATATGAACTGCTTACAAACATGGAGTCCCCAAAAACCCACTGAAACGCTCATTAGATCCATCACGGGTAAATTTGTTGCTGAAATACATTTAGTAGAAAACCAGCAATGAGCCGGTGCTGCTCCACGTTTTCTTATCCACTCGTATGCATTTTCTTGACCGACTCGGATTGAGCTGTTGTACAACAGGGTTGGAAATGCACGCGTGCATTCAGAAGGGAACATTTCCAAAATGTTTTTTACCGTTTGTTTTCTGTGGAAGAGCAGCCATCGC
>JAUESF010000085.1:7746015-7756164 GCA_032274765.1 Malacoctenus tetranemus
TCTCTCTCTCTCTCTCTCTCTCTCTCTCTCTCTCTCTCTCTCTCTCTCTCTCTCTCTCTCTCTCTCTCTCTCAGTGGCTCGAACCTGCAATCTAATCCTGATAGTGCTCGATGTGTTGAAGCCTCTCGGTCACAAGAAGCTAATAGAGCACGAGCTGGAGGGCTTCGGCATCCGACTCAACAAGCAACCGCCCAACATCGGCTTCAAGAAGAAGGACAAAGGAGGAATCAACTTCACTGCCACCGTATGTGTCACTCAGCACGACGACACAGCGAGAGCAACTCCGACATGTTCGTTCACGTCTGACTCGTTGGAATAAATGGAGAGCGGCTGATAGAAGCAAAATATTCATGTCGTAGCGAATCATCGTCTGTTTTTTCCAGCAGCTCGGACATTAATGTCAACCCATGTGATCAGGCATTGTCTTGCAAAGGGCTTCAATCGTAATGTTATTTGTACTGAGAAGTAGAATTTCTATTTTCCATTCTAATCCCCACTGTGTGTTGTCTCCCCCTCCAGTGTGCCCAGTCGGAGCTGGATGCTGAGACGGTGAAGAGCATCCTGGCAGAGTACAAGATCCACAACGCCGACATCACTCTGCGCAGTGACTCCACGGCTGATGACCTCATTGATGTGGTGGAGGGAAATCGGTAAGCTGCTGAAGTGCCAGAATGGGCCTCTCCTCAGCCGGTGGGCGTGGCCTGTCGGAATCTAAAAAATCGCGAGTGAATCCCCCGCGCACCCCCTCCTCCGTTACACCAATGCAGATATGCGGCGAGAGAAACGCTGCTCGTGTGTGAAACTCCCGCAGCCTCTCACTCAATGGTGAAACACAATAAAAAAACAAACAATTACTTAGTATGAATAAATGTGTGAAAACGCAACACATGGATGATCAGATGCTGCAAAATATGCATTAAAGTAATGAAAAAAATCTGTCTATGAGGGTCGTACAAGCCCAGACTGCAGCGATGCAGAAGCTAGTTATGCACAGAGACGCCTGGGCGTAAATGTGCTGGTTTTCCAGCAAGAATAGCAAAACATTGTTGTAACACTGGATTCCCCATAGAACACTCCCATCATCTCTGTACACTCACACTGCAGAAAATAATGCATTGAATTAAAAATCTGGTATGACCTTGTCTGCTTCACAGAAGGAGAACTGCATTTGGTTCGTAGTTTTATCCGGCTGTTATAAATCAGCTTCCACCCATTAACTGTAACAGTACGACCACTGGCAAGTAAAGTGAATAACGCAGCACATGTCCCGATCGGGGCAGCTCTTAGTGGGTGGGATATTTTAGGCAGCAAGTGAACATTTTGTCCTCAGAGTTGATGAATTAGAAGCAAGAGAAAGCCGGGCAAGAGTGGAAGGTTTGAGGGAGTCTGATAAACGGCCGGGTCACAGCGTTTCTAAAAGCGCAACACTTGTGGGGGGGGCTGTGAGCCACATGTATGAAAAGTGGTCCGACTTACAAGAAAAAAAAAGGCGTCGACTGGTAAAAGTTTCCTTTCCCACGTGTCCTTGAGCCACAAAGTGAGTCCCAGATTTCTCCCTGAGCTGAAATGGGAACATGCAGTCCCAACAAGGAGCACCAGAGAGTTTTGTCAGACAGCAAATGAAAACTGAGCGTGAAGGAGTTTCCGTAGCAGCCCGTCCCAGACTGTTTCCTGTCTCTACAGGGTCTACATCCCGTGCATTTATGTGCTGAACAAAATCGACCAGATCTCCATCGAGGAGCTGGACATCATCTACAAGGTGCCCCACTGCGTGCCCATCTCGGCCCACCACCGCTGGAACTTCGACGACCTGCTGGAGAAGATGTGGGACTACCTGCAGCTCGTGCGCATGTGAGTCACTTTGTGGAGTTCTGCACAAACTGATGGTGCAGCCGAACAACGAGCCTCGCGTTCAGAGGATCCGTTTGTTCATGTGTTTGTATGGAATTGCTGGTGTTAACCTGTTGTTTGCCTGCAGCTACACCAAACCCAAAGGCCAGCTCCCAGATTACACGTCTCCCGTCGTTCTGCCTGACGGACGAACCTCAGTCGAAGATTTCTGCTTAAAGATTCACAAAAACCTCATCAAGGAGTTGAAGTAGTAAGTATTGTCAACTCCATTTCACCACTTGGATTTCATAAAGATTTAATTGGTGTTTTGCTTTTACATTGAATTGAATTGAGCTGAGATGAAACCCCCACTGCTCACCAGAAGGGGCGGGGCTTATTTTCTATTCTGTTGTGCAGCCCCATTACCTGGATGATGATTGAGAGGTTGTTCTTAATTTTGGGGGGAGCTCTTTGCCTGTGTGTGCACTCTGCTACACTGAGAGCATTAAATACACAGGCCTGATTTGAGATGATGTACGACGAGAGCTCCGAGCATCAATCAGATGGGCTGTTCGTGTCGCGCAGCGTTAAACCATTGTTATGTGTGGAAAAAGGTCAAACATGCATCTCAGGAGCCTTCGTCCCTACAAAGATGAAGGTCACATGACCTGTGGAAGTGACCGGTGATACTGCTGAGCTGTGTCATCCTCTCATCTGTTCTCTAACCTTTGTTTTTCAGCGCGCTCGTGTGGGGCTCGTCTGTGAAACACAACCCACAAAAGGTGGGCAAAGACCACGTGATGGAGGATGAGGATGTCATCCAGCTGGTGAAGAAATAGTTTCGGCTGAGGGAGGCGTCTGGAGTCACTGCATGGCCTGCGTATCACAAAGTGTTCTGTACAGTGAAAAACCATCACACGTGTCCGTCGGAGCCTCCGGGTCACCTGCTCCAACTTCTTCTGGCTTTAACTTAACAAGAACCCACCGTGCGTTCCACCATGAATAGTTCATATTGAATGTTGGTCGAGGCTTGCAATAAACTCAACTGTACAATAAAGACATAATCAAAGCTGTTCTCCTCCCTGTCGTCAATCCTCTCTGTTGCGAGTTGCAGGTTGTATTTTTTCAGGTTCACATGCGATGCGTTTTGGTGCAACAAGCAGCAGCGTGCAACATCTCAGCCTGGCTCAGTGAAGAGAGGGTGGGTGGGTGGGTGGGGGGTCTCATTTGAAAGCACTGTCCAGCTAAGTGATTTATGTGACATTGATGATGAAGGCAGTTATTCAGGCCCGCGGCCCACTCCCTCTCCCCGTGGTGGGGACGGCCACTCAGGTTAATCAGTTCATTCACTCAGACGCAGTCTGGGGGTCGTCACACGCCAGCTGTTCACAACTAACGAGACTCCAGCGAGCAAGAATAAAAAAAAAGGAGTTTTTATCAGAGCCGGGGTGCGCTTGTGAAAGCTGGGGATATCCAGCCTCAATATGTTGCAACCTGCCTGCAGTAAAGGAGGGGGGGAGGGGTGGTGCGGGGAGGCAGTTTGAGTGGGAGTGTGCGACGCAAGTCAGTGATTGCGGTGGATGGCGCCAGTGCGTACAGAAATACTGTAACACAATATAAGAGTCTGACTGGGAAGATGATGAACAAGAGCCCGGCAGTCATTTTCAAGCAACCTTCAAACTGCTCTGAAGATGTCTGAGTGTCCATTGTTCTGCATTTACCTTCCATGTTGGAAGATGTGTGAATTTTGCTGGGAAAAAAACACTTTCAGCAGCTACTGGAAATAAAGTAATGTTTAAGAAAATTTCATTTTTCATTGTGTTTTTCAGTGGCATCATAAAATAGAAACATAAATTTCATGTTATGATGAAAGAAGAATTATTTTAGACCCCAGTTGCTAAAGTAAGAAATGTGCTCACGGTGATCAGAAAACTCCATCGATGCAATTTTTACCAACCGTGTTTGAAGGCCGGTCGTTATCAGACATTAACTGGGTGCACAGAGTTTGATTCGAACCGACAACGTCTGAAACGTTTTAAATTTCTACCGAGAGTTCGAATAAAGACCAACGTGAAGGAGAGACGAGCGCCCGCGACACTTAAAACACTCCCAGTGCAATGAAGATGCTATCAGGAGTATATGTTGTTTTACGCTACGGTTCATTCGGAGCTCAGAGACGCTTCTTTTTTCTTTCTTTTTTTTTTTTTTTTTAAACTAAAAGCTGCAGTGGTTGAGGTTAAAGCCTGTCGGTCCAGCAGCAACAGCAGGATCGACCCCTCCTCCGACACCGCCTCTTCCCCACCCCCTTTTACCCTGTAAATTATAGCAGCACTTTAGCTAATGAAAGAGTTGAAGACCGGGCACTAATAAAAGCCATTAAGTGAATAAAGCACTTCCCCCTCTAACAAAATTAAAGAATCTACCCATTTGGAGAGGGAGGACTCTGTATTAATATTTATGAAATGCGGAACCCAGGCGGCCCCCCCAAACTCCCCAAGCCGACGTCCAATCCCAGCCTGACCAAGTCCTCCTTGCCAGTGCACCTATCCCGAGAGAACATCAGCAACCCCTCCTAGCTTGAAGGAGGGGCAGGAGACGGGGACTTGAAGGGTGCTGAGGACGCAGTCGGGACAGTCTGTCTCCAGTAGAGCTGGCTGGAAGACCCCAAAGACTCAGCTGAGCGCGCCCAGTCGCCTTCGCCGCCCCTCGACCACCTGCGCCGCACACCGACTCTGGGGCCAGCGGACGGAGAAGGTGGGTTTCACTGGAAGACGACATGCAAAGAGGTGACTTTTTAAAGACAGAAACTGGAAGTTTTCAGGAAAATTTAGAACGTTAAGATTTATTCCTAAATTTGTGGTAATTTGTTGGTTTCTTACATTGATTATTTTACTTTTTTGTCTTATTTTGAGATCTTTTTTTGTCTTTGCTTAACATTCTTCAGTTGGATTCAATTTCAGATTCATAAAGATAAAACAGACTTCCAGCAAAATTTCAGGAAACCTTGAGTAAAACTTTTCATGCCGATTTCAAAGAGGGGAAAAATCGTCCAAAATAAAGAGAGGTAAGAACGCTTCATGAAGTCTCACAATCATCCGTGCATAAAACCCATCACACCATCCCATCAGCAACACTGCATCCCTTTGAAACATCCTCATTGTTCGGGGAAACAGAAGTCCGTTTCACCGCCCACCATTTCCACCCAAAGCGCTCCCATTTACGTGCCATTCGGTCGCTTCCAAGGGCTCAGTTTCTCTCCGGACCACAGCGATGCGTCACGGCGTCATTTCATTTCACAAAGTGGCTCGGTCGCCCGAGCTCTAAGTTGATTATCGTCCCATACCCCCTCATTTTGGTAAGCTGTCCCCGGGGAGCTGAAAGAGACCCACGAGAAGGTAACGAGATTGTCCAACCACCAGGAGAAGCCGCTCTCTTAGCCTGATGGTATCGTGGCTTTTGACATTGCACTCAGTGACCGTTAACTTGGTTACGACTGAAGCGCTAGAACTGGTCGTCTTTGGTCCCGAGGACGAGACAAACTGTCCCACCGTGGACCAGGAAGCGGAGGTCACCGGGCATCTCTGGCCAGCGCGGCTCATTTTTAGTCGATCGCAAGGTACATTTTGAGGTCCTGGACTTTATTAGACGCTCCAGTTCTTAACAAGATGACCAATGAATTAGCTAACTCTGTTTCCATTGATCACTCGGAGAAACGTCCAGTGGACTGATGGGGAAACAGATTGAATTAAACCTCCCCGTTTCTTGGGCCTGCTGGAAATCTTTTCAGGGAAAATTTTCAGGATTTTGATCTTTGTGTCAGAAAATAGCATCTAAATTCAGAGAGCGCATTTTTTTTTTCACGTAAGAGTCGGGCGTGAAGGGCGAGAGGGTGGGGTTTGTCGCAGTTTGTGCGCAGGAAGGGTGTAGCCCTTTTAGCCGCAGTGAGCCGTGACCTATGACGAATCAGTTTGAGGCTTTTTTTTCGTGCTCTGCAGACGTTTGGTTGGGTTTTTTTTTTTACCTGTATTGTATCAACAATACTTTTTTCTTTAAAAACCCAACAAACAGTCTAGATTTTCCTGGCCTCAAAAATTTTTCAGGGACCTTCAGAGTTTCTCCGTGTAGAAGCCTCAGAACCACGAGGAAGCCGTGTCCAGCTTTGCTGACGCCATTGAATGTTTCAAATGTGATGGATGATTTTAGAAACGTACTGTTGTTCTCTTTGATGGTTTTTCATCTTCTTCGAACGTTTTCCAAGCGAAGACGTAACGCAGACGCATCATCCTGTGTTATCTGGGGAGTTTGTTGCCCAGGACTCCATTGTGCTTGATCTAACCATGCAGTGCGTCTTCTGTCCATGGTTGTGCCAAGCACCTTGGAGACTTGTGAGCACTATCTGCACTCTCTTGTCAACACGTCAAGGATTTTTTTCACCTTTTTTGTAGATCGAAGATAAAACTATTTCTTTTCACGTGTTGCAAACAACTGTAGCGTGGTTGTAAAGGACAGAAGAGTACTCGTCTATTACTTTCAAATACTTGTGTGAGATATTTGTGATTTTTTAAAGCAATTTGTATCCTCAGCTTTCATCCAAGATGTAAAAACATGACCAATAAATACTATACAGTAAAAGTGTGTGTGTGTTTTTCTCTTGCTTTTAAAGCACATCAATAAAAAAATAAATGGGAATACGTGTTGCATTCATGCTGTGAAAATAAAACTGTCATTTTCTAAAAGCTGCATGCTCAAAAAAATGGCAGATATGTGGGGGCGATCAATTACACTAAGTGCTCGCCGGCTTTTAACTATGTCCAATAATTTAAGCGCGGTGAAGGTGACATCTTGAGAAATGTGTCGTCTGTGAGGACTGCGGACGCATCGCCGGTCCGTAAATCACACGACTAACTGCGCGGCGTCTTTGTGCTGCAGGTTCATGTGAGGTTCTTCTAATGACTCACGCACTCGTCCTGAATTCAGTCCGTGTGAGCAGGTCACAGTTACTGCAGCGAGGCAATAAATTCCCACCATGATGACCAGACTCGTCTTTTCTTTGTGACTCTTGTTCAAGCTCTTTTAAAATGCACACTATGAAACATTGAACTACACATGTCCTGAAGAGCGTTCCAGCAATCACACCCACCAACAGCCATTACTTGAGTCAATGGGCTTCATCTCAGAGGAGCGATCCATTCATGCATTTATGAGACTCACCAAAGAATAAACCCTTCAAGAAACCGAAGCTGCGCCAAAGTACAAATGTCACAAGTTTACTTCACCTTCATCCAGTCGACCTCTCATCATTAATAAAGTGCTGCGCTCTTCATAAACCCTCAACTCCAGCTGTCATCTTACAAAAACCTATTTGATTGATCACTGTAGTTACATGAATCAAACTGACATTACACCTTTTTTTCCCCATCAGGAGAAACACTGTTGCTGCCAAGAACCCAAACACTCACATGTCGCTCGGAGCTGATGACATTGAGGCCACGAGCGTCTGCGCTGAGCTGCATCAAACCGACGGCCAGATTAGCCGTTGTGGAAATCAGCCAGGACATCATTGATTTTCTTGTTTACAGCTTTCCTTGTCTGACATGTCAGAGCGCCGCTGGTGCAATAAAAATGGCGGCCATCATAAACTGACGGTGGAAAGGAGGGCGGGTACTCGGGTCAAAGACACAGGCGGAATGGTTCCAAGGATTTTTGAAGGCCTCACAGAATAAAACCTCAAACATCATTTGTCCTGATGACTCAGTACGGAGAAGGACCATAAAGCTACATATCTATTTGTTGTGCTTCTGGTATGTTTGCACATTACTGCAGTTCTTAGGAACACACTCACATAGCTTGTGTTCACTGCCCAAGCAAAACACCGTCTTCAATCACTGTAACACACACGCTGTCAGGTGCACGGATCCTGGCCCAAGTCTGCTTGAGAGTTCGGTCCTTTCACTCTACACAAAGTCAAGTTAGGTCGCTTCAAAAGCCCTCTCTGTAACTTCAAATGACAGTTTGAAGCATTTCTTCTCTGCCTTGTCGTCACTCTTATCTGGTTTACATTTAATCATGCGGCAGTGAGACGAGCCGGCCACGTCCAACCGACACCTTTCAGCCATCGTAGAGAGACTCTCACGTCTGCTGTGTTCAGATAAACCATTCCACTGCTTTGAGTCTGAGCTGCAGCACGCACACTGCACCCATGACACAAATATTAAAAAAGAAAGCAAAAACTGACAGTGAGCGCATGATGGCTGGTTTGATCAGTTCTGTTGCAACATTGTGAATCAGTGAGTTAAATTACCTGCTTTGGTTTTCCTGCATCCAGTTGGATTCAGCACTAATTGCTGATGACCTGGTGAAACTTCCTGGTGAGAAGTGACTTTTTGTCCTGTGAATCTGACACACTGCAGTTATTCTCGTCTCTCACTGACCAGTTAAGCACAGCTTTAAAGCAGACTGCCCAGTCTGCCGCTGACCTTCTACCCAGACGGCGAACGTGGGCTCGCAGATCATCTCATTAGACTGGACCGCGGCCGCCGCTTTGCGCCAACAAAGCCAATCAGCGTCCTCAGCTGTTCGAACCAACAGGGAGACTCAGGACGATGCGTATGACCTCTTTTTATTTCAACTGATTAGTCACTCTAAATCATACCGGTTACAAGTGCGTCTGCTCGCTTCCACACATTCTTAATTCGGCTGCTAAATTAACTCATATGTGGTTGTTAATCACAACAAATATTACACTGCCTGCAGAAACAAAACGCTATGTGACAACTCTTTTACACGACTGCAGATGGCACGCAGGTGTCCACACATGACACAGCATTAAAATGTTACATTCACACACAAGCTTCACATTAGCGAGCGTCGGCTAATGTCAAACTGGGATGTTGTTTTTTTAATCTTGACAGTTTTACAGTTTCGTTTGATAAATATCAAAAACAAGCATTTCACTTTGTCTCTCCTCACATCTTCCTTACCTCAAACATATCTTACACTGCTCTTTAATAGATTAAACAGCAGGAAATACTTCATCACAGGAGAGATTTGTACATATTTTTGACACAATACGGACAAAATTATTCAGGGGAACTTCTTTACAAAAGCAGAACCCACCAAATCGGACTCAGACAGCTGATTCACTCTGTTACAGAAAAAAAATTAATTTAGTAAAAGATGAAATGTTTTTGTTTTTTTAACACAAAGAATCTGAGGATGCTGCGCCAGTCTGTCAGGCTGTAAACGGTGCACTTTTTAGGCAAAGTTGGACTCCACAGCAGCATGTGGTGCTTTAGGTACATTCAGAACACACCTTCTGCATATAGTTTGGTGATGTGAGAGGACGAATTCTGTGGAGTTTCAGTCGGACGAACATGAACAAAAACTACAAGGAAACCACAGCTTGGGAAGGGAAACAAAGTGTGAGGAGCCCGCTGTACAGTTCCAGTAATCGGGATGGTTTCATGAATGTACGAGACCGACAGTAACACAAATAAAACACAAACCCTTAAAACTCCAAGAGTGCAAACTATACTGATGAATACAACAAATTCAAGACTGAAATGAGAACATGTTTGTTTCAACTCACAAAAAAAACAACAGAGTCATGAATGTGGCACAAGAACACGAGGATACTTTAAAAAGGGCACGAGTTTGCTGAAAATGTGTCTCTGTGTGATCGTTTTGATAGAAGCACGTTTGTACCGTTCTATCTGAGGAGCTGTGTGGTTGTTATAAGACACTGTGCCCTGAATGCTGAAGGACAGGTTTTGCTTCACAAGGCTGGCAGCTTTAGACGCTCACACAGGCACGCCGAGATGAACAGTGTGAGACCTCAACTTTGCCGACAGTTAAACCAGTGAAACCCCCCCAAACCAAGGAGAAAAAGCCCGAGATAGGTTCTGCTAGATGCTGTGAATGTGCTCTCCAGTCAGGCTGCCACATCAGTTAAGTTTATATTAAACAACCAGGTCCCGTCCTATTATTCACTCCGTAAGTGTACAGGAAGTCATTTTTCAACCGACAACAAGAAGAACACTTGTCACTATTCCCCGCGGAGGCCTCGGTTCACCTGTCAGTGCATACGACGTTTGGCCAAAGGCTTACAGTTCAGCAATAATGTCCCCGTCAGATGTCACAGATACCGTTCAAAGTCAAATGCAGCGGACATACCATCCACGGCGTCCCTGCTGGAACAGCACGCGACACGCCATCACAGTCACGTGGCTGCCGACGGTCTGAAGACAGTTCTGAGTGAAGTCAAAACGGAAGACAAGCCAGGGATCGAGAAGAATGAGAGAAAACGGTGCTTTGGCAAAA
>JAUESF010000085.1:7756264-7776465 GCA_032274765.1 Malacoctenus tetranemus
GACAGTTCTGAGTGAAGTCAAAACGGAAGACAAGCCAGGGATCGAGAAGAATGAGAGAAAACGGTGCTTTGGCAAAAGCAATTCTACAGTTGGTGAAATTTGGCTCGGAGGCAGTTTGAACATCGTTGCCAACCGGGGCGAAAATGTCACATGGCGTCAGCTGGCCGAGCAAAACAAGTGCCAAGACCAGCAGTTTGCGTGACTATGTCCAAAGCAACATTTCCTCCAAAAAGGACAGCAACGCTGTCAACCAGTGCAGTCCATTGTTTTTGTCACATGTCGGCTGGGATCAGGAGACGCACACCTGGATATGGACGTGGGTCTTTAATGCCAATTCTCCGTCGGAAGTGTCACATTGTACCAAAACGTTGGAGGGTTTGATTTGGACTTGAATGCGATGAACACACAGCAAACAAACCTCTGGTCTAAACTACGTCCAGCCTAAGCGTAGATCTGTCCCGGACCACCTGTGTGAGGGGTTTCTCCAGTGAGACGCTCCTGGCCCGCCTGCCGGTTGCTGTCGCTAGACTTAATCACACCCACATAGTCGTGAATTCCCACTTCCAAGTTTTTGGCCCGCAGAGCAGCAGCATGCAGCTTGTCCAGAAAGTCTGGCATACCTGACGTGTAGAGAAAGAAGCCGGGTCAGAATCAGGATTCCTTAAGAAACAACGTATGAAGGAGATGAAGCATTAAAATGCATGAGCAGTAATCCTTAATCCTGTCAAATATCTACATGTTCCAGCATTAAGAAGGACTTGATGTTGCAACATGTATTTGTACATTTGGCGAGACAAACAAGTACTTGGAAAATAATGTGCTACTACAGTAAAACTAACAAGTTTTAAAAAATAAGACCTTACCACTCGACACCATCCAGCTCACACAGTATCGTGGAAACACTGTCTGAGGGTCGTCACTGTAGACCAACAAGTAATCAAACCCATTCTGTGGAGAAACCAAACACAAAGCTCAGAGGCTGCAAAGAACACAATCCTGGATCAATTGGAAAACCGTAATATTTGTAGTTTCACAATCACCACAAACCTCATCGAAGGATTTATGAGGACGAATGACCATCTTTGACTGGTACGAATGGACTCTGACAAAGTCCTGAGTCTCTGGGACTCTGGGATGCTGCACAGCTCTGCTCGACAGGATCACAAGTAGAGGAAATAAAAATCACAGGAAAGCCACACAACAAGAGAGAAACCGTATGACAATTGTATGTATGATTTGCAACTGCACATTTTCTTTGGAGCCTCACCTGGATATCAGAATCATCAGGTTATTGTTGACGTCGACATCGTAGCGACGTACATACACGTAGTCCCGTGAATACATGGGGTACTGTGGGAGAGGAGAGCGATAAACAACGACCGACCATGAAAGGACAGCCACAGATCGAAACTTGATCACGTACACAAGAAAGGCCACTTCCAGTCTGTGTTGTATGATCAGTTCTTTTCTTCCCCAGTCAAAAAAAACAGGCGGCAAACTCACAGGAAAATGTGTCGCCCAGTGCACAACTTCAGAGCCCGTATAGGCGTCTCGGTCCACCACTTCAAGCTTGATGACCAGAGAATCCCAGTTCTTCCTGTACTCAGTGTCCAACTGGGGGAGAGGTGGAGGTGTGTGTTAAAATAGCACAAAGAGTCACGGTACATTTTTGCACGTGAGAGGAGCAGCTGGTGGATGAAGAAAGTAAACAAGCCGTCATAAAGGCTTCAGTGAAAAGCCAAGAAGAGAAATGGCAGCAAAGTTTCCATTGCAACTCATGTTAAAACAACTGGTGCCACTTGTCCAGGTAACATTTATTCAACTAACGAACATCAATCACTATTCAGAGGATCAAACAGTAAAAGGTAGCACATAATATGATTTCACTTGTCTGTACCTGCACATTGAAGAACTGTCTCGGTGTGACGTCGTTGTAGCAGCCCAATACTACAATACAAAACAAACATGTTCATACTAATGACCTCAGACTGAGTTCGATGTGATTATCAGCACATTTGTTTCCACATGGAAGGCAGCTGACCTCTGTATTCATATAGGTGACTGTTGGGAATCGGTCTCTTCCACACTTTGAAGTCTTTTTTGTCAATCACAACCTCCCAGCCAGCCTCCACCTGTCCAACCACAGTCCCGGAGGGTGTGCTCGCACGTTTGGCGTTCTCCAGCGCCTGGAGCTCGAGTCCACACCTGTGGGAGGGATGCACCAAACAGGAGGGGTTATTACACAGCAGATCAGTCGCAGGAAACAAACAATTTGGGAACATAGTTGTTGTCAAGGAGGACATCAATGCAAATCATTAGGACATGCAACAAGTGTGAGTGCACCTCAGATGTTTCTACTGGTTTTTTGAAGGGTATATTGACACAGGGGTGGAGTTCAAACAAAAAGATTCATGTCTGTAAACGCATTTGAAGAAAGACATCAAACCTGCGTATTTCCTCATCTTGAATCTTCTCGTTCTCCCACATGAAGACACCAGCCAAGGCCGCGATAAGTTTCCCGTTGGGGGCGTGCTTGCTCTGAAATCTGCGCCAGATGTTCCCGACCAGGGTCCTTCTTGTCCGCTCCGAGTAAAGGTTGGAATACAGCTCACCCATCTGACAGGCCCGCCGGAGCCTCTGGCCGGTCACAAAGCTGCAGTGGTCGGCGAATATCGACAGCAAGCCTTTTCTTTTTTGACCGGACCCCGCGGCCTCGGTTGCACCCACACCTGCCCTCTGCAGCCAGGACAGGAGCAGGCCCATGCTCCTGCCCAGCCAGGGCAGCCTGTCCAGCTTGTCCCTGCTCCCCTCCACGGTGCGCCTGAACGACATGCTGCACTGCTGGAGCCTCATCGCGTTGACGCCAATCTCGCAGATGGGACGTCGGGGCACAGAGTGAAACATGACTGCTGTGACCGTGAAGTTCCCAAAGACACGACCAACGCTAGAGGAGAGTGCAGCAGCGAGGTTAGCTAAATGACACAATCACCAAACCCGACGCCCCGAAAGGTCGGACCGCGCATCAAGTCTATACAGATAATAAGGCTCGCTTCGAGATAGCAAAGGTCATAACTTCACATGAGGTGAAACGGCAGTTGTCAAGCCCTCTGCGAACACGCGACTGGTAGCGTTAGCATTATCCTCCTCCAGCTCCTATTGGCTGCTGTATGAGCGCAGAGTGCCACCTACTGTCCGGGAGGACGAATAATCGAACCTCTCTTTGACGTCTTTAACTACGACGCGCATAAACAAAGGCGTATCAGGTCCTGCCACTGTTTACTGCACTGAAATGTTAATGTTCGTGTTGTGTGATAATTACCTGACTCCGTAAAGCAGCGTATCAGTCCTTTTGTGCCTCACGTTTCAGAAACTCACGTAAATTGTGTGACCTCCCCCGTTTTCCAGCCTATTACACGCCCACTTGTAAGACCCGCCTCATAGACAGTTATTCGTTCGTTCACTGGACGTTTGCTTCTAGTGGCGCAAATGTGATTGGTCTCAGCGGGAGCCAGTCTCACATCGAGCAGCTCAGGCACCAGCATGTGCTCGCTTCCAGTTTTACGCCCCCTTACAAAATCTCCCTGACACACCTCCCCCCCGGAAAACTGATAACCGTGCCCGTGCTTCGCGTGCAAGGGGAAGCGAGACATTTCTGAAATGTATTGCAAGACAACCGATAGGAAACTCACTGGGGACATGGAGGCAGAGACGCCCTCCAGCGGTGCCTTTCAAAACCAGCACTGCCTGGTATTAAGTAATAACTCGGCACGTGTTTGAGACGCAACAGCGTGGTCCAAAGCGTGAGTAATGCTCACGCGCGTCATACGCGCCTTGTAATAAATGAATAAGAGACACCAACTAAAAATGAAAATACACTTTATACATACAAAAGCATTATTGTTCACCGAATTGAATAATTGTTAAAACTCAAAAGACGCCAGAAATTTAAAGCCTTTCCACAGTAGCTAAAATGTCTGGACAACGTATTTCAACAATGCATGTAGTGAATATTTAAATACCATATTATTACCCTGATATAATTAAAAAATGAAACCACTGCTCTGATTGGGTTCATGGCATCACCATTAATGAGTGAAACTATTATTTCTTTCATACATTTTGCCCACAGGCTGCACTTCGAGGGGAGAGAAATAAAGCTGAGGTGTCAAGGCTACCGACAGCAGATGGCACCATTTCACTGTACAGTTCATTGGAGCTTAGAGTAGGTTCAGATAGGTCGTTTTGTGGTTTCTTTGTTCAAAGATAAAGATGAAAATGTTCCCTATGTAGTAATGACTGAGGCTTGAAAAGGCAGAAAGACTTTAAAAGCACTGACATGCACATGAAAAAACTGCATATCATCAAACAGCCTGGAAAATTCAACATAAAGTAAAAACATAATACAAAAGATGTATTTACTATAATGACACTGAAAAGTAATAGGATGTAATTCAGGTGATTGTTTTTTTAAACTCATTTGGTGATCATTGTGTGGAATCATTAACATGGGAGCTGAGTTGAATGTTTCAGTGTCATTTCGCCATCAGCAGAGATGTTTTGAAAAGTCCTCGTGCAGACACCATGTGCTCTGTGTGAGTGCAGCCTCTTATCTGTGAAGATAAAACATAATCTCGCGTGTAATCATGAGAAAATATTTAGCTGCTTTCGGGAAGCTCGAGCATCCAGGATCATGTCACATGTGAACTTGATTTTAACTCTTCAGGTGTATGGATGTGAATCTCACAGGGCTCCGCGCTGTAATTGGAGCTGTTTTTTTAAATTAGGTCAGTGTTACAGTCCTCTGAAAGCGAAGAAAAGCAGGCACTCAGGACCGCTTCTTTTCCTGACACCGACACTTCCACTATAGCCTTTCAAAATCGAGGTCACTTTTCTGTGAGTGGCTTCTGGTCAAGGGAGTAAACAAAGAGGCTGATAGTTACTGCTAAGTTTAGTTGGACTACGTGGGAGTTGCAGAAGATGTGAACTACATATTTAGGCAACAATTTGGGGATGGAGCTGTGGTAAAGTGAAAAAAAGGCAGTCTGACTGGTTATGAAACACATCTGTCCGCCACTCCCACCCCTCTCAAAATGCTGCCTTTACGTGCAAACACAATCATCGTAATTTCAAATGATCATAGTTGTTCCTGGATTCCGTCCATCACACTCGAGGCCCGGGGGAAAATTTCCATGATCCTCGGAAGCGTGACGCAAATCGGACAGGTACAATAAAGAGAGGGGGGCTCCTCATAAAGTCACCTCCACGTGCTTCTGTCGCAACACGCACAATAATGCGCGGTTTACCGCTCCGAGTGGGCTCTCATTGTTTTCCTGGTTGTCGTGAAAACGCAAAACACGCACTGCACACTAGTCAACACCATAACACGAGCGGCTGAGTGTGTTTAGCGCTACTTTCAGGCAGCATAACACGTGATGAATATAACGACAGACAGCGACCAAAAATGACTTTTGTTAGAGGATGAATGTCATTATTTACGACTGAATGCATTTTAATGGGTGTTTATAACGCTGTCAACATCACCAAACATAGGTTGTTTGTTTTTTAAACGTACTGTATGTTATTTTTGTTTTTCGATAAGTAAAACAGAAGGCAATTTTGGCTTTTTTAAATGTCTATATCCTACTTATACAACAGTTATAATGGCAAAGTGGCAACAGCAACAACAACAACAAATGAACGTAAAAAGAAGGTAAAACGTGTTCACTATAAAGTGCACGGCGCTGGTTCAAGTGTCTTGCGCTTCAGGACAACAACAGAGAGAGTAACTGTGGACAGATTATATAACAACAGCCCCGGGGCAGAGGAGTAAGTAAACGGTTCCTCCAGGACAGACACAGACACAAAACACCTATAAAGCTCCCAGACACCGTTTGTTCCATGACTCCAGACTTTCAGAGCCTTCCCATGTTCATATGTCAACACTTTGTTGACAGGCTGTGTTAATTGAGGGTTGTCTTTCATGTCCTTTCATGCGACTTGAAGCCCTTCTTGTGGTAGTTTTATGGCCAAAGTTGTTTTTTGTGTGTTTCTCCAGCTTGGCATATGATTTTTTGTTTTTGTTTGCTTTTCTGTACTTGTTTTGTTGTCGTTAGACACACAATGTATGCGTATTAGTCATCTCAGTCTTTTGTTGTTTTATGCGTTTACTGCATTTCCCTGCTGCTTTTCAATGATCATCAAGTATTTTATGTCTGACAATAGGCCTTTTTGTGTCTTGAACTGTTTATCAATCTCAGGTCTGTTGTTATTGTTGTGTGTCTTTTCTGAGGATAAAGTGGATTTCTAGGATGTGGCCTGTTGCTTTTTGTTATGTCACTGATTTCAAAGATAAACCTGGAGGTTTTTGCTTTACCCCCGTCATGCCTCTCCTGTTGGCACAAACAAAACTACTTCACCTGCATGACTCTCAGTGAGTGGAACACTATGTCCTTTCAAGCCATTTTTTGTCAGTACATAATATTCTGTTTTTTCTCTACATCTTTGGTTCACAAAAAAACATTGTTGAAACATGCAGGTAACTATTGAAGAGTACTTTGACACTAAAGGGTAGTTAGATACTATTTCAAATCCCATGGTGGTTATACTGGTTGCATAAAGCTGTGGCCCACACCAGAATTATCTATATATGCTGCCTTTTATTTAAGGTACTTGTAAAAATAATAAACGTTAACAAAATGATTAAGTGTGAGGTGCATCTCTGCTCAAGAGAAATTTTACTTTATACTTCTTATGTAAGAAAATGTACCCTCTCCATTTTTATTATTCTATCTTGGCTCTGTCGGCAACGTTGACTTAATGGAGCCAGTGTGTCTTAGGGGAGAGTCTATCGTCTGTGTTTGTTGGTACACAAGTTATTGGGTAAAAAGTTCAGAGACTTGTTGTAAAAAGAAGAGTGCGGCCGCCCGAAGCGCGCAGTTCACGCAGCGATCACATGATAGGTGAAAAGAAAGCCCTCCCCCCTGCCGACAGCTGGGAGGAGGAGCAGGAGGGGAACAGAGGAGGAGGAGGAGGAGGAGGAGAAGGAGGGGCGGGGCTTGGCTAAGGGTGTATCCAATAAAAAAAGAACTCGGCTCAGCCGGCACGAGCAAGTTCTGTACACACGAGACGGCGAGGCGTTCATTCAATCTGAGAGCTTCTGGAATTTATTCATATCTTCTCCGATCGTCGTGTACGCCGGTTATCAGTCATAGTCGCTTTACTTTTTAAGTTCGGCAGCTTTTTTCCCCCGGAAGACTTCTTTTAGATTCAGTTTATTTTTTCATTATCCCGCGCGCGCTATCGTAACGTTAGGGTCGGTGCGCGCGCGCGCTAATTAGCTTACTGACTAGCAAGAGCTATTCTTCTCCTGACTGAAAACTGCAACGTGTGGTGAGTTTATTTATGATCTCTTCTAATCCCTTTGTGTTTCTGCTCCTGAACGTGTAATGAAATTATTTCATTCATACCTCGACGTGGTGACGGTTAAGCCGTTGCTAACTCCATCGCAAGCTATTGTGTACGTGTTTGAGTTGCTGCCATGTTTGTTAGCCGGACCGACGAATGTTTAGGTTTTCTTGCAATTCTGTGGCTTAAATAGTTAGTTCCTAATATTGAGCTTCCGTTAACAGTGTAACGTTAAGAATGATGGAGGAGGAGGGACGTGTGCGATGCGTTAATGCTAAGCTGAAGTTAGCAGCATTAACTATCCCGTTAAACACACTCATGCTTAGCAGATCTTTGAAATTAAGGTCGGCATACGCACTTAAACCTACAGCTAGGCAACCACCCGCGTTGTCGATGGCACCGCATCGGTCGGTGCCGTATGTTCCCCTAAGTGAGTCACATCCGGTTGCGCCCCCTTCCAAGAAAAACCACGCCAAACGCAGCCAAATCAGCGCGTAAATGGCAGATAATGTAACGTTGATGGACGGACCGAACGCCGAGTCTGGCCCGGTCCCACCGTTTCTGTTCCGCGGGGGCGTGAGCCGGTGACCAGACTGTCGCGGAGTTCGTGCTCCCGGCGGGGACGGTGTCGCATATGAATGGATGACGACACGTGCGTACGTCGGAAAAGTTTACGGCGTCTCCTTAAAGATAAGGAGGCGTTTGTCTATCAACGACCTTTATTGTTACCGATCTTTACCGGAACTGCGGTAAACAGTAACCCAAGCCAAGTGTAAAAGTCATAAACAATGTAAAAGCTGCCGTTTATTCGCGGTCCTTTCATGCGCCATCTACCAAACATGGCTTCCTGTTAGGTTTTCAGGAAAAGGGCAGCAACTAGAGGTCGTCTTTCCGGTCCAAGCACAAACACACTCAGTCTGTGGTTTTATTGTTATGGTAACAAAGTAGAGCACATTGGAGATAACCATCACCGCCGATGGCAAAATACCTTATCGCTTTAACGATTTTTTTTTTACAAGGACGGTGTTTACCTGTGGGGGAGGTGAAAGCGCATATCTATTGTCTCTGGCTAGATCCTAAAAATGGCAACCTATCATTACACCAAAATTGAATCGGAGTCCATAAATAAAAAATAAATGGAGTAGAAAAGTCCACGCAGGGCAGACCCACTGAATAGACTGGAATACAAGAGGACATTCATTAAGCGCTTATTTTGCATCTGTAGCACTCTGCAAAGATTGAAAAACATAGTTGAAAATTCTTATTGTGTGGTTTAAAAGCTTCTTAATATCTAAAATGTCAATGTTTGCACTCACACAGAGGAAGTGATGTCACTTCAATGAAGTTTGTGAACTGGAAATGATTTGATCTTTCAGGAAAATGTAAGTTAATGAGTTAAAAGTTAAGGTGGTTACATTGTTTCTGTGTTTAGTCTTTGTCGGTTATGGAAACACTGATGCTCATTGTTGTGCAGATCTCTGTGTCCATAAAGGAATTGCCATAAGGACACACCATTGTGCTAACACCCCTTTTGTTCTGTTTCTGTGCTTTTGTTTTTAGGATGTGCTCCTGTTCATCTGCAGTCATAGTTGCATGATGGCTGGCTGTTATCTCTGCCTGTTAACACAGCTCCCAAAGAACTGCAACATATCGAGTAAAATTACAGGATAGCAATAACTTTTCACTTTACCTCCGGTTTACCTTAATTGTCTTCAAGTCAATTTCAGATAAACCTTCTTAAAAGTTTGCACTGCTCATTCAGAAATCCTGTTAAAACAGGTGGGCCTAAGTAGCTAATTTATTTATTTTTATTTTGTACCTCTTTAATATTTTATAAGCTGCTGTTAAGTCATTGAAATTTGACAGGCTTCATTCCCTTTAAGATTGTGAAACAATTCCCACATAGACTACAATCATGGTTTCAACGACTGCAGCTGCAATGATTCTGGCCAGTACAGCTGGGGCGCCAGTCGACACTGCTCTCACAGAGTACATGTGGCTGCTGATTGTCGGCTTCATCATTGCCTTCATCTTGGCCTTTTCCGTGGGTGCCAACGACGTCGCCAACTCGTTTGGCACGGCCGTGGGCTCCGGCGTGGTCACCCTGCGACAGGCCTGCATCCTGGCTACCGTGTTTGAGACCCTGGGCTCCGTGCTGCTCGGGGCCAAAGTGAGCGAGACTATCCGGAAGGGCATCATCGATGTAGGCATGTACAACGGAACTGAGGAAAAAATGATGGCAGGATCCGTCAGTGCTATGGTTGGTGAGTATCTGCACGTGGCACAAGTATGTCGCAAGCTTGATCTTTATCAACAGAAACTCACATTTTTTTAAGCTGGAAAACTTTTAAACTACTCTTTCAAAACCTATTTGAATCGTTGCTCTCCACATGTTTTTGTAAATTGAAAATGTTCAGTGGCCATGCAAACATTGACCCATGTTCCTTTTTTTTTTTTTTAGGATCTGCTGTGTGGCAGCTGGCAGCCTCATTCCTTAAGCTCCCCATCTCGGGGACACACTGCATTGTTGGTGCTACGATTGGCTTCTCGCTGGTTGCCAAAGGCCAGCAGGGAGTCAAGTGGTTGGAGCTCCTTCGTATTGGTAAGTCACTCTAATCAGCTGCCTTAAAGTCCTCAGTGTTTGGCCTACATTACATCACAGACTGTAATAATGTTGTAATAGAGTACAACTAGAAATGCTGTGTGTAAAGTTCTCTTGGAAATACAGGGAAAAGACATCACAGAAATCAGAATGTGAGGAAATTGAGTCATGGTTGCTATCACTTCTGTTTCAGAGTAGGGACTTCAATAGATGAAGTCACCAGCTTTGTGAGCTTCATATCAGGATATAAACATACATTTGTTTACTAAATGAACCTACAGTGTAACATTTGTTGTAGAAGATCGATAAAAACACTGTTTTTAAACTTGTTCCTCTGTTGCCATCTGACTCTGTAGTGTTTAGAGACATACTTTTGCACACTGAGTTGACACTAACTGTCTATAAAATTGTAATGATCCTGTTCATTTTACAGTTGCTTCCTGGTTCCTGAGTCCTCTTCTGTCTGGAATAATGTCCGGCATTGTTTTCTACTTCGTGCGCATGTTCATTTTGCACAAGGTAAGCCTGTTGTTAGCAGATTTTTTGCAATTTTCTGAAAGAATTCCTCTTTGGTCTGATGTGCTTGAAGCATTTCCAGCACTGTGCTGTATGATGGCCAAAGTGAAATTGAGGAAATATTTGTTACACAGCCTGAAGAAGGTTATTGTCCTCTAAAACGGTTTCTTATCCGCACACGGCTCATGTTACCACTTTGTCCTTGTTTTGCCATTAGCTGTAACCTGACAGCAAAATGGGGCAGTTCCGCTCATAGGGTGTGATGTGCTCCTCTGAATGGTTGCTTTGTGTTGTCCTTGTAGAAAGACCCTGTACCCAATGGACTGAAGGCGCTGCCTGTCTTCTATGCCATGACCATGGGGATCAACCTGTTCTCCATCATGTACACTGGAGCTCCAAGTGAGTATCATTGTTTCTTTTTTGCTGTGCAAGTCTGCCCACAGCCTCAGCTTAAAATAAACTGCTCCCTCAGACAGCCGGATGCCCACATGTATTCCAGACGGTGTTTACCAATTTTAACAGCTGCTGTGTTTATTTTAACATGTTTTTTGGGGGCTCTCTTGGTTGTGGTTGTATGTGGGTCGTAACTGGAACCAAGTTTTTTTTTGAGTGGAGCACAACAGGCAGATGGAAATAAGATTTCACTTAACTCTTGACGTCACAGTCTGTGCCCTTCAGACATGATGGAGGAAAAAGAGAAGTAAAAAAGGGTGTTTTTAAACTGTCACAACTATCTATGGCTTGTCGTTTCTCAAAATTTGCATTGCAATGCTATTGGTTTTTGGTCTTCCGGAACCTCTTTTATTAAATGAGCGACTTCTGCTCCTTTTTGTTTTCTTGTCTCTACAGGGCCTAACAGTTCAAGATGTTAGCTGGCCTGGGCCATTAAATGGCCGCCACAGGCCAGAGTTTGTCCAGATATGGTGCGCTGATGTGTTGATGCACATCAGCACACTCGCAGAGAGGAGATCACTTGCAGTCCCAGCATAGCTCATGCCCCTCGGTTAGTCGGGCACATTTTGTACAGTTGTGTGAAGTCCCTCGTACCTAAACACACAATACAGGAGGACCTGTAAATTGGGTGCCTCACATAAGAGAGGTGTGAGATTACACTTTTGACACCTCAGGAAACTCGGATCTTATTTTTAAAGGTGCGTGGTTCGAAGAAGCCCCTTTCATATCTCACTGCACAATCTGCCATCCATGTCTTCATTGTACAGTAAAGGACAAACTTTCCACAGACATTGACTGATGCCCAACACAGAAGCCTCAAGTGTAGACTATTATTTGAGCCTTGTTGCTCGTAAGATCAGGTTTCCAGAAATGATATGCAGACATCCGTTTAATGAAAGAAGTCACGAATTCAAGGAAACCAAACCTCTATCTCCAAATCACGCATTCGAAATGTGATACCAGGCTCTGATATGGATAATACTGCCCTGGCACACAGGGCGACAGCAGCTCATTACTTGCTGATATATGCGCTCTAATGCAGCAGCAGTGTATGCAGCAAACTGAGCTGCCCGTTTCCTGCGATAAGACTCAGCAGTGTTCCTGTTCAACATGCAAACGCAGCGGTGCGTTCGGACAGCCACATGTCCTGCAGTACATTCCTACACTCGATACACACACCAGTGCCAGACACCTCAAGTCAGCGTCTTCAAAAAATGAATGCAATGTGGGGGTGAGGTTGTGGATCAGCTGGTGATCCTTTATGGACGAGGCTCAGCGTGACTTGGGTTCCTCACACCTCATGAATCACTCAGCTCCTGTCACTCCTCTGCAGTCCAGTTCAGTGCAAGTTGGAACTCTACCCTCCAAAATTTATAATCCCACCCCTACACCCTTTTAATGTTACACAAATGTTTGTCACCTGGACGTAAGCCGGAGTTGCTCTCTAAGTTGGTATAAAGTTTACTGCCAACTCATCCAAACCTCTCTGAAAGATGAGGAACGGCCCTGAATTCTACCTGTGTTACTGACTTTCGGAGAAGCGTCACCGAGCCCGCCTCATATGCAGGTCCAGTCAGATTACTTTGTTTGCAGCATACCGGTGTGTGTTTCAAAGTGCTGAGTGTCACAGTGACAGTACATTCTGACCCCTCGCGGCAGCCTCAATTGATAAAACTTCAATGTGTTTAGCAGGATTCAAATTTTCTGCCTGGGTTACGCTCTGAAAAACAAACACCCGGTGGCGTTGGTGACTCCAGGGAAGCCAAACAATTGGCAGCATCACAGCACGCATGACTTGTTCCAACATGAGCAACAGCAATGAAACAAAATCTTCATCGTCCCTAGATGTTTCTATTGTTAGTTTAGGTCTTTCTTTAGCTGATAAATGTGAATGTTTGGCTCACAGATCTGAGTGCAAACAATTCCCTGTAGCTGTCGTGTAATCTTAAAACTATCCTTAGAAAGTGCTGATTTTATTCACACACAAAATTATAAAGACTGAAGGGTCGTTGCTAAGTGACTCATAAATCGCCTCTCTCAACTGTGGTTGTAACTTACGTTGGTGGTGGTGGTGAACTGCGTGTACTGTAAAAGTAAAATAACATGTTGTTGTGTAGGCCACGGGATGTATGGGCTGCTGGGAGGGGTTGGAACGCAGCCGTGGTTGCGATCCATTTCCTGTGCAGTCACGCTCGTCCCGATGAATGGTTGTGGTGCAAACTCACCTCCTTTTGTGTGGGAGTGTTCATGAGACTGCCAGGCTTTCTTTTGAATCCCAGCTTTGCTGCTCTGTGAAAAGTTTAGCACAAATAATCCACATAAATGGTTTTTCAAAACCAGTCTTATTTTTCTCAGTCTTTTTTTCCCCCCAGATTTTCCTGTTATGTTAAGTTGCATTGAGGCCTTACTGTTGAGAGTAGCGCTACCTCACACCTGCTACTGGGTGTCTCACCACATGAGAGTGACACATCCAGTCTACTCCAGTTGTGGACGGACGGTTCAGCTGTTACAGAGCCACCCTCTGGCTTTCCCTCCGTCGCCTCTTGCGTCTAGAGGGGAGTGAGCCTCCATTGCGTAACTGAATAAACATCAGTTAGGTGCTCTGCAGTCTCATGCTGCAGTGTGACTCAGTGGAGGGAGAGCGAACTGAGTGGACTCTGTCCTCAAACGAGCACGGCAACTAAGACACTAATCGTAAAGCTTTGGTCTTCTTTCTTTTATCTCTGTATGGCTTTTCTCAGCATAGTCTTATGTGTTCAAGTGTTTTTGTTTGCATCTTAAACCATGGTGGTGAAGGTCATTTCTGCAGGGGAGTTGCGGGACTTTTCAGCTGCTCCTGTGTTTTTGTTTTTCACTTAACGGCACTGTCGCATTGTGTGCGTGTGACAAAGATGACTGCTCCCCCAGGGAAATCTGAATGGTAGCGTTCTGCCAGCGTGTACTATGCTACGTCTCCTTGCGCTGCACCAGCTTTGCTGCAGTCTTGGCAGGACAGTGCACTTATTGTACAGTGAACAGCTCCAGTAGATTGCTCCCCCCTTTCTCTCTTCTTCTCGACTTGATAACTGTCTCCTTTTAAGGGAACTCGTTTTCCATGTGCTGCTGGTAGCTGGGTACTCGGGGGTCATGGTGACATTCATGCTCTCTCACCTATGAGCTGTTGCATAACTGTTCACATCTAGGGGGTTCGCACACATGCTTTCCAGTTTCAACTAGGTGGCACAATGAAGTCATGCAGCCACGCTTGTTCACAGCTATAGTTGAAAGACAGCATGTAAAACTCAATGTCATGGGGAGGTATTGTCTTAAAGTGAATTCTCACACACTGGTGCCATTTATTTATTGTGATCTGAAGCAACACACACACACACACACACACAGTGATTCATTCAGCTCTGAATCTGAAGGGGAAAAGTCCGATTTTCAGTTGCAGTTTGGGGATTTTGGTCCTGACACAATGTAAAGGTAGCGCCCGCTGCCTTGTTTTTTAAAACTTGCCTCTCTCTATTTGCCTTTGTGCGTCTCTGTGTGGCCCACGATGACCCTTCAGTGCTGGGATTTGACAAGATCCCTTGGTGGGGCATCCTGCTCATCTCATTGGGCTTCTCTGTGCTGACCGCGATTGTGGTGTGGTTCGTTGTCTGCCCTCATCTGAAGAAGAAGATTGAACGTAAGTGCCGCTCATGTGTTTTTCTTTCTTTCTTACTGCCTGATGACTCAAATGTTCTCCACAGTGCTGCTTTCTTCCCTCTCAACCATTTTGACAAACACGAGATGCAGCATTGCTCATGTGACATCAAACTATTGTCAGCGAGGACTCGTTTTAATCCAGCAAATGGAGCTTGGGGGATTTTTATTTAGTGGCACCGCTCTAATGAAAAAGATCTGAGAATATGGTCCCTTGTTTGTTTCCTGTAATCCTGGATTAAAGGAAATATAATTTAAAAAAAAAACAAAGTTATACTCACAGGCCAGGCGATTCTGGTTTTGAGTGCAACAGACTTCACGTTACCACTGAGAGAGCTGAAACACATTAACAAAGGTTAAACAAAACAATGCTTTAGTCTCCTTTGATTCTCATAACGGGTTTATTCTCACATGTGTTACAGCGTTAATCATCCATGAGGTCACAGAAAACAGCGGTGTCACAAACTGCTTCAGTTTGACTCACAATTGTTTGTATGCTTGGTTTTCATTAAAACCTTCTTTGCTCCGCTTTTATAATATCTCATTTAAAAGACTGGATATTTAAAGTGCGCAACATGCAGATAAAATTGACGGCTCATGTTTAATGGTTGCGACTTGGTTAAACTAGTGAATGACTACAGTAGATTAACCTCTATTCAGCAGACAAGCTGACTAATTGGGTCATTGGGATCCACTAATTGGTCTTTGCGTCCTGCACCAAAATAGTTCCAGGTTGACTTAAGGTGTTGACACGGCGTTTGCAGTGCACTTGAAAGGGAGCCGCTGCGAACGCTTCAGCTTTGGCTCTGACCACTTAAGGTGATGCAACGTGGGCACCTGGTCAGACCACTTGTGGGGTCATCCCTCCGAAAACATTGGCTTTCAGTATCTTGTTCACTTAAAAACCACAAACGGATGTCATGTGAAGCACAGGCCATGTCAGATCTTATCAGCTTTCATAAGTTAAGCCCTCAGCGGTAGAGTAAATATGTTCCTTGTAATCCATTTATCTGATCCTGTGGACGCGGGGGCTCACTTCTGAACTTTTTTTGGACAAAGGCTTTTCTGACTCTGGTGGTTATGCAATTCTGCTGCCTCCCGATAGGCCGGGCTGAAAAGAAATGCACACGCTGTCCTTGGGCTTCTCCCCTTGTGCTGTGTATGTGTTTGGACACGAGCCAAGCAATATCTCACTTACTTGCAACTTCTCCCCCTTCAAGGCGATATCAAGTCTTCCAGCCCCTCGGAGAGCCCCCTGATGGAAAAGAGGGAGCTCAAAGAGGCCCACTGTCCAATCCTCAAGCAGACTGCCAAGGAGACGTCCACACCTGCAGCGCCAGCTGTCAATCAAGACCCCGACGCTGCTGAGCCCCAGCCCGCCCCCGAGGAGCGCAGAGTGGCGTTCGACATCGGAGATTCTGACGATGTCGACAATAACAAGGAGCGCAAGGTGGCGTTTGACATTGGAGATTCTGATGACACGGAGTACAACGACGCCAACGGTGGTAAGTATGCCAACGGACGTCACGAACCGTTTGATATGTAACTAAGGCAGGACGCATGGCTGCAGGGCACACAGTTAAACACTGAAGCACGCAGCTGGCACACAAAGGGTTTTCTTTCTTCACTACAAACGTGCTGAAAATAGCCTGAAGAAGCCTTTTAACGATCCTCTCTTTGCACTTTGTTTTTCTGCAGCCCCCAAACAGGCTCAAACCAACGGTCAGGTCCAGCTCAATAACCAGCAAGCGCAGCAAACAAACGGCGTCACCAACACTGCCAACCAGGTCCAGTTCAACAACCACGTTCAGTTCAACAACAGGCAGGCTCAGATCCCCAACAACGGTTACAGCCAGTACCACACCGTGCACAAGGACTCTGGCCTCTACAAGGACCTGCTGCACAAGCTCCACCTGGCCAAGGTTGGCGACTGCATGGGCGAGGGCGGCGACAGGCCCATCCGACGCAACAACAGCTACACCTCATACACCATGGCCATCATCGGCATGCACGGAGACTTCAAGCATAAGGAGGGGGACTTCCGCGCCAGTGAGGACGGCGACAAGGCCGCCGGGACGGGCGGTCAGGAGAGGAAGCGCGTGCGAATGGACAGCTACACCAGCTACTGCAACGCCGTCGCAGAACACACGACTCCCGAAGGTCTGGGAGAGAGTGACGTAACACTAGAGATGGGCAAGGAGGACGCTGGGAGCAGCCAGAGCTCTTTGGACGAAGACGGCCTCGAGTCAGACAAGCCAGAAGTCTCCAGTCTCTTCCAGTTCCTCCAAATCCTCACCGCCTGCTTCGGATCATTCGCCCACGGAGGAAACGACGTCAGGTCCGTATTTGCCATCATGGAGGTCATGCGGTTTAAAGGCCGTTTGGATGTAATATCCGTTTCTCTGGTTGCTTCCAAGTGACCACTCATCAAACCCGTGTCGATCTTTGCCTTTGCAGTAACGCCATTGGACCGTTGGTAGCTTTGTGGCTGGTCTACTCCACCAGCAGCGTGACCTCAAACCAGCAGACGCCTATTTGGCTGCTGCTGTACGGCGGCGTCGGCATCTGCGCCGGGCTCTGGGTGTGGGGCCGGCGGGTGATCCAGACGATGGGCAGGGACCTCACCCCGATCACCCCCTCAAGGTACCGACGCCACAGACAGTCAACAGTCTGCCTCTTAGTCATGCCGACCACATCCTCCTCAGACGTTACCAGTCAGGCTTTAGTGGGCTGCTCAGACACGGCCCTGACTTGTTTTCCTCCCTCTGCAGTGGCTTCAGCATCGAACTGGCCTCCGCCTTGACGGTCGTGGTCGCCTCCAACATTGGCCTGCCTGTTTCCACCACCCACTGCAAGGTAGGCCGGTCACACACTGCGGTCTGGGGCCTCGGCTGAGGCGCGAGGGAAGAGACTATTTAGAGTGAGGCGAGCTGGGTAAACAGTCTGGACGCCTTGTTTTTGTTTCCTCAAAAAGTTTTCACAGGAAAATTCAAACGCAGTGTTTATAAGGAGGGAAAAAAGTGCTCAAACCTGGAACGCGCTTCCTGTTGCTTTGTCGTGTTTGAAGCTCTTCCTGAAGCTCTTTTCTTCCCTGGTGTTTGCAGGTGGGCTCTGTGGTGGCCGTCGGCTGGCTGCGCTCCAAGAAGGCCGTGGACTGGCGCCTGTTCAGGAACATCTTCATGGCGTGGTTCGTCACCGTGCCCATCTCGGGCCTGATCAGCGCCGCCATCATGGCCATCTTCATCTACGGCATCCTGTGAGCGTAGCGCCGCGCAGCCCCGAGCAGAGGGGGGGAGGTGAAAGACGCCCGCTCCAGCGCGGACCAGAAAGGAGGGAAGAAGTTGGATGGCCAAAATATATCGCTTACCTCAAGCCAACAACTTTGGAAGAAAAAGGAAGAAAAAAGAAAAAAAAGGCGTGTGCGAGGACTCGTGACCTGGGCCTGCGGTTCTTGGCTGCATCATTTTTCAACTTGCTGTTCGTTCCAGTTGGGTCACATCGACTTCCAGAAGGAAGATTTGCATCATTTCTTTGTTCTGAATTGCTTTTTTCATATTTCATCATTCTGTAAAGAGTTAATTGAAACACATCAGATTTTTTTCCTTTCATTTTTTTTACTTTATGATTATGTGTAAACAACTGTACTGTTTTTAATTTTGACACACTAGACAGACATGACCAATTGAAATGCAGTATTAGCCTTTTACAGATGTAACTCCAGTCATAACACATGCTGAAAGTAATGTAGATGCAAAATCAGTATTTCTAGGCAAAAAACCAAGATTATTGGTGTGTAAATGTTTCTCTTTTTCCTCGGTTCCAAATTTGGTATCAATCTACTTTGCATCTAGACTCCAAGTATCCCCTGAAAAGGACATGAATTGAGCTGATGTTGGTGTTTACGACTGTAACATATCACTGCAGTTTTATCGTGCTGTAGTAGAGGTGATTGTACACCTGCAGGCTCACATGGGAAACACTCTATTTAGTATTAAAAGTTCTCACCCTTCCCGGTAAGAAACGACAAAGGCCAAACCGCGGAGGCTGGCGAGCGGTTTCACCTGCGCTCCGGTTCTCCTCGTGAGCCTCCCGCCGTGATCGGCGATTAAAGTAGCCGTCTGCGCTCGTTTACTTCAGTTTGAGAAATGTAACAGCAGAATGTCAACTCACACGAGCGCCGAGCTCTCAAACAAGACCTTAAGTCTCCTGTCGAAACTTGATTGCATCGTCGTTGATGGTTAAATGCTTTAGGCCTGCTTCAGCCTCGTGGTTTCTTTTAAACTCACCTCGTACCAGCTACTTCCAGTATGCATTTGTTTCAGTGGAATCTGCAGCCGCCTGGATGGGTTTCTTTGGGGGGGGGTGCGAAACGCTTCCTCGATCCTCCTGTTAAACATCAACTTTGAGCAGGAAGAGAAAGCTGAGAAAACTGGAAGTTATTTAACTGGGTGGTTTGGTGTGGAGCTGGTCGGTCGTCTGGTTTGAACGAGAGCAGGTTTTTACTACATTTGCATGCCACCGGCGCGTGGTCATCTGGCTGCAGTACTAAATGCATTTCAGACCTATAGATGCTGTAGTTGCCTTAATTGTTTTATTTTCCCTTAGGTACCAAAGAAAAGTTGTTTTTGTCTGTTTTTTAATGCACATCTACATAATTTGCTCCACAGCTGTGGGATGAAAAAAGGAAATAAAAATGGGAAAATACTGGTGTTGAAGTTGTGACTCATTTGCAGCCCACGCTATGTTTGTCTGCAAAGTACAAGAATTAGTTTTAATGGAACTACTTTGCATTTTCATTCAAGTAAAAATAACAGCAACTTTTTCAAGCTTGGCTGTCGTGTGACTGGCACTCAGAAGGTTTACTCTCATGTAGAAAAACACTTTAGGTGTATCATCCAAACTGTAGACTAAAGCAAACATGACAGCTAGTTTACAACAAGTTAATGTGTGTACTTTGATCTCAGATACTGGCAACAACAGCATGACAGACACCACAAAACACTTATAGACTACAACTTGATTAATAAAAAACTGTCCCACTGATTGAAGCAGTGGTTTCCATCAGGGGTCTGGGACTGTTTCTGGCTTGGGGGGCCTTATCAGAGATCAGCAGTCGGCCTGAAGCTTTGCCTGATCCGAGGGTGTCAAAATCACCATCACACCATCTCCAATAAAGTACTAACACAGGAAAACCACTCAAAGCAGTGAAAGGGCGTTTCTATCTCTGCCCTCATCCGATCTGCGCCATCACAGCAGCCGTTGCAAAACACTGTTGTGAAACTCTTCACGCAGCGTTGATGTGAGGCCACACGACGCCCAACAAAAGGACACGCAGAGCTTGTACAGACAGGTGGGATTGTTCCCTTTTTATTATGGACAGTAGGCGCGGTGCAGCTCAGGCACCGGGTGTCGGGTGAGCGCCGGGACGGGCTCGCTGCTGTCTCTCACTCCAGCACATCTGTGACGCACGCGCACACACACACACACACACACACACACACACACACACACACACACACACACACACACACACACACAC
>JAUESF010000085.1:7864376-7874679 GCA_032274765.1 Malacoctenus tetranemus
AAGAGACGTGTGATGACTTTATGCAGAAATGCTCTTCAGTGTGAACTCTGGGACTGGGAGAAGAGCCTTGACATGAACTCAACAAGATGCTTCGTTTAGAGAAAACACAATATAAGATTCATACATTGTAAGATGTTATTTAGTTGAGGTTCGCGGGATATTTTATATTTTTTTTGTTCTCTCTTTTTTCCGTTTCCTCTAGTTAATGATCATTAACTTAACCTCGAGTTTATCTACTCATTCATCGCCTGAAACTTTGAGTTGAACTGAGTTTGATCAACCCGTCTGTGCATGAACACAGAGTAACATGAGGTGCTGCAGTTTCTCTGACTCAGCTTCTTAACGCAGCCAGATGTCAGACTCCTCCAGGCCGAAGCAGCGTGTTGATTTGACACTTTCACGCCACGATCAGCAACAAGTAGCAGCTTCTGTCTGCCAATAATGACCAAACCACTGCAGGTCTTGCTGTTTTATTTGATCATGGAAAAAGTGGTTTGATTAAAGCTGGACTATCTCGCGGCCCGGTCCAGTCATGTGGCTGGATGCCCTCCTGGCAGATCGCTTAGAGTGTGGCAGTAATGGAGCCGAGGGATAAAACGATTGAGACTTTCCAGGGTTTTATAATCCTGTCTGCAGGAAGAAAGAAAAAAAAATGCTGTGCAGCGTTTCTGCGTCTGATGTGCTCTTCAGGCCCACGGACTGTATTCCTCCGACTGGACTTCCTGGATCAGGTTTCATCTTCTCGCCAGTGCCTGTTGCAACACGCCCTCACCAACATAGACCCTTATGTTTGTTTCTTTTTAAACGCCGGACTATTTCCAGTGGGAACAACGCTTCAGCAGCAACACGAACTGTGTGAAATGGCATTCTAAATTGGGAAGGGAAAAAAAAATCAACCCAAATCAACTGCACCGATAGATAACGGGTCACTTTGGCCGCTTGGTCTTTATCTTTGTGCAGCAGTGGATTGAGTGACCGAGCCGCTGGTGTTTATTTATATAATACTGAACACTGTCGTTACTGACAACAAAACAATGTATCAAACTATATAAAATATAAGATGCTTCAACTGTTTTTTCTCCTGGATCAAAACTGACCTTGACAAACTTTCCTCTGTGCTGCGTCTCATCTTAGCAACCAGGAAGGTTTGTTTTTTATGAATGTTTAATTCTGGTATCTTTCCAAAAAGTGACCCAAAGATTTCTGATGATTTATTTTCCAAATACTTTATTCTTAATGACCAATATGAGCGACTGCACTGATGAAGTTCCCTCTGGAATAGCTGAAGTACTCATCCATCTTTTGCTCATGCTGTTCCACAGCCTGCTTGTCTACAACGATGTAAAAATAACCTCAGTTATTGTCACATCTGTATTCAAACATCAGGAGCACAAAACGTGCTGGCACGCTTGGGATGAAGACCACATCCTGCCGAGATAAATCTACTGCCGCCACAATCGAAGAAGAAGAAGCTGTTATTCAGCTCCGCTCTTTCCTGCGCGTGGTTGCGGGGGCCACGTCTGGGTCACGTCGCCTCCTCCTGCAGATTAGCCATAAAGACGGTCTCCCGTTACACCCTCTCCAGTCTGGGCTCAAGTCTAGCCAGTGTCACCGATCACTGCGCCGGGTGACAGACTGGCAGGTGGGGGTGGGGTTGCAAGGCAAGGCAGGGCAGGGTGGGGTGGGGTGGAGTTGGGCTGAGAAGGGGCGGACAAGCCGGCATTGTTTACGGAGGCCCACAAAGAGATGATGAGTCAGGACAGAAATGCAAAGCGAGTGGTAATGACAGGCGGCGGCCAACATGGAGTCTCCTGCAGGAATAGAGAACGCCACTGTGACGGCGGCGAGCAACAAGACAAGGAGTCTGCTCTCCTCCACCAAGGTCATGGTCACATAAACAGAAGTAATGAGACAACAGATTATCTCACAACGGCGTCGCAGCTCCAACCAGGCCTGTCTCAGTGGACGGGCCGCGGTGCCGGCTGCATTAGGATGGAGAGGAGAGGACTCCCGGCCGTCCTGCTCTTGGACCGCAGCTGAGTGTCTCCGAGGGAGACGGGGAGGGAGAATAAGAAGGCCCCTGTATGCGCGGCGCAAGAAGCCTCCATTCAGGGCCCCTGCGGAGCCAGCGGGCCGCGCGAGGCGCTTTGGAAGGCGCTGTGGGAATCCTCCCCGTTTCACATGCAAATTCCTCAAAGGGGCTGAAAGAGCCGGAGAAACAGGTGTCCGAGGAAGTGTGCTGCGGGCGGGCGCGGGCGGGCGGGTGCGAGGGCGCCCACGGACAACACAGGGGGGCATTCAAAACAACAACAAAAAAAGAACATGTCTGTGTGACACTTTTCTGTCTTGTCTGATTTCCTTGTGAAGGCAGCAGAGGTGTTGTCAGAAGAAAGGAGGAGATGTCATCTTCACAATCCACCAGTTTCAGGTTTCATTGATTCTTTCGGTGATTTGTAGAAACAAAGACCCGACACCAAGCAGATATGAGAGGTTGATTTTAAGTCAAATAAGCCAACAGACGAACAAAAATGACAAACTTAACAATGTTGCAATTTACAAGCATCCGGCTTCATCGATGTTCTCAATGACACAGCTGTCACATCTTAATGATCAGCATGTTTACATGTTGAGTACAACCAATGTTGACAGAACGAGCTGGCCTAAAACCTGCACAGTCCCACAATCCTTCGCTCGCATCCCCGGATGAGAACCAGCTCGGCTGCACGCTGGTCAAACGGTTCTGCGCTTCAGGCGACGCGTCAGGAAAACAACATGCAGCGAAACGTATAAAAGCTCCGCGGAGGCGGAGTCTGAGGATACATGGCAGGTGCAAAGTGCTTCCACATGAGACTGAACTTGCACATGAAGCATAAACCTCACACTTCTCCACAGTTCCACACCCACGAACCACTTCCTGTCTGACGGACGGCCACATGTGCAACTGCTCACCAAAGCTTCTCCTCTGCTGCGACTGATGAGCGCCGATTCATCTCGTCTTGTTTCATGCAACCTTTACAACAGGGAGCAGTTGGGTTCATGAGTCTATGGCTTCATTCATTTCGTATCTTTAGCTTGACTTCATGTGAAGTCTGTAGATCACCAGTTTCTCCTCCTTCAGCTGGACTTTGTCATTTAGTATTTAGAACTTTTAAGTAGACTTTTAAAGTCTTAAGTAGAAACACAACTTTGTTTCATCATAAACTTTGATATGTTGAACTTAGATCTGCAGATCTTTACAAAATCTTTGTGTGATAGTACAAAAACAGCTTATCATTCTTCAACACTTGATAGATTTCATTCAAATGAACATAAATAGAAACTCTTTGCACAAACACTGAAAGAGATGATTGACAAAATGACTTCCTTGCTTTCAGATGTGCGTTGTAAATCTTTGGTTTCATGGCACAAAAATCTCCCAGCACGCTCTTCCTTCATGTGATTCTCCCCTCTCAGTGCATCAGTTCATGCTGGAGCCAGAGATCTCAGACGATCTCAGGACGCCCCCTAGTGTTTGCTGCCAGCAAAGACCAATCGATGGGTTCCCCATTGCAGTCATCAGACACACACGACTGTTCTGTGTCTGACAATAACAGAGACTAACAAAGCTGCGTGTCTGCCGATCCCTGCGTTGGCAAAGTTGTGACTAATCTGAGCAACAAAGGAAGACTGGAAAGGCAGAGTAGTCGATAAAAGATCTCATCAATCAAGACAAAATCTGACTTCATTTCTAAGCAAAGGAGAGACTCACAGCGCTGCCTTTGGGAGGTACGTAGTAGCAGCAGCTGACAACAGTGAGTGTGTTTTCCTACATGAGGGCCGCTAACTCTCGAAGGCTAAAAGAGAGCAAAGTGCACAGAGGCGCCCTCTGTTGGTGCTTCCTGGAAGTTGCACGTCTGAGTTCCATAAAATCGAGGAAGTTTCTTCCTGTCAGGATAAATGCTAATGGCTGCACTGTAGAGTGTCGCAGCCTGTACACGAGGAATGAAAGTAGGAACATGAATGAGTGTCGTAGCAGCTGCTCTCTGAATGTCTGTAGTGGAAAAGTGATGACAATTTGCAACCTGAATTATATTTTGATCTCATTCTTAAAGATTTTGGGATTTTTTTTGATGGTTTGACTTTTTTCGGGGTGGTACTGAGTAAAAAAATAAAGCTCTGACAGCTTCACACACATGACGTCATTGCAAAAGTTTATGTAGCTCACTAAGAGCGTCAGAGTGTCAGAAAATATCCCAATGAATGTCACTGCAAAGGTCCAGCTGGGTGGAATGATGTGTGTGTGTAAACAGGTGTAAACTGGGCGCTGCTACAGGTACGTGTCGTGCTCTCCACTACTCAGACTCTGTTTGGACGCGTGTTCGCTCTTGCGTTCGAGGAGCGGCGAGCTGTTGACGGGTGAAGCGTGTGGACTCAGCGAGGGCGAGGGGCCCGTCTTCTGAGCTTCCTGTTTGGCGTTGCCGTTGCTGCTCTCCCTGCTGTTGACGGCGTGGCCCCCGCCTGTCGACGGAGGGTTGACGATGATGGTGGGGTTCTGCTTCAGGTCCTGGCGGCTGGGTGGCTCTGCGGTCATGATGGCCTTGGCGCCGTGCATCCTGGGAGGGGACTTGCACTGCAGGTCTCCGTGCGTCTCCTTCCAGCGCCGCAGCTGAGCAAAGTGCTCCTTCTCAATCTCCTTCTCAGACACCGACAGGTCGATCACCTAGGACAGACGCATGATGGAGTCTCGGTTACATGCGAGGTTACACCTGGCTTTTGAAGGCGTTTCGGTAAACAGCAAGTTAAATATTCGCACGGTGGTGTTTCAATTGCCTCAGGAGGGCAAAGGTGAAGAGTTGTGCATGCAGAAAGAAAGCTGAGTGTGAAAGCCGAGTGTGCAGAAGGTTCAGGGTCAAAGCAATAAAGCGGAGCAAAGATCTCTGCACCTCTTGGACCAGGAAGCTCTCCCCGACGTACTGCTGCGGGATTTCTCGGAGACGCTCCATTGTCTCGTAGGCACCTTGGCAGGACTTCAGCTTCTCTTGAGATCCCAGCATGCATTTCAGGAGCACCAGGCCCACTCTGAAGAGGATCTTCACTCCTGAAGATGGCAGCAAACAAACCCAACACAGAGAGAGAGCAGCAGGCCTTGTCAAAATGCTGTTGTATGCTGTGCCACCATTTGAAGTGACGCTTCAATAGCAGATGTAGTTCATTTATTTAGCAACTCAAGAGGTTGTGCAGACGGTCCGTGGTGCCTCACCCTCGCAGAGAAACATGTCCCAGACGCGCAGCACTGAAGCCCACGGCAGAGTGCGGGAGAAGGCGCACATGAACCACTCGGTCATGTACAGGATGGGCTCCAGCTTGTGCTTCTTGAGGTGGCGGTGCGCGGGGAGAGACACCCGCCGCAGCAGGGCGTAAAGGATCTCCCCGTCGAGCTGGATCGCCTCCTGTCGAAGGGACGAGGGAACAACAGCGAGGGGGGAGACAGTGAGAACAGACGCCTCCCTGTTTGTATAATCTGATTGTCTGATTATCTCGCAGCCTGGTCAACACCTCGGCTTATTAAGTGTTCAGCATGCCAGTGTCAGACTGGGGACACGCTGGTACTAAGACAACCCGAACCAACCAGTTTGGATGCTTTAATCCTGGTACCAGAAGACAGGAAGTTATTGAACTAATGAGATTTTCTAGGCGTTTCATTGGCTTACCAGCCCTGTGCTGTAGTAACCTGGAAGGTATTTTTCACACAGCTGGACGAGGACCCAGAAAGCATCCTTGGGGGAACAGAAACAAACAAAACAATAAACGTGTCGTAAGACATCATCCTTCACATCAAACACTTGTGAAGAGTTGCATCTGTGTTGTGCTTTCACCTCCGCTGGCATATGCATCAGGAGCAGAGCGGCGATGGGGGCCTGAGCTTGACAGTAACCCTCCTCAGGACGGTACAGACTGTAAGCCTTCAGCACGCGAAACAGGTCCTGCTGCCTGCACGGCAACCACAACATCCACCGCTCTGAGAAACCATTCACGTCGACCTTCACACAATAAACACTTGGTGCGGTTGGGACGCGCTTACCCGTGACCTCCCCGCGCTGCGAACATCTCATGGAAGGGGAACTGTCGATGGAGGTCCCTCTCGATGATGTCGATCCATTTGGGATCTCCTGGCTGATCGTCCAGCTCCTGAAGCACATGATTCACAATAAGTGGAGGTTCAATCCTGCCAGCACAGAGAGATATGACTGCACGGTGTGATTGTCTGGCTCAGACTGACCTCATGTCTTATTGACTACACACACAGTGCAAATTGGCTGTGACATTCTGACTTGACCATGCAAGGAAAAGCTTTTCAAAGTGAATCCCAGGGCCGGACTGACCTGGAACTTGTGCTGGTTCTGCTCCCGTTTGACTTTGCCCCCGGTGAGGTAGAGCCAGGCCCGGCCGCGCAGGGACGGGGGGATCCCCTTCTGACAGCGCTCCTTCACCTGCTCACCAATGCATGGCCAAAAAGAGGGACGAAGAAAGGAGTCAACGAAGGACAACCAACAAATACGCTCAGTATCAATAACAAATCATCTGGTTTGTTCGGAATAAGTGACCTTCTTGTGTTTCTTGGCCATCCACTTGTCCCAGTTGTTGAGCATCTCCAGCCATTTTGTCTCTCTCAGCCTCAGCACGTCAATAGGAATGGTTTCAGCTCTGTGGAGACAGGAGAGCGTCAGACTGGTGGAAGCAGCTCACTGTCCAAACAGCGAGTTCCCGGTCCTCATGACGGAGGGAATCCTGTCATGAGAGGGGGGGGGGCAGCGGCTCATCTCTTCCTTGTTCGTGCAGGAAACCCTCAGACAAAGCAGTTGAACACTTGCCATCAGCAGCAAAGTGTGAGGAAAACAGGAAGCTGAGGGAGAACTTTCCCCTAGTTCAGTTCCCTTCAGCCTCCAGCGCTGAGGACTCCACTTTACACTGCTGCTGTCACTTTCACACACACACACAGACGCAGCCTTGACGAACACTTTGTCAAGCTTCTCCAATGAATGGAGGCCTCACACACAGCTCGCCATTCCCAGCCTATCTGGCTACTGATCTCAAACATGACAGGGACGTTGTTTGCATAGTTGCTTCAAACGCAACAAAACAATTCAGTGTCCTGTCACAGGTGCGCTGGTTTGATCAATTCAAGTGTGGGTGGAATTTAGGGAACAGCGTCGGTTTCCCTTCTGTGGTGGGAAGGATGTGGCAAAGAGGAAAAAAACAGCTTCGTCTGACCCCAATAGCCACAGCGACCACATTAACAGGAAACAAACACGAATCATCCGAGAACTGCCTCGCTGATGCCAGCACACCATCAGTCATGAGGCTGTGAGTGTTTCACAGGCGCCTTTTGGATGAAGCTCAATCTAACATGTGTCCAATGAAATTCAGCTGCTCTTCTCTATACGTGTTATGACAGATCTATTAAGTTTAAAGCCCCCAACTAAGACGTTCAGTGTCACTGGGCCTCACTGCTGCATGATTAAGACTGATGACAAGTCATGAGGACCTAATGTGCAAGCAAGTGTCCTGAGCTATTAGGCTGAAGTCAATGATTGACAAACTTTGTACCAAACCCCACGTGTCTCCTTTCTTCTCAATCACTGAACGACTTTCATAGACTGTTTGATCGTGTTCAAGGTGCAAGACTATTAACACATTGTCTCTGTATAATCGCCCTCTCTGTGCAGCTTGCAGGCAGCGCGAGAAAACACCCAAACACCGTGCAGAGTTATTGAGAGTAAATCGGAGCAGTCATGAGCGGGACTCACAGTGCTCCTGCAGTCTGCTGGGATCCTCCCGTGAAGCCGTACTTGTCCACCTGGAGCTCCGCGGGAACGGAGCCTCCATTCACCTCCGGGTTCCCGGGATCTGTCAGCTGCTCCGCGCTGCCCCGCACGTCCAGTCCATTTCCCCGCTGCTCGGTTTTGGCCATTTAGTCAACATTTATGTCGCGCAGAAGCTTCTCCGACTAAACCGTGCTCACATCACTTCCAGTTGAAACCGACACTTTCACGCTCTCCATCGGTCCTGCTGGTCTAACCGACTGTCACTGCTCGTAGCTACCGTCGCTAATCAGATTGGAAGTTAGCTGCTAGCTCGCTAAAGCTACTTATGCACTTTGCTTAACCTCGTCGCGTTTGTCCCACAAATGATGTCCGAGTTAGACGATTTAAAACAACACCAGCAGCACAAATCGATTAAAAATGAAACGCAGCGACTTTGCTTTCGGCTAAATCTGAACAGCGTCTGCTGGCTAACTCCGAAGTTACCATGCTAGCATCACAGAGCTGTCAGCTGACACACACACACCTATAAGAGGCTGAATGTGTGCTGTCAGCAGGAATGTGGGTTAGCTGCTGGCTACAAGGAAGTGAAGCTGTACCCGAGATTAGTAAACAAAACATCCATGGCATCCTACCAGTCTCTACTGCCACCTACTGGTAGGAATCACATGTCAGGTACAGGATGCTTTGACTTTTTCCTGTTTTAAAAGATTTGAAACGACACAGCGCCAACAAAAACACAAAAACATGATTAGTATAAATACTAAATTCTTTATTTAAATATTGTACATATTTTAAAACATATTTACATCAATTAGACCTGCATTGTTACACTGTACACAGAGGTGTATCTTTCATTCGCTTGCTGGAGAGGACAATCATACCATACAGACTGCAGAAGCACCTTTAAAGAACGGTTTCACAACTGGGCTGGGCTGGGCAGGTGGGGTACGACACTTCATGTACATCAAACAGCGGGCGACGACAGGGACGAGACAAGCTTGCAGTGACAGGAAAGGCCTCTTGTTTTCAGGTCTAGCTATTTAAGGCTGAAACTGTGCTCACTCCTCATGCTGGAAGTCGACGCGCCCCACTCCTGCGATTAGTGTTAGATCTCTTTTGTCAAATATAGAGCTATCTTTGCAAACATACAAGTTAAAATCTTTTCTCTTTTTTTGTACAAAAAAGCTTCCAAAGAGTTAGAATTCACTTTGCAAAGGAAATGCTGCCGGTATCTGAAACAGAAAACATGCAACAAGAAGAGTGCCGACATCAGGACAGAGGTGATGTGATTTGAATTGTGGAGCGCAGCTGCTCCATCACATGAATGGATTGTATAATGAATGCCAGAATTACACCATTGGTCTCCACCAACACAAACATCTCATACAGCGGGTCTACCACAGCAGTCTGAACCCATTTATTAATATATATGGCTTTCCTTCTTTGGTTTTCTTAAACCTCCCAACACACAGAACTTGTCATTTTTAATTCTAACCAGGAATATGATACAACTGTTGTTCTTAAAGGCATAAAAAATACATTTTAATGTCCCTCTGAATATTTCCACCAACACTCCTGGGCCTCACACACATGATTTGTGGACTTACAGTATTGCTGTATGATTTTATTAGGGTAAAATTGTGATAAAGAAAAAAGTGTCTTTGGTGCATTCAAACTGTAAAGACGAAATAACCAGGGAGAGCCAGTGGACAAAGCTGGGACAGTCTAGCATTATGTCAAACAGTGTTCAGTGTCTCTGATTTCTGCAGTTTGGGTGAAATCCACTGCAGACATCGTCACGCACTCATCACAATCACGGTGAACGCCTACACCACAGCATACGAGTTATATACACACACACCTGAATCACCCAAAAGAAGCCTCAACTGGAAACACACAGACGCACACAGAATGCACATTTGATTTATATTAAGATAGCTGGATCTCTTGCACATCCATCACACCTTTGTATCCCCATGGCAGCCAACGCTTCAGTCTGTTACTTTCACAACAAAAATAATGTTAAAAAAATACATCTTTTTCCTTTCAATTTATTCCTGACCTATCATTGCAATAGTAAGCATGTCCAGATGCTAGCTTTAGCTTCATGACATAATATTAAATACGACACACACGCCAATACCAACATATATGCCACAGTGACAGTCACACAGACGACTTCCCTACCACACAACAGCTGCAGCAAACATCGTTTTTGTTCATGTCAGTGAGTGGAAGAGTCAAATTGATGAAGCTTACCTCAAGATTATTAGCTATACAACAAAATATACTGAATGCAAGTAAAACATCTTCCACAAAAGTAGGTCAATGGCTCTTTCCTGTCTCAATCCGGTCAACAGAAAGTGTAGCCCTAAAAACATGAAATATATACAACCTATCAGGAAGTGCAGTTCTCTCAACCAAGTGACAAAACCTGAATAACCTTCACATGAAAGCTTTAGCATTACAGTTACTTTTTACAGATTTCTTTGATCGGT
>JAUESF010000085.1:7874779-7887669 GCA_032274765.1 Malacoctenus tetranemus
CAAGTGACAAAACCTGAATAACCTTCACATGAAAGCTTTAGCATTACAGTTACTTTTTACAGATTTCTTTGATCGGTCGCCACGTACCTCACCGGCTCCTCCCGTTCACTTTTCCAAACCCCGACAAGCCGAACCCATCTTTTAGTTACACTTAACGTTGCCAGCATCTTCGTTTACATCGGCTTGAACAGAAAAGATGGACACCCTCAGCTCTCTGAAGCACCCGCGCACAAGGCTTACTCCCTGTGACACGGTTCTTTAACACGGAGGCTGCCAGATCTTAAAGGCCTCGCTGTGCTCAGACTGTGCTCAGACTGTCCTCGGCTGCCTCATCACTCAAGACGCGCTGAGGTCGTGCGATGCGATGAGACGTGTGCGACCCGACGGCGTTGGCCAGCTTCGTGGCTCTCGGCTCCTCCTGCATCATGATCAACATGAGAGTGTCCTGGCTGCCCCACCGTCCGTCCCTCAGCCCGCTCAAGCACCAAATCAGAGCAGCGGGACGAGAAGGAAAAAAAAACCAAAACAACCAAAACGTCACGCAGGGTGGAAGTGGGTCACGCTGTGAGGGAGTGTGGGTGTGTGTTGCGTTGGTGGACCGTCCCCCTGCCAGCCCCACGGGACGCAGTGCATTTTGGGACGGGCTGCAGGTGGAAGACTCAGGCAGACGGCGAGGAAGGATCGACCCCGAGTGAAGCACTTACACACACGTGCACACACACACTTTTAGTCTGTATATTCAGCCACAATGGACAGCAGCACCGTGATATCATCTGGTTTTCCTCCTGCAGAGAGAAAACAAAAAGCCGAGTTGTAATTTTATTTATAATCCACTTATAACCATGATAGCCTGGGGTTATTATATGTAGCTGCTCATGTGAGGGAGACGCATCAAAAGGCACCTGAGTCACAGCGATCTTACCTCTTACATTCAGGCCATTGTCACAGGCAAACTGTGCAAAAGGGGACATATAGTTGGGGTCATAGGCAAGGTCATGAGCTTGCTTTGCAATGCTCTGTGCAGTCTGCAGGATGCTGTCATAGTTGGTGGTCTGGTAAAGAGCAGAAACAAAAGAGAATGTCAATGACAACAATGTGGTTTTTAATCAACTATGTGAGTGAAAAGGATATCACACCTTTAGTTTTTTCAGCTCTTGGAGAATCATGTAGTCTGGCATGTTGTCAAACAGCCCGTCTGTCGCTGTGAGGATTATGTCACCAAGCTGCACGTCGAAAGAGGAGCTGTCAGCTGCTTCGGGACTGCAGGGGAAAAAATAACAGTCGTGTGACCAGTGAAATCAGAACGCCAAGCACCTGAGCTGCTGGCAGCACGCTTCCAAAACGGAGTTAAGCAGGTCAGAAGTGCCTCGGCCAAATCTTGAAGGTGGACATGACGCACGGCGTGGGTGTTTAATCTGACAGCTGACTTGAAAACAGTCTGCCCTATTTGTCCTTGCAGGATGAAGGGAGGCCTGCTTGCTTGCTGGCTTCGCATACAAGACTCAAGTTTTATTTCCTGGGTGCTTGTGTTCCCGCGGAGCACGTTTTATTTTGGGACGACATACCACAGATCTATAAATGTGCCTCAAAAAGGTCGTTAGCCTGTTAAACTTCTGAAAAATGCCACTATACTCTCACTAAACAAGACAATCAGTAAGAAAAACATCCAAGAAGCAGACCTGAAACGTGCTCTTAATGCATTTTAAAAGTTACATCTTGAATTAATCAGGTTGGCGCTGGCTTAATCTGAAGTTCACCTTGAAATGTGTCAAAGGTCAACCAAAACAACCAGGTGTTATAAAAGAGGATCTGGCACGTGGGAGGGGAATGAAAAGGTCAAACTAAACAGTCAAGGGGACTATGTGGACAATATTGTGGCCAACAAACCTGAGTGCACCTGCTCACTCTTTACAGCCAAAGCAGCTTCTTGTTTACTTTGCAAACGCAGGCTGAAAGGTCTTTGAACAGCTCTATTTGCACCACACAGGAGACAATGAGAAACGCTTTGTTCGCTCCACTTTGCTTAAACTGTCTGGTCATTGTTTAATGAAGTGACGGTGATCAATAAGAAATAATTCTATTTTAAATCAGCCTGAACATTGAAAGCCCTTTCACCTCATCACAGTAGAAGACCTATTTAAATCTTTTCACCATCTCTCACACTGTGTTTGGGTGCGTGTCTGACATACTGCCGCGGCTCTGACCTGTCACTGAGCACCACGCCCTCGGCTCCAGGAGGCGCGATGGACAGCTGGAAGGGTGTGTTGAAATAGTGCTGCTGCTCGTCTGACCGGTGAACCACCTCTCCGCCCCGCACGACCAGGAAGCCCGAGTCGCCAAGGTTACAGGTATGTAGCCGGTGACCCCGCCTATCCAGAACCACAATGCAGGCAGTGCTGCTCCCTGTGGGAAAACAACAACAAGGTCAGATGGGACAAATGGTGAGTCTCGAAACCAAAATGATGCAGGTGTGAGGGGTTTAGATTGTGGCTTTGGAAGTTGAGGAGTCATCATCAAGAGCTGAATTCTTCTATTGTAACAACAGAAAACCTTAATATGCCCTTCATCAAACCACCTTAGTAAAGAGATAAACAAGCACAAGGTCATTGCCTTTGCTTGTCCCAGATCCCCAGTGACTAAAACCAGCAACACTGCGTAACCTTGAGGAGTGAAGGTCAAGTAGTGACCTTGTAACAGCTTCCCAAAATAAAAGTAGGCCAGGCCGTGTCCTCGTTAGCTCTAGGTGACCTTTGCCGAAAGTTTGGCATCACCCTTCTTATGAAATCTCATTGAACTTCTGCCATATCACTTACAGCTGGATTCCTGACCTTTGGGACCGAGGTCCGGGGCAAAATGTTCAGCCTGGGTGGGAAGAAATTCACTGAGGCCCACCATGTCTCAGAGTTTCCAACTTCAAAGTGCCAGCGAAATAAAATCCTTCCAGACCAGGATATTGTGTAACTAGCTAGTGTTACATTACTCACTGGGACACTGGACTGAGGAGTACACTACATGATAATGCTGGAGCTGTGGTTTCGTTCATGCATTTCCTGCCAAGTTCAATAAAAGAAACGCAGGTCAAATGAGGGCTTCTCATGACGTCCAGTGTGTAATGCATCTCCCTACACAAAGCAACTACACATCGTCTGACTCATACTGCAGCTATGCTGTTTATTTCTCCAAGTATGCAGTAAATAATCCAGCACTCAAAGTGTGTGTGTGTGTGTGTGTGTGTGTGTGTGTGTGGTGTGCTAATGATCCTGTCTGCATTGGTGGACTCACCCAGCAGGGGAACTTTATTCTGTAAGAGCTCGTAGTAGCCAGACGTCAGGATGCCCACCGGATTGGTGGGAGTGAAGCGTCCCTCCTTCACCAGCCGCTCGCACGTCCTCATTAGCGTGGCGGAGAACTGAGAGGGGTCCACGCCGTAGTCCCGCCAACCACCCACGCCATCTGCAACACCTGGAAGGAAAAAATGCAGAAGTTATTTTTCTGCAACTCACCTCGTACCACAACGATGCCAATCACTTCTGGAGGAAGCTTTGCAAATGTGAGAAAACTGTGTTCACGTAAGGAATTGTTTTGAAATTCAGGCAAATAAACAACTCTCATACACACAATTCAGTGGAGGTAAAGGGAACATCATTACTGCTATTTAGACAGATTTATGTACAACATTGTGCAATTCAAGTATGGACAGACTACAGTTCTCATCAACACCGTCATCAGCTGATTTAATAATTAAGCCCTCTTTCTGCAGAAGAAGTATTAATTGAGCAGTGCCTGTGCCAGTAACAGTTGCTGTATGTGTGCACTCATGTGAAAATGATCTGTTGGAGTTGTGTTGATCATTTGTCATCTGCATTTTCAGGGTGTTGCTCCGGATCTCTTGGCCAGGTCACCCACATAGATGAGCTCCCACCTCCCACTGGGTTTTTTTTTTTTTAAATCAAAAATGTTACTTTTTAAAATTGTAGGATGACAAAGCTACTTAGTCCTTGTGTTTCAAACGTGATCCTCAAAAGCACAACTGAAAGGATCCCTCTGTCAGGACAAACTCTACATTCGCTTTCATTTAATCAATACCTCCTTTTATCATTGAACAAACACCCGCCTGGCACGTGGAATGATCAATATGACAGATATTCTCTTGGCGATGTTGGATGAGCAGGGAGAAAAGACCATCTGTGCCACGAGCGAAATAATATATAGGCGAAGTTATTTCTGAGCAGTCCCGGTGACCTCCCTCCGAGTTTACAACAGACATCACGACCACGCAGCCTCTCCACGTGTAACACGTGAGGTAGTGCGGGGGGCGGGGGGCTGTTCCTCACAGATCTCCGTTTATGCTTTGTGTTGCCATCCGGGTCCCCGTTCATTCCAGGCTGAAAAACAGCCTGGATACATACGAACCACGTCCATGCGTGTGTCGAACACGCAACGTGACTTGTGCGCGTTTTCTCCGCTCAGCACCAACTGGCCGAGCGGTGAGGACAAAGCAGCAACACTCACTCGGCTAAGCCAGCAGGCTATTGATGGGAAGAGCAACATGGCTGCCTCCATGCTCAACCATTCTGACCTTTGCAAGACATTGTAATGTTCAGTCCGAGACGTTTAAACGGAGCCGTATCTCTGTCCAGACGTCACGTGCAGGTGCTCGTTGACGTCTTTTAATTCCGTGTCCGATGTGCGGCGGTAACTCAACTCATAGCGGATCGGGGCACATCTAGGTGAAAGGTCACCCCGTGTTCACCTTAAAAGTACCCGCAAAAACAATCGATCTGGTTTCGTTCCTGAACCGACATGTCTGCCAATGCATCCGAGGTCCTGACAAGGCGCAAGCAGCAGTCTGGATTAACGTAATCCATCTGGTTTGAGGCTGCAGACTTGTAAAGTTGTGGCATTGTTTCGGGAGGGAGTGGGCGCTGTTGTGTTTTCATGAGGGGGGTCAATACACGTGCAGGCTAAGTCACTGAAGGTCACCCGACAACCAATGCATCACACATCCAGAGGGGGGGCTTACCCAGCACGTCGGCGGTCCGGTGCCGCGCAATGAAGCAGGCATCGTCCCCGTAGCACATCCCTTTCTTCAGGATCCCCTTGCGAAAGTCTTTGCCGAAGCCATAGCTGGCAGTGATCAGGCTGTAGTCCCGACCGTCCGTCTGAGAGAGTCCGCCCAGGACAGCCCTGGCTACCAGTCTGCCATAAGACAGTACAGATAACATTCCCTGACACAAAGAAGCCCCGTTTTGATCTGAGCCCGGACACGCTGCCCCCCCTCCACCTCCTCTCTGACCGGCGCGGCCACCAGCCCGCGAGGCTGCGTCCTCGGATAGCGACCCCGGCTCTGACTTTAACCGTCCATCCGACCGACTCCGCTTCCGTCAAACCGCTCCGTCCGTCGCCGCAGCAGCAGCTCTGCGCTCCAACGAAACGTGGCCGAGGCGTCGTGACTGCGGAGCGAGCCGCCTTATGTCTCAGGTGTGCATTTCTCAAACGCAGTTCCTCCGCTCGGCTCTCCCCTTCCCGACATGGTTTCACCGGACACAGCTGCGAGTACATACGGGCACTCGGCCGTTTACTACCGCGACGTCACCGCGAACAGACGTCATTTAATTACGGAGTGGCGTAAGCCTGCGTGGCCCCGCCCGGCTTTCACAAGAGGTTTTGTGTAATGTAGACTATGCTCTTGTATTCTGCTCAGTATTATCGAAATAGTAATTCCAAACCATGCAAACTAACAGTCAATGTATAAAAAAGCTATATTGCAGAATGATGAAATAAAAAGTATGTCAATTGGGAATTATTCACGTTTTATTCACGTTTTGATCTGATAAGAATTCAGAAACACATGTTTTGTGGCTTTAGCCTAGCTTTCACTGTAATTTTGTTTATTTTTTGCGAGAATTGTTTTAAACTCGTACTTTATTTTGCATTTTCTTTGATGATGAAACGTCAGTGCAGTACGCAGGGTATGAACATGACTTCTGGACTTTCTCTAGCACCCTCTAGCAGACATTCGACGACCTGCAGCTTTTTGCACTTCTGTTTAGGCTTCATTGGAAAAAACAAAATGTTGCTCCTTGAGTACAGAGAAGAAACCACGGTGTTACATTCATATCACATCAGAACCTGAAACTGGCTGAACTAAATGTCCAGTTTGTTTATTTGTAATACAGTGTATTTGTGCATTACTGGTCACATTACTTCAGGCACTGATGTCACTGTCATGAATTACTATAAACGTGATATGACACCTTTTGCTGCTAGAGGGCGCTGAAAACAAGATGGATGAGATAGCAGGTTGTATTTTTTTCTTGCATAGAAAACTAGAAACCATCGAGATGAAATGCACAAATAAGTGTGGATGACCAAACAACGGGGTCTTTACTGGTGGGCAGAAAAATCAACGTGGATGTTGCGCTAAGACTCACGCCGCCCCAGATATTGCTACTCCGGAGTGTCTTTGGTATTTAAACCGAACGCACCCCCACTGGATTGAACCATCTCCCGTTTGGTACTCAAAAAGGGGAGAGAGAGAGGGAGGGGGAGAGAGAGAGAGACAGCCAGGGAGAAACACAGAGGACGACGATCGCGTCTGGGTCGTGTAACGACGAAGCTTTCGGACAATCCTGTTTTTTTCCCCCGAGGTAAGAAATAACATTCAGTCTCACTGTATTTGATCCGCTCCTGTGTTTGATAAGTGCTCGTGAGCAAGGTCAACGGGGAAGAAAGAGACGACGCAGACCGTTAAACGGACAGACGGGATGGTCATGATGCAGCAACGGTCACACCGTTAACACCATCACAGCGGGGGAAGGCAGCGAGTGAGGCGGCCTCATTGGCTATTGTTGCTGTTTACGGATAATTGAATGACAGTAGTGTGACATAATGAAACCAGGGCGCCCGCTCATCCCGTCAACTAATTCAATGAAACTGCCTCCATATTGTATTGAAAACACAGGCTTGTGTACCGTCGGACACCATGGTTTGTTCGTTGTTATTTCATGATAAGATGGAAACATGGATACACCGCTCGCTTCTCGGGTGTGCTGGTTGCCTTGCTTCGTAATTATTAACCCGGAGCGCTTGTCTCCTCAGAGCCATGATGGGGAAGTTAGGTGAGGCGGCTCTCTTCTCGCTCTTCCTCATATTCCTCCTGAACTCTGGATCAACGTGGGCTAAAAGAGGCAGCGGCGGCGGGGGCAAAAAATCTTCCACAAACAAGTGGCCCAACACCAAGCCGTCCAGCTCCCAGCCGGCGAGCTACCCCCGGCAACCGCAGTCCCCAGGCAGGGACCCCAATCCCTACCCGGCTGGTGGGAGTTACCCGGGCCACACCAATCAGGGAGGGTATCCCAGACAGAATCAGCCCAACTACCCAGGAGCCGGGGGCAACCCGAACCAGTATCCTGGCAGAGCCAATCCTGGAGGCAACCCTAACCAGAACCCTGCTTACCCACCACCTGCAGGTGGATACCCAGCAGCAGGAGGGTATCCTAATCAGCAGTACCCAGGCAGAGGAAACTATCCAAACCAGAATCCAGCTGCCGGAGGCTACCCGGCTGCTGGAGGGTACCCGGCTGCCGGAGGCTACCCGGCAGCCGGAGGCTACCCCAACCAATATCCAGGCAGGGCAAATTATCCGAACCAGTATCCCGCAGGAGGAGGTTATCCCAACCAGTATCCTGCAAGAAATTATCCCAATCAGTATCCCGGTGCCGGGGGTTACCCAGCAGCAGGGGGCTATCCAGCTGCAGGTGGTTACCCCGTTAGAGGTGGAAATACAGGATGGGGTGCACCTGCTGGTAACCCGGGGGGCTACTACCCAGGCGCAGGGGTCGGCGGCTACACCAACTGGAACCCCAATAATAAGATCCTCAGTCCCCGCTTCGGTGGAGGGGGCTACGGCGGCTACGGTGGCTATGGGATGGGGGGCTCCCCCTTCTCCCGCTCCGTGCAGAGCATGGGATACCAGCCAAAGTCCACCGGGTTCGCCAAAAAAGCCATGATGGCAGCAGGCGTGGGTGCTGTGGCCGGGATGGCGGTGGGTTACGGACTGGGCCGCTTCCCGCGACCACATTTCTCGTTCCGCAACCCCGAAGAAGAGTACTACTACAACAACTACATGTACCGTCGCTACGGCACCCAGTCCACCGACCAGAAAGACTACGGCCGGGATTACGTCTACAAGCCCCCTCCTCGAGCAGAGTCCTACGACAAGTACATGGATCGCTGTATGAACAGGACTGATCTCCTGAAAGACCAGAGCAGCAGCAGCAGCAGCAGCAGCAGCTCCGCCTCCACCACCCCCAAGAGCGGCGACGGCCAGGAGGACGACGGCGACACCGTCAGCATCGAGGAGATCGGCTACCCGGCCCTCATCGAGCAGATGAAGGCCCGCCGCTGCGTGGAGCTCTACATGATCTACTCCGAGCGCTTCCTGCAGGAGCGCAAAGCCGAGCAGCAGGTGCAGCCCAGCCGCAGCAGCCCCCTGGGCAACGGGGTGGCCCACCTGCTCACCTCGCTCCTCATGCTCCTCTCCAGCATGCTGCTGCTCCAGTGAGAGAGGACGCCACAGCCATCCCGTGTCGGTCCAAATAGCTCCTCCTTAGCCTGCATTACAGCTGCACGTCCATTGTTGCTAATGCGTTTCCTCCTCAGCAGAAAGTCCTCATGTATACCGAACATAATGTACCGAAACCAAAGGGTAACACAATATATTGGCATGTTTATACTAACATGAGACAGCAGTCAGGTTACCATGTTGTAAGTAGTTTTTGTTTACTGCAGTACTTTTTTTTAATTTCCAAGTCTTTTGCACATTTATCGAGCACTTACTACATAAGACCAGATTCAGGGTACTGACACTGAAAAAAAAAGAAACTTTAGCTGTGGACTCCTGGGACCAATCACAGCCTGGTTTCAGTCCACATACTTTCTGAGCATAATGAATGCTTTCTGTCCACACTGGAGTTTTTGTTGCGGGTAATAATCCACTGGAAGAGATTTGTTTCCGATGCCGCATTCTGCATTAGTATGTTTTGATCAATACGACTCCCCCCTCCCTCCCTCCCTCCCTCTGATGTGGCCACAGCAAAGCCTTATGCACATTCCAGTACAAACACTTGTTCCTAATGGTGTTTTCCTACAGCTGGATGATCATGAACGATTCTGTGCAAACAGCTATTTGGTCAAACTCAAAGACATGTAAACATTGTTTATTTCTTAGAAGGAAGAGAGTCGATAAAAGTAGATATTAAAACGATATAAATCAGAATAACACAATAATTGTACTTTGTTTGCAGAGTTGTCCTGTTTTCCCAGGTGTGTGGTACTTCTACATTAAGCTTGTCCCTATGAGACATTCTGGGCTATGTTTGAAACGTCACGGCCTCTTTAAAGATCAGCAGATGAAGTCATCAGCAGCGTCACAGTCTTTTTTTCCCCAGCTGTTACGAGGCCGCCCGTACTTAGACAATAACCTCTGATGCTTTAATCTGTGCAGTCAGCCGATCAGACCAGGCTCCGCTCTGTTCAACATAATGAAACTTTAAATCCAACCTCTGAGCGGAAAGCATCGTCGGCTCCCGACGAGGCTGACGGTGGAACTGGAAACAGTGACACTGGTCCTAATACGGCTGCTCTCAGTGGAAATTACCGAGGGCGTTGCATCGCAGGGTTTGCTCTTTGTGTCCCTTGTCTCCCGGGCAACTTTTTTAGGTTTCCAGAAACTCTTCACTTTTCCTGGCCGGTTTCTCCTCGAGCCGGCCAGTGGGTTGCTGTGTTTTCCTCCTGCCGCCTGTTTCTTCTCACAACATGGGTGAGAGCGTCACAGGGTGGCCGTTGTAAAGTATGTATATAGCTCCTGCTGGCTGTTCTTTTTCCAAGGTCTCCGGCTGCTCTGACAGGTGTGCATCTCCGATAATCGCTACAAAATGCTTCAACGGTCCCTGGCTCCTTTTTCCATCCCTTGTTTTATCGCGAGCTGTTTTTACCTTCGACTTTTCTCTTTGTATTCTGTGAAACAGGCTGTTTTAACAAGATGTATATTAGGGTTGCTGATTGTCAGTGATGCAGTTTTCAAGTCATTCCCAACTAAAAATGCACTGTATAGTTGTTGTTCCCGCCCTTTTTAACATGTGTAATAATGCTCCCAGCCGTCTGTGTGTTCCTCCTTCACTCATTCCATTTGTTTCTTTTTCACACTCCAGTCCACCATTGCCTTTGTTGGTTGTTTGTCAATTATTGGGAAACAATGTAGACTGGATTTTTTTAAAGAGACAACAGTTCTGTTTCGGCTGTAGAATATCTGTAAAGTGCACTTACTTACCCCGGAGGACTGGGTATTCTCTCTGTGTGATACTGAGCTCGTGCTGCGTGTACACGACTGAACCTTTCTTCCCGACTCACAGCTGGCAACACGTTGTGTCGTTCATCTCTGATATGACTTACATGGTTTGTCATGAATGTCTATGTGTTAAATAAAAATGTATTGCACACCGGTTTCTGAGTCCACTTTCAGAACAACACAATAACTTTAATGCTGTAGAGTTCTATAGTTTTAGTCCCACCACATTTTGATGCTATCTGATAAAGAACCAAATAGCTTATTTGTTTAACGGAGCTTTATTGTGGCTTGTTGCAGACATCAGAAGCCTTGTATCCAGGCTGCTGTCAGGAAAGGCACCACATGACCTAGGGTGAGAAAGACGCTGGTCACAGGCTCGGGGGCGGCCCCCCTCACAAAGGCCCTCCACAGGGACTGGTTGTTGCGTGTCTGGCCCCCCTGCTGGTGAAGCTGTTGGTCCCGCTCGGAGGAGGCGGCGCTGTGGCCGTGGTGGTGGTGGTGGTGATGGTGGTGCTGCTGTTTCCCAGAGCCGTGCTTGGGCCTCCCCAGGAAGCCCAGCCCGTAGCCGGTGCCCGTGCCGCCCAGCATGCCCGCGGCCGCCGCCCCCGCCCACTTCAGGCCCTGCTTGGGGAGGCCTTTGCCCTGAGAGGGGGGGCTCTTTTTAGCGTCGCTTTTCCCGCGGTCCTTGAAGAGGCCTCCCGGCTTGCCGTGAGCGTACTGAGCTCCCGGGCACAGAGCTGCGATGAGCAGCATCCAGACCCAGAAGGAGAGAAGCTTCTGCTGGCCGGCCATCGCTGCAGGGCTGCGGACACAACGGAGGGCGACACGACAACTCTGGATGAGTCGCAACAGGAGTTGGGGGAGTGCTGTTGGCGGGAATCCAAGCTGGCATTAAAAGCTGTTGAACAAACACAACACCGTGCGCAACAAAAGTCACACGCTCCCCAGAGCCAGCACAACAGACTTCCAGAAAGATCCACAAGCTCAGGCAACACAAGGATTAGCTGGGTATTATGGGATGCTTATTGCTGTCTCTCCTGATGTTTGGCAGTTTGTAGCAGTGTTTGTTTCTAAAAGTCATCAACAAGCACATCAGTGATGAGTGTATTTAACAATGTTCTCATAGAAAAAATGAAATCAGGCCACTAGAAACACTGAAACGTGAAGTAAATCAGTGAAGTTTCACAGAAGTCAACATATTCAAACAATATGTCATTGCACACAATATCTGACTTTCAACACCTAAACAAATAAACAAAAACAAACTTTTAAGGTGAAGAAAGACGGATTTATTTACCTTCGTGTTCAGTCCCAGAGAGTTCCTGATGCTGGAGCAGCAGTCCGTTTTCCAACCACAACACTGGCAGTGCAGCCCAGCAGCATTGTTGGTGATCATCATCACCTCCATACCGTGGTCCAGTCCACCTGGTCAGCACAGCCCCTCCCCCCCTCCAAACAAACCCCGCTCTGCTATTGGGTCCCGATCAGTAATACAGGAGAGGGTCTGTGGCTTGTGTTTTTGCTGACAGCAGTGAGTTGACAGCTGGTATTCAACAGAAAGAAAGGCCTGTGCAAAAACACTTTTATTACAGTGTGCCAATTCTCAACAACCTCCAACTAATATATTGTTTACATCAGTCCCAGCTGCACGGACGAGTTTACAGGATTCTGATGCAGTTTACCAAATATTACAGTTGGATGTCAACGTTTTCCTGTTAAAATATCGCTTCCTGTTCTGGGACTGTTTGCAGGAAGGCATGTTTACATACAGAACTTGCAAAAACTTCAAGAGGCCTATTTTAAACTTGAGATTTTTGTGCATTTTCCTTCTAAACGAGGATCCACTGAGCTCAAAATGACAACAGTGCTCACAGCAGATATTTGACTCTGTTCAATCTTGTATTGTTTGGCAATTTTAGGTTGTTCTTCACACTACTTGTGTTTTATTGCACTTTAGCTTCAGCTTTATTTAGAAATGCCAAATACTGGTCAAGAAATGAAGTCACTCACTCACTCACTCACTCACTCACTCACTCACTCACTCACTCACTCACTCATTCACTCAGAGGGCTCGTCGACCCAAGAAAAAAGCATCAAAGTCTCCTCCAATTATTCCAGAAACTATTTTCGGAGGGAATACCAAGTCGCTGATGCGAAGAAACGCAGGCTGTGGAACAAGATGGAGGATTGTTCCAGAAATGTTCCAAAGGCTAAAAACCAGAGTGTAATTATTGAGGCATTACTAACTGTGAAGTTCTGCTTTGTGTCAGGGGGGGCTGGAGGATCCTCTCGGGGGTACGTTTTGGACAACTGGGGCTTTGTGCTGTTTATTTCTTCCCCTATTAAACAGTGAATCATCTGCGTGTCTAACTGCACGCGATGTCGCTTCAAACCTTTGATTTGCAGCCTTGCAGGAAGTCAACAATCACCAGACTTGATGGAGTTACTCGCACAGCATTTTAAGGTGGAGGGGGTTAATACTGTTTATTTCACACTTCATTTCGCAGCACACGTTCCACTGCTCTCACAGATGTCAGCC
>JAUESF010000085.1:7911377-7924405 GCA_032274765.1 Malacoctenus tetranemus
ACTTGAACAAAATAGACATTTTGTTTTCACTTCAAAACTCCATTTCGATCGTACGTGTAATCCAGTGCTGGTTCACTCCTCTCAGCTCTTTGTCACATTACATAATTCATCACAGAAGTGAGTCATTTTACCTCAAACGACTGAAAGGACAGGCCAACGTTAAACCCCTCTGCCACTGTGATTTTCCACACACACATTTTGTTGGACTGATAGTCATCGGGATAATTAGGAGACTGGATCTGGCCACTGTCCCGCTTTACCTCACCCCCGCAGATGGCTGCACAGAAGGTGAGAGGAGATTAGCAGCATTATATTTTCGCTCACATCGGCTTCTGGTGGTTTTTGCGCGTCGGCCACCAACATACTGTGAGGACAGTATAGTTCACCTCGACTGTGTCAGACTCGTACCTTCGTACAAGGCTGAGAAGCCTTTGCCCACCCAGCTGCTGCTGCTCCTGAACTCGACCCACAGTCGGCTGTCGGTCGAGACGATCGGTTCTGGGAGAGTGTCTCCGCAAAAGCGGCCTGCCAACGCACGTCACACAGTCACGTCATTCCCTGTCAGCCAACGCGTCCTAGATCGCGTCCTGCTCTTCGCCGTGGACCCCTTTTTTTTGGAAAGAAAAGTGGTCCAAAAAATGGTGATTTTTGAACTTTTCCTAAATTTGGGGGGCAAAAAAGGACCAAACGAAATCGCCAATTACTCTGCTATTTCAAACTGTAGTGCCTCGCGACTGGGGGGGGATCAGAGCGCGGCCGGGATGACGACCTTTCAGAGGAGCTTTTCTCCAGAAGCCGTCTCGCACTTCCACGTGGTCGTACCAGCACAAGTGGCTCCTGAAGAGGTCCAAGGAGGTGAAATTGAGAACAATCTAAGAAACAGCAGAAAGGTTGAAATGGGGAACCTGAAATCAACAACTTGCCCCCGACTTATTTGGTTAAATTCATGATAATTACACATGTGGGGGGAAGCTCTGTTTGCCTTCTCTGAAGTGGCTCCAAACGGAGCGTCTCTGTGCTTCATCTTATTCACCTTTTCTCCCGGAGTGACAGAAATCCTCCACACACAGTGAGCGTACGCAGAGTATCCGTTGGGGAAACCGGGGGAGGAGAAGTTTCCGGTACTCTCCTGCAGGCTGTCGCCACATTCTGCAACAACCACACGATAGAACTGACAGAGTCACCGATTTAAAACACCATTCTTCTTATTGTACTGAGGACAACAGGACAATGCCCATAAACTGGACAGTCAGTGTCTTCCTACTCAGCCTGCAAAGGTCACTGAGACCATTTTATTTAACAAGCTCTCGTTTTTTTTTTTTTCCCTTCAACCACTTTTAAATTTAGGGAAAAATCTATTTTTGCTCTTTAGGAATCTGTTGGTGAAAGGATTTCTGTTGAATAGCATCGTACTTGCACATTTGTAGAGCTTGCGTGCTTGTGCGATGTCCCCTTTGCTGAGCCTGGTCCTCTGTCCAATCGACGGTCTGACGCCATTGACATCATAGCGGGGCAAAATTGTGTCTAAGAAGATGCCTCTATGTGAGAAAACAGCAATCAGAGCAAACGGTGACAAAGAAAATCAGTTCATGCTTCAAAAAAGTTTGGATCACGCTGGATGTTCTTGCAAATATGGCACCAAGAGTTCAAGCAGAAAGGCCAATTCCAAATCAGATTTCATCCCTCTGATACTTTATTGATTTTGATAATCTCTGGCCGGGCGAGGAGCTCCCACTCCTGCCCAGTTCCCATGGTGATGCGCCCATGAATGACAGGCATGTGCAAACAGAGCTCTCTGAATGGGGCCTTTGGCCGGTGCCAGCCGGCTCAGTGGAGCCCGCTCCTGAATGCCAGAGAAAAAGGCCACTCCAGCTCAAATTGTTCAACAAAGCCTGTACTGCCAGGCCTTTATTTAGCTTGGCGTGCCTCCATGACCCAGACCTGCATTGCGGTTATGGAGGTAAAAAAAAAAAAAAAAACCAAAAGGAGAGAGAAAAGCAACAACATGCACGGGACACAAATAAAAAAAGGGGAGACCACTGTGAGACCTTCACTGGGACAATAAAGGACCCAAATCCCCCGAGGTCTCCCACAAAGCTTGTTCAGAAGGGCTCAGTGAAGGGACAGACGCAGGGCTGGAAGCTAACGCTGAGAGGAGCAGGAAGCATCTTCACCTGGAGAACGTGTTCCTCGCATAGTGCATGATGCTCCCGAAGTCGTACACCTCTCCCAGCGAGTCCACCTCACCCGGCTCCATCTTCAGGAAGTTATACTCCTGTCCTTTAGGGGCACAGGTGGTGAATGAAGAAACGCGTGGAGCACCAGAAAACACAAACAATTCACGGTCCACACGCTCTCGCCCGGCGTCGATACCTGGCTGGATGTTGTCCCTGATGATGCTCACGTGCTCGTCGCGGTCCGGACGCGTGTGCTCGTGCCAGAAGCCGATCACGTGGCCAAGCTCATGCACCACGATGCCAAACTTGTCACAGTTCTTCCCGATGGAGATGGCCTGGGGGCCACCGCCTCGCCGCCCCACATAGGAGCAACACCTGAGACACACACAGCTCAGGTCACACTTTGCCTGCTCAAAGGCTGAGCAGGCAAAGCAGCGCTGGAGACTTTGGAGTCCAGTTGCAGACCCAGGTCACTGCTGGGGTCTTTTATTTTGAAGGCTGCTGCTTTTGTATGTTGGTGAGAGTTTGTGTTCCTGACAGTTTTTGGCTTCACTGTAAATTTTCGGCTCACTGCAACTAAGAAGTGACGAAGCAAGAACTCTGAAACGGGGGTGGATTTTGTTCTCCTCGTCTTCCGGAAGCTTCAGTTCTTCTGGCTTGTTGCTTCTTTGTGACCTCGAAGCTGCAACTCCTGCTGAAGTCATACAACTCTTCGAAAACTCACCCGCACGGTCTGTAGGTGAAAACAATGTAGCTCTCTTCAGTTGTCCTCTCTATGAACGTTACACAAGTGTGTTTCTCCCAGTGACGCATCGCCTGGCGGAAGATGGCTCGCTGACTGCCTGGAAGGAAACTCTGAATTAGTCGGACAGTTTCTCTGGGAAGTCCAGACGAGCACAGCTGAGGCGGACGGACCGTCGCAGGACATTCCTCTCGGGACTCACCAGTGAAGTTCCCACTGATCACGTAGGGGATAGTGCCGTCCGGCCACACCCGCTCGGGCCTGGACGTGGCCGCTCTCCTCAGGCGACGGAGCATCCGTATGTCCGCAGATCTTTCCCTCCTCACACTTTGGTTTGGAGACGAAGAGCTGTTACCTGTGGGATACAGAGGACGGGAGTGCATTGGTGATTTCAGTATCTGCCTCACTCAGTCAGATGCTTCGTGTTCTCGTTTTAACCACCAGAGTTTGTGCGGTTCGTCTGGACGGCAGGTTGCGTCTCGTCCCTGCTGCGGGCCTGCTGGAACATTCGGAGGTCGTTCTCGTCCAGAGCGATGTCCCCCATAAAGGCAGCTGTGAGGACAGTCAGACAAACAGAGAAGGAGCAGACAAACACTCACGATCGATCTCCGTGCATGTTAACGTGATGTCCGTCTGCGTTTGCTGCAGTTTTTTCAGCAGCATCGCATAAACTTCTACAGACACTCTGTTTCATCTGTTTCTCTCTGCTGAAACCATCTGAGTTGGAAGGAATCAGGTGAATCCAAGCATTTTGTTTGTCTGCACAAAATTATGATCCAACCAGATCCAACCAGCATTTTTCCAATCTCGTCTTTTTATAAACCAGTGACCTGGGGTGCCCCCCGTCTCCGTCCTCAGCTGACAGAGAGCGGCGACAGGTGTGGTCTTTTACTGCTGCATCCCATCTGCTTCAACGCTCCACATGTTGCGTGTCCACAGATGGCCGTCTGCATGCCTTGTTTGTACTGAGACGCTGTTGGAGTTACTATGGCTCCGACCAGGTGGGCCGCTCGCCCTCGACCTCCCAAAGATGTCTCGGCCTCGGGAGAGTCGCTGGATACTTTCTCCTCTGCAGACCGTTCAGTGTAAACCCTGAGAGATTCCTGCCAACATGTCTGCTACCTTGAATGACCTCCATGGCCCGCAGGACGCTCAGTCTGAACCGCAGCAGCTTCGTTTGACCTCGGCTGTCGGACCGTCTCTGTTTGACTGGCTGATGATGATGCTTGTGTCAGCAAACATGAACCAAATTTAAATGTTGTGTTAAGAGTCTGTGTGAACTCGCATCCAAACTGAAGCTTGAACTCATGCTGCTGCGGCATCACGCGTGTCTATTTGAAGGCACCAAACAGTATTTCTGGCACAGTAGCTCCAATATGAGACAATCCGACATGATGAATCATGAGAATAACAGTGAGAACGGCCGTGTTCAGAGTCTCTGTCCTGAAAAGCAGCTTGTTCATCAGTCTGAGTGTCTGTTTGGTGAGCAAACACGGAGTCTAACTACAGACCAGCCGACGTACAACAAACTGAAACCCGATTGGAGAGTGAATGAGAAACGACGGGAACTTAAGACGCTATTTGTCAGCAGTCGTGTTCCAAGAAGACTTTAATTTCGTCTTTGCGTCGGATCCTCATCACACAAATCACACTGACTTTCCATCTGTATTCAACCCGACAGTCAATTTTCAAAGACTTCAGAATGAGTCGCCCATAATTTAGTGTCAAAAGTGACACAAATCTCATCATTTCCGGACCGTTTGGCTGACATCACTCACGTAGAACATGTTTTCCTCCAGCATTGTACGAGCAGAGCCGCTCGCTGCAGTCTTTCCCTCTAAACACCTCATTCAGCCGTGTGATGTAACAACCTTTGAAAGTACAAATGAAAGGAGCTCGCGGGCCCTGTGCTGGCCTTTGAAGTAAATGCACTCATGCAAAGAGTGACTGTAAATGACTGTCACCCCCGCGGCGTGCACCCCGTGCCCCGAAGCCAGAGGGATTTCACCAGCGTCCAGCCCGGGCCTGCAGCGCTGGCACGGCCTCAATGACCTCTGGTCTCCAGGCAACTGCCTCAGAGGGGCAGAGTGGTGTGTTTTTAAGTTTTTCAGAAGTCACAAGCGAGAAAGAAAGAGCCCGGCCCACCGGAGGCCCCCCAGTACGCGGAGTGAGCTGTTTGTCGTGTTGGATGATGGAGAGGAACATGTCGCGTTTCTTTACGTTTGGAACAAACACTTCAGATGTCCCGTTCTGATTACTAACCAATACTCGACCACAGACCTGGAGCAGGCCGTCTGTTTGTAATCCACAACATGCAAAACAGGAGTAGGACAGGATTTACTCCATTCATACATTTACTATGAATTACAAATTTCACCCCGACAAAATCAATCACAGGAGGAAGGTTACAAACACATAAACCATCAGTACAACATGTACTACTTTATAAAACGTAGCATGTTTCAGAGTAAAAGTGTCAAAAAGGTTTTTAAATATCTAAAGTTTGACTTGATGTTGCTGAGATTTTGAATTTTCTTGAGGTTTTACTGTGGATGTGTTCAGGATTGTACGGTGATGCCTTCTGCAGGTGCTCTCTGCAGTGCATCATATCAGCACCATGCCATGATTTATCAACACACTGACATGTTGTGCGTCTGTCTCAGACCTCTGAAGGAAACACTTACAGTTTGTATTTGAGAGGTTGACTTTAATTTCCTCCTGCTCAGTAAAAAACTTCACATCGTAGCTTGACTTTACATCTATTTGTTGCACGTCAAGTTAATTGTGAACTAAAGCTGAAATTATTCTCCTGTAACTATTCTCATGTAATGTCATCTGTAGGAAAATACAGAGTTGAAGTTTTTTAGGGCACTTGCATAAATATAGTCACGTGACAGTAGGTTATAACTCCTTACAGGTGTGGCAACAAATAATTGAACAAGAATCTAAATGAGAAGTTTGCATCAGAAATCAAAGGGAAACTTCACCTTTGATTCGTCTCCTAACTTTATGTCTCCCCTCGAACAACTTTGAACCTTTTCTGTCTTTAGCAGCTTTCTTATTTGAGCCTGATGAACATGATCTGAGGAGGATGAGTGAATAAATGCAAAGTGCACATTACCAGCTTTACAGGGATCCTTGTAGTCGATGACATCCTCGGGCTGGTTCCCGGCGCCGGTTACACGCTCCCGGTCATCGGCCACAGAGACGCGCAGCCCGCACAGCAGGAGCACGAACGCCGCTGCGACTTCCATGAGTCCCGTGGCTACTGCAGCGGGAGAGAGACGGGACGCTCACACAGCGGTCAGCGGTCAGATGTTTCTCTCTTCTTTTTGATGCTCAGGTCTCCATGTTGCTGCTGCTGCTGCTGCTGCTGCTGCTGCCGCCGTCGCCGCTGCTGCTGCTGCTGCAGTGACTCGCTGACATTCAGGACCGACGGCAGAGCCCAGTCAGCGCGCTGCACTCATGCAGGCAGCTGGAGCCTCAGAGGTACTTCTCTACCTGCGGTCGGATGGGTTCAGTTTACAGGCGCTGCAGGCTGCAGCTCTGTCTCTCCCTTACACTTTTCGCGCCACTGCTCGGTGAGGCAATTTATTTATTTCTGCGGGTTGCAATAAAAAAACAGATGGAACAGACTCTCTTTGTGTGGGAGCGAGCGCAGGTAAATCTGATTTACAACCTGTTGAAATAAACAACAATCTCTTATTATGACTTGGAAAGGATGTTGTACAAATAAACCTTTTCCTATTCAAATGTGCTGAGTCAGCCTGCAAAGGTGACCAGGGGGGTCACAACCAGGAGTCTGAACTATAACATGCAAAACATTAAATACAGCAAACATGTCCTCCCTTAATTTAAATTTATAACTGAACAGTTTACAGAGACATTGTTCTGATGATCTCCCAATGCCTTCTGGGTAGAATACAGGTTCATTGAAGTGATGATGATGATGATGATGATGATGATGATGATGATGATGGCGATTGTGAGGATACAACATTGCCTTAGAGACATCAGCTGGAGAATCTGATTCTGGAGCTGGTACACCACCTGCAGGCAGGAGGGTCGGGGTCTGGGTCTGGGGGCCCCCCCCCCCCCCCCACACACACACACACACCCTTACACATCTGCAGCAACATGTGGAAACACTGACTGGAGGCAATAGTGTGGAAGCTGGCACATTACAACGTAAGAAGGAAAAACGTTCCCACTCACTGACTGCGAAGGAGCGACGGACTCTCCGCAGCCAACGGCGTTCATCCTGAAAGCGGCCCAACGTTTACGCAGCCGAACTCGGTGGACCCGCTCTAATTAGGTGGTGTGTAACTTTTGGCTTCTCCAATTCACGGCTCCCCGTATTCAGCGGCATCACTTGGTTCACCACACGACGTCTCGCTGTGCTGACTGAGGCTGTTTCTGGCACAGGAGAGACTCGAGGCTGCTCAGCGGTGCAGCGTGAGAGAGCTGCCTTCAGTTTCTAATGGATGAAAGGCCGAACTGCTGTCAGTGTATCAGCGTCACTCTATGAGCTGAGAAGAGAAGATTCAAGTTTCGCAGGCGAAAAAAATCAGACACAGGGTTTACGTTATCCCCCTCTAATATGAGTCAATCGTTCACATGACTTTGGAAGCTGTTTAACAGATTAGGCCTTGAATTCGCACGAGAAGCAGAAATGTGAAGTTGCAGTTTCACGACTTTCTTTGGGACTGTATTGAGAGGAAAGGCATCATTAGTCACATCGCTGCAGCCTGACTGAAACAATCCAAGTGTTCTTTACATTCAGCAGGAACACACAAGGCTGGTTTTGATCTTCTCTTCTAAGTTTTAATATCTGCACACAGACGATCGGTCCGTTCAGATACACCTCGTTGCCTCTCTCTCGGGGCACCGGGGCCGCGGCGTCGTGGTCTGCAAAGGTTTACAGAAAATGTGGAGTTTGGATTAGTGATGTTGAAGCAAGAGAGCGAGCTCAGTGTTACGTAAGCAGGTTAGCATGAATAAGCTGAGATGAAAGTTGAAAACGGCTCGGCTCACGTGCGCTCACAGTTTCTGCAGGCGGCAGCAGTTTACAGCATCGGCTCGGAGGGGAAGACCTGAATCTCTGATCTTTGATCTGAGATCTGCTCAGACGTTTACAGTGAAGCCAAACACTGGTGGGAACACACACTCTCATCAACATGCAGAAGTAGGAGTCTCGGTCACTTGACAGACGTTTCATTCGTGACCACACTGACCGACTTCTTCTGAAGTTCCTGCTGAATCCTTTCATCCTCTCACTTTAATCAAAGTGACCACAAGAGGTCACAATACCTGAGCTGTGGATTCAGGTCGCAACTGTTTCCACTCACTTCTTTCACATCATTAAAACACTTTCTGGACCAGTTTTGGAAACACTCCCAAAAGTTGATGAAATCTTCTTGTAAATTAAACATCAACTCAAATTACTCAGACATTTTAAATCTTTACTTGTACATTTTCTTTTTGCACCATTAAAGTTTTTCAGATTCTTTGCTATCAGACAGTATCTGTGCATCAGTTCTGTCAAGACGTTGTCTGAACTTGCTCCGATATGAAGTTTCACCAGAACGTTCTCACTGTGGCACCAGGATTGAGTTTGAACGCAAGGTCATTTTAGGTTTTAGGCACATTAATTTGCAGGGTGCATGTGTTTAACCACTAAGTGGCACTGATGGACAACATGAGGATCCAAGTGAACTTGGATCAGAAGTGAGAGACGGAACAAAGGAAAGTGCGGACGTGTGTTAAAAGCATCAGACAAACACATGAAAGAGGCAGTAAATAACCCACCAGCACACGTGTGTTCTGTTTGCTTGTGAAACACTCGCAGCGCTAAAATGATTGAGTGTGCAGAGACAGAGAGAGAGAAAGAGGGAGAGGGAGAGAGAGAGAGAGAGAGAGGGGCAGACGAATACCTCAGTCCCACCAACTTCCCTCCTCCTCTGCCAGCACACATCTGCTGCTGAGGAGATGACACTGATCCAGAGAGGAGCCCTTCATGCGTCCCCACAGCATGGCTGACGGCTGCAGGCTGTAGCCAGGGAGAAAGACCAGAGGAAATAAGCCCTCCAGCTGGAGAACGTTGATGTTTAACCCCTCTCTCAGGCTCAGAGCAGGCTCCCCAACTGAAAGGTGTGATGTCCCACCGCCGGTGCAGGCAGGTCCTGCTTGGTGTGGAGCTGAGCATGCTGGTGGCGGTCCTGGTGGCCGGCGGCGCCGCACAGCTCTATGAGATGAGAGAAGCCGGCTCTTCTTGCTACGGAGGATTTGACCTCTACTTTGTTCTGGACAAGTGAGTGCTTCTTCCTTCGCCTCGAGTCCTTTTCATGTTTGCTGCATGAGTTTGTTCTGAAGACACAGGTGTAAACAACGGCCGAGCTGTGGTCCAGGAGCACTGTTGGACAGCGGGTTATTGGAAACAATCGAAGATACACAAGTTTTCAATTATTCACTGGGACGCACTCGTGAGTTTATTGCGAAATGGAGCTGAAACTGGACAAAGGAACGTCAACAAATGTGAGCGAGTGGAACAAAGAGACAAAGACTGAGCGAAGGTTTTGGAAAAAGTGTCTGGCTCGAAAACAAAATAGGATTTCTTTTGTACTTAATGTTTGAACATGTGAGATCTACGTTTTGTGACATTTAAAGTTTTCTTTACTAAAATAAGACTTTAACTGACTTTTCTAAAGTGCGTTTATGAAGTGCATCCCACATTGTATTAAAGTTGTATCCGTTTTCTTTTGATTAAATGTAAACTAATGCATGCAATGCTGAATATTTCTGCAACTGATCATTATTTGATGGTTCTTTTTATTTTTTCTAATATCAGCTGATCAGTTACTAAACCTACAGAATCACAAAGTAAATACATCTGGGGTTTTTCCATCAACTGTATAATAATCAAAGATTTTCTGCTCCCAGTTGACAGAAAGTAAGAAGTCATGAATGCCTGAAGTGATTATTGGTGCTGAAATCACTGAGGTTTTCTTCCACTCTCCTCGATCCGTGACCTCCCTAAACTCTTCACATTGTGTGATTTCATTCAACACTGTGGGAGCAGATTTCTGACTGGTTTGGTCCCACATCAGGAGTAAATTACTCTGTCCATTAAACTGTCGTGAAGCTGATGAACTGATCACGTCGTCACTTCACAGCAGTTCCCTCCATGCATTAAACCCAAAAAACCACCGCATGTGTTGCATTTTTTGTTGTTGCAGACATCCACTTAAGAGCTGCGAGAAATGACAGAGAGTGTGCGTTTACACGTTGACGTCGTCCCTTTGACCAAGTTGTTTGTGCGCTCGCCGGGCTGATAAATGGTGCTGCAGGGATTCCTGTTGTCAAACTGTGGCCACACATCACTGGCAGCAGCAGCCCGCATCTAATCCCAGCCTCCGCTCTCCCCGCTTGGCTGCGCAGAACCATTTCTCCGTTAGAGCCAGATGTTCCAGAGATCCAGAGCGTTCGGCTGTCGTCCCTGCACGGGGACCCGTATCACTGCATCAATGAAAACATGGGGGGGAGGGGGGAGGGGGGACGCAGCATGAGATGGAGACTGTGAAGGATATGTAGACAAAGGTCTCTTTGATTAATGACATATTTGAAATATGTCTGAGGACTTCGAGCTGCGTTCACTTCATTAAAACAATCGGATGTCCTTGCGACAACATTTTATCAATCATGACAAACTGCGAAAAAATGGGTTCAAATATAAACATCAGTTCTGTTTTTTACTGTCACTATTTGGTAGAAAGCAACACAACAGTGGAACTGCGACTCTTTCTAAAGTCAGATGTCTCGTTTCTTCTTATCTGAATTTGTTCAAATTACTGGACTAAAGTCGAGCTGTTGGATCTTGTGTTCAGGTCGGGCAGCGTGCAACATTACTGGAACGAGATTTATTACTTTGTCGACCACCTGGCCCACAAGTTCATCAGGTACGTCTGCCAAGGGAGGGGAAAGAATGAAGATTTAAAGTAACACACGAGTTAGTCTGACATGGCGGTCTTCTCCTGTGTGCTGCTGTTTTGCAGCCCTCAGCTGCGGATGTCTTTCATTGTGTTTTCAACAGAAGGAAGGACCCTCATGGCTCTAACAGAGGACAGGTGAGCACACCCACAAACACTCAGACACCCAACAGAAAGTCTCTGACGTTCACATTGTGGTCAATTGATTTTTCTCTGGTTGTGTGTCTGTAATCAGAGATCAGATTCGAGCGGGTCTGGAGGAGCTGAGCATGGTGCAGCCAGGAGGCGACACCTTCATGCACAGAGGCTTTCAAAGAGTAAGTCATCTGTTAAGTCGATGGAAAAGGGACCCTGCCCAGCAGTATGGCATCTCTCGCTTCAAATGAGCCCACTTAAGTTTATGGCTGCTGACGCTTCCAAACTTCTCTCTCAGGCCAGCGAGCAAATATACTACGGGACCGGCGATGGTGAGTCCCATTTTTCCCTCCTCACCACTTAATCACTGTTGTGTCTTTGCCCAATCATTAAAACTCATATTTTCGCCAGAATTCAGGCACATGGTGGACTCATCAAACGCAAACTGCTTTTTTCATCACAGTTTAGGTTCAAAATATTTTTCCTCACCAATCTGTGAAAGTTTGTTTTTTTTTTTCGCTGCTGTTACTGCAGTTTGTTTTGTTCGCCTGCTCTTCTTCAGGTTTCCGTACGGCCAGCGTCATCATTGCTCTGACGGACGGTGAGCTGAGGGAGAATCAGTTCGATCTGGCGCAACGAGAGGTAAATAGTGTGGACATCCTGGAGAGCTTCACACCGATACGATACGATACGATGCAATGCGATGCGATGCGATGCGATGCGATGCGACGCGATGCGATGCGATGCGATGCGATGCGACGCGACGCGACGCGATGCGATAAAATGCAATATAGAATTCTCTTTCTGGGCAAGTGCAGCTGCACAGCAGGAATGTAAAGCACTGCATTTCACACATAACTTGCCTGAAGCTCTTTCAGCATCAACAAACTACATCGCACAAACTTCCTTGTGTTATTCTTTCCCTGATGAGGTTGCTTCAAAGGAATCTGACACTTTGAAGGGGGAATTTACAGTATAAGAGGCTTCGCAGGTCAAAAGTCTGGGTTTGTTGTTCTCACGGCCACATAACTCACAGCGACGTCACTCCAGATGTTTTCCTGACGTTTTGCGTTGACTTTGCAATTCGGTTTGATTTTCTTTCCACAGCTGTGCAGAAACATCTGCCATTCCTCTGTGACTGATTGAGCTTCTACAGTTTGACAGTGTTTGTTCACTTTGTCTGACTCAGGCCGGCAGAGCACGTCAGCTGGGTGCCACTGTGTACTGTGTGGGAGTCAAAGACTTCAATGAAACCCAGGTACGTCAGTCTCTCACTAAATCAACGTGAACTGTGGTGCCAGTCAACCCTTAAAGGAACCCTCACGACAGCTGTTGAATTTCCTTGACAGCTTTCAACGATAGCGGACAGTCAGGATCACGTCTTCCCTGTGAATGACGGATTTGAAGCTCTGCAGGGAGTCATCGACTCGGTACCAAAGACAGGAGCACACACATCACGTCACAGCATGACTGGAAAGTTTACAAGTGAACTTGTGACTAAACGAAAGTTTACAACTCATGACTAAATGCTGCTCAGCCTTCTTTCAGCTTTGGTCATCGCTATTCTCTACTTCCAGATCCTGCAGAGGTCGTGTATCGAGATCCTGGCTGTGGAGCCGTCCAGCATCTGTGAAGGAGGTACAGAAGCAACAAATGATTAAAAACACAGGATCAGTAACTACATGTGAATGTGATATCAATGGTCATTTTTTTGGTCCCTCTCCAGAGTCTTTCCAGGTGGTCGTCAAGGGAAACGGCTTCCTTCATGCCCGAGATGTGCAGAAAGTCCTCTGCAGCTTCCGCATCAATGACACGGTTACTTTAAGTGAGTACTCTACTTTGTTCCAGTGTTTCCACTGATAATGACTCTGGAGATGTAAAATGTACCAGTTGGTTCCCCCACACTGGTTTGGCTTTACATCTGCACAACTAGTTGAGAGCTTTATTAGATCAGTTTTGCATGTAGAGCTTCGAACTGCAGACAAATTA
>JAUESF010000085.1:7934350-7944452 GCA_032274765.1 Malacoctenus tetranemus
GGAGTCGCCACAAAGGTCGGACCCTGTTAAAGCAGCAAATGAATAATAGATTATTATTTTTCAGCTTAAAGCAAAAAATGTCTCGTTGTTTAAATGTTGACATCAATAAATGAGTCGACACGAGTTCAGGAAAATATGCAAAAGTCGTATTAAAGGCACAATCTGTGATGAGATAGAAAGCGAAGGTTGAATGAGGACATGGAGCCGCTCGAACAGCTCTTACTCAAACATTGAACAGATCTGTCTGGGTCATGTTTGTGTAGGACCCTTTTTGGGGGTTCAGTAAATCAACTGGAGGTCCGAGGCTTTGCCTGCTCAGAGGTCCATATTAGAATTGTAGGTTTAGAAAAAAAAGTCTAGAGCAGACATTGGAAACTGCCCAGTGCTTTTAATTTGAAGGCTCCAGCTTTTGAATGCAGGTGAGTGTGTGTGTGTCTGTTTTCACCAGTGTTTGTCTTCACTGTAGTGTTTTGCAAAATGAAGCAAGAATTGAGGAATCCTTTGGAACTGTTTGTAAAGTGCTGATATGACGCACTGCTGTGCACAGGTCAACAAGAACTGAGGTAGAGCACCAAGTTTCACTTGGATGACTCAACATTTTAACACTGCAGTGATGATGTCAAAGTAAAACTACATGAGACATCTCAGTAATACTGCCAGTAAGCTACACTTTGGCTTCCTTCGTTAGTTGCAGAAAAAAAGTCTGAGTCTGCATTTGGAGAGATGATTCGATATTCAGGGTTTCCCTTGAGAGCATCGAGGCTGAAAGGGTGCAGCAGTGAAGGGGTCGTCCAGAGCGCGTCCCCCTATGGTCCAGGCGTGCAGGGGCCCCACGGCGACGGAGCCCACGGCGGCCTGCTGACCGATCCGGGAGACGACCCGGTGCACCGCCACCGGCTGCTGCAGCAGAGGCCCCTCGGCGCGCAGGGGGGCCACTCTCATAGCGAAAGGGCGGAAGGCGGCAGGGGGACACGGCGCCGCGCCCGGGGGACGCTGTCCGCTGGGGCGGACCTGCTGGGGGTCGGTCGCAGCAGCGCCAGCGGCCTGCTGCCTCTTTCCAAACGGCGCCTGGAGGAAAACGTCAGACGGCTCGACAGGTTTGTGGGACGCAGGGAGGGCGGGGCTGCCGAGCGCCGTCCGGCTCTGCTCCCCAGGGGTTTTGAAAGGAGCCAGCTGGAAGACGTCGGAGGTGACGGGGCCATTGGGGTGCCGGCGCTGGCATTCCTGACTTCCGGGTGGGAAGTGGCCACTGGTGCCGGGAGTCTGGGCAGTTTGGAGGCGACCGCTGCGTCCATCTGACAGCAGCATGTGTTTATCGCAGACGCATGCAGCAGCCGCCGTCTGCTGGATCTTCCACCCCTGTTTTTCCTCACTGAACTGCACAGGTGCTGCAGGCTGGAGGAGCTGCAGTTCTTTGCTGCTGAGCGCCCCCTGCAGGTCTGCATGTGGAACAGAGGAGGGAAAGGTCAGACAGGAAGGAGAAAGGCTGCTCAGGAGCTCTGATAATGGACACAAGAAACAAAATAAACAGGTTTTGGTGCGTTCAGGTTCATAAAAATGTGGGCAGAACAACAAAATAATAATTAACGTCATAATAACCTGAACATGTGACGTAAGTTTTTACAGACTTGAACTGAAAAAGGCTAAAGAAAGAACAAAATCAAATATTATTTGAAAAGTGTTTCTTGAATTTGATTAAATAAATCAATACTTATATGAGGGTCCACAATTATCAAACGACAATTGTGTCCAGAACGAACTAAATGCATGTAACATGTCGTGTAAAATGTGAGTGATCTCTGTTGGAAAAACAAACCGTCATTCTAACTGACTTTCATGAACCAAAGAAGCAGAAAATAAACAAGAGCTTTGAGATTTGAATGAAGCAGATGTTGGAGCTTACCTGTGCAGAGTTAGCATCCGAGCAGCTAGCGATTTACACGCCTATCACTGACTTCTAATGAAGCTTTCTTTCACAATTCATATTTCAAGCTTTTTTTTTTTGCACCAAGACACCAACATTTGCATGAATATGTGATGAATCACTGGGAAGAAAAGTCTGAAGGTTACAACCAAAACCTGCAGCCGTCTCTCTTTCGTCCGATGTGACATTTCAAAATATAAACAACAACACTACACAATGCCAGCAGACCTGGAAGTCTGCCCGCTGTTATTGTTCAAATAAAAAAGGTAGAAAATTCAAAATGTTTCAGCAGAAAGTTTTCAAGTCAAATGTGTGCAGGACTCTGGCAGTGGGGCTGCTCTCAGAATCACCACTCTACACGTTGACATTCACATTTGTACTTTATTTGCCATCCCTTTTATAATTCTTTAGTTATCTCACAAAAATAGAAGGAGCACACGATATCACAGCTCTGACGCAGGTTTGGGCCATAAATGACAGGAGTTGTCGCAAAACACTCAAGAGAACCAGATAATTGACAACTTTCTTTTTTGGCAAAAAACAAACAAAGAAAACAACAACAGAGAGAGAGAGCGAAAATAAACCGAGGGGCTTCTGTTTAACATCGAGGGCTCGTCTCGCGGCGGCTTCACTGATCACAACAGCACACTGGCAGCTACAGGGGAGAAAGCTCGGGAGTTGCATAGGTTCAAACAGTAACTGCAAAATGACCGAGGTGTTTAATGGGACAGTTTTCAAGGGACTAAAAGGAAACCAGCCTTCGATTGCACATGCAGCTCCTGCAGTAAACACCCCCCGAAACAACTGCTGCTTCGCAAACAGTTTCATTTTGCTCTTTGTAGCAGATTAACTTGGACCAGAAAGTCATTTCAAAGAGTTTCATCCAAACACTCTTGGTGTCTGGTGATAAATATGCGACGCTGAATTGATCCTACAAACAATGTGCATGTTAATAACTTATCTAATGTGAAATGTGTGGACTCATCTTCATGCTTTTTGGCACTTTGCTCTTCTGAATTTTATCCTGTTGCCTTCAATGTCATAGCGAAGGTGGGACACCATCATTCCAAAACACAGCACGAGTTCCTCATCAAGCTTGACTTGATGACGGTTTGACTAGTTGAAATGGTGAAATCAAGTAGGGTTGAATGAAACATACTGTAAGGTTTGTTTGTACGATTTAACTAAACAAACACGGAGGAAGCAGTGAAGGTAAGTGTAATACCTTTGTTTGACCCTACTGGAACTTCTCTAATGCTGATCTGAGCTGATCTTTGATTTCTGACCCTCTACTGCTGCCTGCTGGTCAGGCCGCCGCCACGGCAGCGGAGCCGTTTGGTCGCGTCAGGCGAGACGGGCGGAGTCGAGCCTCCTCCACGCGGCCACAGAGCCCCTCGCGCCTCCGACGGGACCTGGAGCGGTGGAGAACTGTAACGCACGAACGGGGAGCAGAAAGCCAATACTGTACACTTGCACCTCTTGGACGGAGGGTGACGTAGCTCTGACTACCTGAGAGTAAAAATTTTGCCAAGGAGTTTGGGCGGGGCCTGTGCTTTCAGAGGAGATCTTCAGGACGACGTGATCGCCGCCACAATTGCAGCAAACAACAACACAAGTAGGCTACTGGAAAAACACATCCAACAACTCGGACTCCACGCGCACACACACATACACACACACACGCACGCACACATACGCACGCACGTACGTACTTGTCATTACACAGTTTACCAACACACGTGAACAGAACATTCAACAACACTGCCATGCTTTTTGATATGAATCCTGTGGTCACTAAAAGCCTAAACGAACGCCTTGAAAAGCACAATTTCGAATGAAAGAAAAGAAACGGGACCAAAACTGGAGCGGCTCGATTTTCCCCACTTCTCAGAAGACTCTTCAGTAAAAATATAATCCTCCATCAGTCCATGTAAACAAACATAACAAAGGCTCACTTTCTTTTTCACAAAAGGTGGAATCAGACATGGGATTCAGCCGAATCGTCCGCTTGCAAACAGAGACGAGGGTCATCATCTATACATTTGAAGGTACTGACAGTTATCGAGTAGATAGAACCAACAAAAGAAAACAAACAATAAAGAAATTTTCTTAACACACAATTCCACAAAGAGGAATGAAATATTTATATAGAATATTTTTCAATGTCATCGAATGATTATGGTGTTAAGAATCATAGATATATTTTATTATAGACTAATATTTATTACTTACATTCATTCTCTAACACTCTATTCATATTAACATGTATAAACAGGAAAACAATATCATATATATATATATATATGTACTGTATATATATGAGAGAGATTTCACAAGTAAAGCAATATGTTTTCCACAGTAAAGCTCGATGACAATGACTCCATATATACGGTCTGGATAAGAGCCTGCAGGGCCTTCGCCGATATTTATTTACATAAATTAGGAGCAAAAACAAGTAACAGGAATGTAGGAAGGATTGCACAACGTGGGATGGATGCATTGATATCAGAAAGGAAAAGAAAAGGTGCGAAGATGTGAGATGATTCGAAAAAAATGTGACACGACTTCTGCAGAGTGCCAGTGAAATCACCTGAATTGTCATGAATGCTCCGTCCAGTCAGAAGGATTTAGATCTGCTACTATATCTCTACTGTTTTCTATCACGGCTGATTATTCTAATTTTGAGCTTCATGCATGTCTACCGATATGGCACGCTGCAGTTTAACGCGGTTCAATGACGGATTCTGTCATTTGATTTCGGCATTTTCTATTGCTTTCCTGGAGAAGTAAATAAAAGCTGCGCGTAAACAAAAGCAAATGAGAGCTGCTCCTTGTATCTGAGGACACGCTGTGAGAGATTCAAATATCTACTGTTGTTTTTGTAGCAGATTGACTCCTTTATCGCAATTTCTTTGTTTATGGCACTTGACCGTTGTGTGTTTATGGCTGTTCTGTTTCCAGGTTGGAACTGGATTTCTCTCCTAATCTATAGCAGCAGCTTCAAACTGTCGTTCCATCCCACAGCCCCCGGCAGAGGTAACATTTAAATGCGACTGTGCAAATCAGGCTACATGACGACGCTTCAAAGAAGTTTGGCTCGTAGAAATCAACCTCGTCAGAACAAATGGTCATTTCAAAATTCTCTGTTTTCTTTTCTGTGCAAATAAATCTGGGAGAGACAATTTAAAAAGGCAAACGACGACAAATTCACTTGTGCACGATAAGAACTACGACCACTTAGAGCTAATGCCTATTGTACATTACAACGATGATCCTCTATTGTTTGCTATTAGACGTCATGTAATATTGTCGAAAAGGAACTGGACAGCTACTCTACGTCCTGGTGGTGTTCGGTCAGAATGAGCGATGATCGGCCACTTTTACAGAATGAACGTGACGTGACGCGCGAGGACGACAACAAAGAGAAACAGATGAAGTGGGAGGATGAGAGATGAGAGTGGGAGAGGAGCCGGTTAATGCGGTCGATGAGTTTGCGAAGGGCGGGGATGAGGAAGCGGCGTTTTCTACGGTGGGAACTACAATGAAGATGGCAGCCAGGGGGTGCAAGAAGCTAAGCTGTGGCAACAGTGTCGATTGTGGTTAGGCTATGCCAGTCTATAATCCAGTGTTACAGCTTCTATGGGATTAGAAGGAGAGAGGGGGGGGGGCAGGGGGGAGGGGCGGGGCTGCCTACAAGTCGATGAGCTGGTCCACCAGCATCAGGGAGCGGGCCAAGCTGGGCAGGCTGGATTCAGAGCCACCACTGTTACTGCGCGAGTGGCCTCCTGAAACTGGCCGGAGGGGGAGACAGGCCGAGTGGAGGCGAACAGGAGGGAGGAGCAGCAAGGGGGGGGAGGGGAAGGGAGGAGGAGGGGAGGCACAACAAGCAGACAAAGCAGTTAAGGAGGGGGAGAGAGAGAGAGAGGTAGAGAAGGAGAGAGAAAAGAGAAAGAGAGGGCTGAATTTACCCATTTAAGCGCGACAGGATTCAAATATTAATTCAGACTCTAAGTTTGAACAAATAGTAAAAAGAAAAAAAAGGTATCAAACAGTGAAAAGCTGCGAAAATCAATGTGTGGATGTACCTCACAATGCTAACGCCATCTTCACCCACCTGCGTTTCCAACAGGAGACCATAGAGACCTACCTTGGGAGTTCTTGCGGCCGGTGACGGGGATGGGGTCAAACTCGTCCTCGGTGCCTTCCTCCGTCCCCGCCTGCTGGGACTCAAACTCTGAGATGAGGAGGGACGAATCTGCAGAGAGGGACCAGCATTTAGTTGTTTTTTTATCAGCGTCGGGTCTAAAGTGAAGACACTTCTCAGCTTTTATAATCTTCATCACGGCGACGATACAAAAAATGATTTTTTCCCCCTCCTCGCTGTGATAACCAAGTGCAGGAGCCCATCTGCTGCTCTCCAGCCGTGCGGAGCCCGATTGATAAGATATTATGAGGGGGGGAGATTGGTTGTAATTATCTGGATGCAGCTGGCGCGCGCAGCCAGGCTGTGATTTGGAGTTGGCAGCGTCGATACCAGCCGAGACGCTGCTGCTCGGCGGCCAGCGCTCGCCATCCAGACCGGCAGCTGTGCCGCTCGCAGTTTGGGAAGCGCGGTCGCGCTTCATTCAGAAGAAACTCGCATTGTAGCAGAAGTGAGACCAGAGATCATCGGAAAACATGACGGTTAATCCATCAATGTTGCGTTTGGATTGAATCGCATTCAAATGGAATCATTGTTTTTTTTTCTGCTGTTAAGATAAAAAAAGGATTAGAAGGAATTGTGACTCAAACAGCTGAAATGTTTTCAGCCTTTATAAACTGGTTTGTTAAGATGATTTTGCACATGATTTCAGATGTATCCGAGGTGTGTGTGTGTGACATCAATTCTGACTGCCAATTATGCTTTGTGCAAACACAACCTGTGTGTGTTATTTTACATCCATGCGTGAGTGATCCAATTTGTCCGTGTGTGTCATCAAGACTATTTTATTTGCTCACCTCAAAGCACCCTGCACATCCAATTATTCTATTTCCCCCGACTGATGTATTTCTGTTATTACTCTGTTTCTTCCTGTAGGTGGAGGAGGAAGCTGTGATTGGTTGTGGGAGTAGGTGAGCATGATGGATTGGATCAGTTTATGCGCAAAGGAGCACTGCTAATGCGTGTTTGTTTGCTGTGTCCCATCATCTTGTTTCTAACAGAGTTCACATATATAATCATCTTGTTTTGCTTAAAACAATAAAGAAGGCATCACTCAGGGTCCAACTCGTTTTTGGACACTTTGCCTCGCCTGCTTTGTCTCTGCTTCCCTGCCAGCGTTCAACCCACCGACTGCAGACAATCAAAAGCAAAGTGAAGCTATTTCTGGTGTTTCCCTACAGACTCTGGCCCTTCATGGCTACTCCTGCTCACCGCTACCCAAAAAACCATCAATAAAGCAAAGCGTCTGTCCAGGAATTTAATGAGGCCACGCCGATCCAGAAACTCGACGCTCTGTGTTGTTGCTTTCAATTCATCCCTGACGGTGTGTGTGTGTGTGTCTGTGTGTGTGTGGGAGGCTGTTTTTTCCTCCTTTCGTCAGATTGTTACAACTCACCCGCTTTAGGCTGAGTGGAGTCTCCAGACAGCAGACTGAAATCATCCAGGGCAGAGGCAGCGGAGGTGGGAGCGGAGGACACGGAGGAGGTGGCACTGCCTCCTGCTGGAGGAGCAGCTGGACCGGAGATCAGGGAGCCCAACAGGGAGTCGTCTGCGTTCAGGGGGTCTGGAGCCAAAAGATGGAGACATGTTGTGACGGAGGACGTGCGCCGAAATCAACATGAATAAACGTGAACAAGGCGGCTTGTGTTTCTCTCTAAATGTAACATCGAGCTCTTAAACAGAAGATGTCACAACACAAAGTCTGGTGCACAGTTAGCGTCTCAGTTTTCTAAGTGAACCTAATTAAATATATTTGCTCTCTAAAATATGACAATCTGAAAAACACACAGTGACACACACCTTTTGCAGACTCTTCCACCGACCCACCAAAAGGATCAGACAACGACAGGAGGTCGGGAAGCATGAGCGACGAAGTGTCCGGAGACTTGAGACCTTCGATGAGCTTCTCTAAAAGCAGAGAGAAGAAAGAGAGAGGAGGCGCGTCGGTGACGTGGAGTTTACATCGAGTTCTTCAGCACGAAGGGGAATAAAATGAGCCCGGCCCTGTGAAACTTTGCTGTTATGCTGCTTAGAGTTTGGATTCAGAGTAGCTGCTGATCAGGCATCTTTATGTCCAATATGTACTTTCACATTATTATTAATTCATGTTGTCATTGATTTATATCACTAATTCATTTGGGCAGAAATAAATGAGAGAATCCACACGTCTATCCATTTGACTTTACTTCTTCAAGTCAGAATTTTAACATATTTGGTGCAGAAATTGATCGACAGCCCGGTTCATATTTCAGACTAATGGTGAAAATCAATTTTACTCCATCAAAGAAAAAAAAACACCACCCAGATGTGTGTTGGTGTTCACAGTATCGATCCATGAAGACATTCTCACCTGGTGTATCTGAAAGCTCCAGGGTGCGGAAGGGATCCGGGACCGCCAGCAGTGATGCTCCTGAATCCACATCGAGGATGATGGCCGACGATCGTTCAGCTGGAAGAGGAGCCAGCAGCACACAGGAGAGATTTAGGATCGATGACTTCACGATGAATTTACGGCAGAACTTTGAAGAGCGATGAAGGCAGAAAGTCCCAGTACGAGTCCAAAAGGCTCGATTTGAGAAGTACGAACCTCATCAAACGTTCAATTCATTTTTACAGGTCATTATGAAGCTTCTTATCTCATTTCTGATGCTCACTTTGTAACTTTTACATAGAATTAGTTTGTTATGGGACAAGAGATGAGTAGGTAGAAGGGAAAAAATGGCCAATTCAATCATCTAAATTTAGCTGAATGTAACAGGTGCAGCAGGAATGATGCTCATGTTTTCACCTGTTTTATTTATGAGGTGTGCATTCACAGGAACTGACGTCCAAAGCTATTCAAGGCTTTCAGATTAATGGATCAGATGCATTAAGAGTTTGACATCACATTGAACTCCTTCGAACTACACGAGGCATCAGGGCAACAGTGGGTGGATTACAAAGAAGGGAAACGTAACTCCTTCAATAGGTTTAAAACCAAACAGAAAAACCTTTTCAATTATTGAACATGACCTGCTTCGTCCTTTATATCTACGAGTTCCAGCAGCTCATTGGACAGAAACTTTAAGGCGACAGTTTTTTTTTATGGCATTTTTTTCCCTTTCACGTCTTGTTGGGCTGAAACGAATCAAACGCACCACAGCTCTGTGGATCGTTGGAGGGAAGATGTGACATACCACTTTCTGCCGGAGCATTCTCCACAGCTGAGGCCTGCAGGCCTGGTATCAACTCCTCAGAAGCTGTTGTCTCAGTTTCCAAAGGTTGATCTGGTCAAAATAAACTGCCCATTAATCGTCGCACAACTAATAAAGGAGTAAGACACACTGTGTAAAAAGAAACACTCGTATGCTACCATTGTTCTTCTTGTCTTCACTTTTGAAGTCGCCGGCGGCGGCATTGGGAAAGTTGTCATCGTCGAACGGGTTCCATGCAGGTTGGTTGGAGGCGCCGGCAGAAGCAGGAGCAGCGGGTGCAGCTTTACTTTGGTCCTGTGCAGCATCGCCGAGGCCAACCTGAAGCGGTTGGATGGTGCTTGGTGGAGACGTCAGTGATCTGAAAGACAGAAACCAAAAAAAATGAAACCAAACGGTAAAAGACGCAGTTCGATTATAACAGCTATGAATGGATGAACTGTTCTTTGGCTCTGCGTCAGTGAACGTGTTACTTACTGACTCAAGGCGCCGTCTTCGCTTGCTCCATGCGGCTGCTGTGAGAAGTCACTCACTGCATCCGTGGTGACGCCACCGACAGCGACGTCACTCGGAGTGCGTTGGTGGCCTTGCTCTTCGGTTGTCTTTGGAGTAGCAGGTGGAGTCTAAACAGGAGGCACCGACTTTATAACGTCTGCTAAACAATACAACATTTGGAGAATCTGTTTGGAAAAGGTCACTCACTGTCTCAGCTGATGTTTGGCTGACCTCGGTGGAGGTGGCCTGAGCCTGGACAGCCGACGGTTGCTGCTGCTGCTGCTGCTGCTG
>JAUESF010000085.1:7974438-7985483 GCA_032274765.1 Malacoctenus tetranemus
TGTGTGTGTGTGTGTGTGTGTGTGTGTGTGTGTGTGTGTGTGTGTGTGTGTGTGTGTGTGTGTGTGTGTGCATGGATGCGTGTAGAAAGCGTTTTCCCTGTGAGCTTCTCTGTTCTTGTGCAATGCATCACACACACACACGTTAGTAGAAATACGTTTTGTGTACTTGCGGCTCTAAAACTGCTTGTTTGACAGAACGCAACTCCCTGATATGAAATGTAACAAGTAAATATGGTGCTCCCCCGTCATGGCCTGAATTCAACCCCCCCCCTTCCTCCTCCTCCTCCTCCTCCTCCCTCAGGAATGCCTCAGATGTGCGCCTCACACAAATTAAAGAGAGAAACCGCCTTTCCTGGAATCTGTGAAATGGCTGAGAAGCTGTGGAGCGTCTCGGGCTCCCGACTGCCGATAAGAAAATTAAAGTGGCCTTCAAATTTCAGATCCTTATGAACAAACTAATGAAAGATGTCGAGCTCAATACGGCGCAGGGGGAAGACTGCGCATTAATCGCCAGCTTTGAACAGTGTTTGTTTGCTGGGAACCTCCTGCGGCCAAGCCCAGAAACAATGAGGAAGACTGTTTGGTTCAACGGCAGCAGTACACTTTTAGACCCTGTGACCATGCAGGCGTACAACACTGAAACAGCTGTGTGAAGGGCGTGAACAGAACGCAATGATTTGTTACAAACTGGGATATTTTGCAATCGTTTGTCATATTTTTATCCACGCGTTTGTAACATCATATCACCACATAAAGCAGCAGACACAGGACTCCAACATCAAGCAAACGCGTGCCGCCAGAAGCTACAAACGCGTCGTCTTCAGCCAGGAAAATAAAAAGAAGTACGCCCGTTCAGCCGAATCAGAGGGGAAGTTGCAACAGTTCGTGGGTGTCAACTGGTGCGAAACATACGAGGCTGAGCCAAGCAACTCTCGCTCTCACCAACACCGAGTGACCATGAAGCCCTTCAGCTGGTCTCGCATCTGTGAAGTACAGAAAGTGCAGAGTGGTGACGGAGGGACGGAGAGAACCAGGAGCGGAACGCGTGACTCAACATTTCACCAACGAGCCCCCCACCCCCCTCCCCCGACTTTCTGCACACACACATCCTTCCTTGGATTGCCTGACACACTGATAAGACAATGCCCCGAGCGGGTCGAGCCTTTTCTTATCACAGAGCACAGCTGCGAGCTGGAGACGAGACGAGCGAGCGGAGCGACTTGGCACCGATATTGTCCAATGACCAAAAACTGAGACACCAGGAGAAAGGCACACAGAAACCACACAGGATGCAACGTTCAGCGCTCACATAAAGCATCTTCACACCGTCCGACAAAGAAGTGAATACAAGTTGAAATAACTCAAGAGAAGATGAGATGAACTCAAACCTGCTTTTTTTAACAGGTTTCACGAGAGCGAGGCTGGTGTCAAATTACAGGTGCTCGATGCTGAGCAGCAACTCTGAGAAATCATCAACACAGGAAACAGAAGTTGGCCAGTCAGGAGAAAGTCGGTTATAAAACGCAGAGTCGACTTTATTCAGACGCATGGTGAGAGGATGTTTGCAGAGAAGAAAAATTGCATCATCGATCTAAAAAGGCCAAATTTGTGGCCTCTATCCGAACATGTGTGCAACGCTAACGGGCGTCTTTCAAAAGAAGATAAAGATCTCAAAGTGTCGAATCATTTTCAATTACACAATGACACAATTTCCGGAGAACGTTTTGTTTCACTTCTATAGAAATCCAGAAAAAAAAGAGAGAGAAAGGAAATATCGCTTGTGCAACTCCACCCACTTTCAAAGTGCAGCTCCAGAGCAGAGAGAGCAGCATTGCTGTGTGTTCAACTTTAAATCAACTGCCGTTTTTTAATTCGAGGCCGTCGGCTCGAATATTTCTGTTAGAGCAAAATAAGACTAAGTGGGAAATCTGCTGCCCTCCGACAGTCGCTTCTCTGCCACTGAAATGTGCTTTTGGAAATGTGTTTGGAAAAAATAAATCACCTTGCAGGTTTCAAAAACACACCTCGGAGGTTGAAACAGAGGAGCCGTTGTGCTGGCGGCTGCTGGCATGCGTGGCTCTGTTTGTCTGTCGCTGTGCTCGCTGTAACCTCGGTGGTCTCGCTCCCAAAAAACTGACCTCGCTCCACTGTCGCTTTTGCCTTTCCCTCGCTGTTTGTTTTTCTCCGATAAAAGCGAGGAATGTAAGGCCGAAGCCTCAGAGGTGACGTGGGTTCAGCCGAGCGAGGAGGAAAGAGATCAGCGCTTTGAACGCGGAGAGCGTCTGTTCGACGCCGGCTCTCGGGTTTTCTGCAGGAAAATCACGGGGAATTATTTGCGGCTGCAGCTCGTTTCATGCTCCCTTAATGCCATTTTCACCATGAGGTTGTTTTTTTTTTCCCCACTGTGGCATTCAGAGGAGAAACTCCCAGAGGCGACTCGTCTCGATCCACTGTTTCCTACAGTTAGAGGCTCAAATCACGACAGAGTCTCTTCTCTTGAGAACGCGTTGATCAGAGACTTCAAAACGCAACAGACGGGCTCAAAAACAAGACTCCAGGGTCAGACGACGATGACGGGAGCGTGACTGTAAACAAACACGGCGGCGGCGCGCTCGGCTTTTGCGTAAGGCGGGTCACACACGTTGGACCAAAACACTCTGGGAGCAGCTTAGCAAGAAATCCCCTTTCTCATCTCACAGCACAAATGTTATGAACAAATGAGCTTTGAAGATGTAATGTGAGTGAGGAAGTGTCGCGCTGGAATTCAAACCTGTTCTTCCTAGAGCCTGTTTTCTGCCCAAACAAGCGAGTATAATGGAAATCAGAACAACTTGACAGTATAACCAGTGAGGCCTGAACAACCTGATCACTGCCATTATTACTGCGAACTTTAAAGCGAAGCGTGGGGATGTTTCCTAACCTAATCTGTACTTCTGTTTCTTACTCTCGGTGTCTGTCTGGAGATTATGCGGGAATTTAAAGTTCAAACGAGTCTTTGAATGTGTTGTCGTTCTAAACTGGAAATGTACCTTAAATTGGGGGGCTGCTTTTGGGAGGGGGGGGTGGATCTGCTTCCTTGTTGACAAGCGCACTCGGTTAAAGCGAGTGCGTTCAACTGGGTTCAATCACCTGAGAGAGTAATGCTGCTTGGCATCCTCAAAGTCTGCTGCCGAGGGAACAAATCCCCCTAAGCTGCGCTGGAGCGAGTGGGCAGCATTCATGAGGCGGGAGAAGCGGCCCAGAGAGCCGCAGTGGTGGTGGCTCGGTGTGGCGGCGCTGAGACACACTGCAGCCGTTCACCGACAGGAGAGGCTTCACACAGCGACACCTCACACTGAACACCAGGTCAGCACGTGAAGAGCAACACTGGAGATTCTGGTCAGGACGTCTCGGCGCAGTTAAACAGACACAGGAAGAAACGTGTTGCACCGTGGCCGAATGATCTTCCTATTATTTTAGATTTATCACACAGAAAGTGAAATATTTGAGCCATTTTGTTTGATTCTTTATCGTTTTGCTTGGAAGTCATTTAAATTAAACACACTATCTTCAAATATTGGTAGAGTTGATAGGATCAGATGTTTTTATCCACTTCTTTCCAATATTAGAACAGTAACAGAGTGAACATGCTTGGTACTTTCTAATCCAGGCATCACGAGGGGAGAAATGACTTTTGGCCTCATGATGACACTTTGACTATCGTGCACCTGTTGGTTGAGTTTGAAGAAACTTGGATGGTTTCTTTATTTCAGGTGCCGAACAGGTTTGTTTGATTACGAATACCACTGATGGTCTGCTAAATACTCAGGCAAGAAAATGAGTGGTTGGAACTTGAAGCTGATATTGCATTTGACATGGCTTGACTCTTCTGAATGCAAACACAGCGTGTCTTCTGGAGGAGGCAGAGTGATAACCTGAAGCTTATTCAAAGAGGACAATAGTGTTGAGTTGCAGCCTGGAGTCTGGATCTCCTTCCACAGGAGAACTAATGAGCTTTTTAATCACCGTTTTGTGTTACTGTGTATCTTGTTTCCACTTCTAACTGAAGCAATGTTTCACAACTGATGCTTTAAAATCAGGGAACCGATCGTTCGGCTCTACAATCGTCTTGGCTCGTTGACTCGGAGGAGAGTTTCCCCGCTTGCCGCGCGCCTCTCGCCGCTGCGCCTCCTCGCACTTACTCGGTCTTGGGTCGAGCTCTGTCCTCGCTGAGCTGCAGCAGGTTGATGACAGCCTGTCCCAGCAGCTTGTCGGGCCCCACCAGGGCCCGGTGCAGGACGTGGACGTGCAGCGTGCTGCGCTCCTTGCCTCCTCCTCCTCCTCCTCCTCCCGCTTGGAGCGGAGTCGGCAGGTCGAAGGCGGCCTCCTCCCTCCACACCGGCGCCACGCTCTTCTCCGCCACTGACGTCTGGAACTTCTCCTTGCCCACCTGCATGAGCGCGTACGCATCGTTGGTGCCGCTCTTGCCCTTGATCCTCAGGCCCCTGGCCTGGACCACCGTCACCTGCACGCTGGTGGGACACCACTGCTGGTCCGACAGGGACATGCCGGCGCCTCGCTTCGCTGGATCAGCGCCGTGAACGAAATAGATCCCGGAGAGAGGACAGAAAAACGCCGAGTCGTCGAGCACCGGGCCGCCGCCGGACTGAGGCTGCACGGCGTGGAAAAGTTTCCTCAGGAGCTTCGCTCAACTTCACGTGCCAGCTGATTGGGCGTGGCCACGCGAGGAGGGGGTTCCTTTACGCACGGCACCGCCCCCGGATTAACAGTCAACTCGGAGACAAATTCAACCTCTGTGGCGTGTCCCTCAAAACTGATGTTCAGTGTCTTCACCAAAACAGACTGGGAAGTCCGAGGAGAGGCCGTTATTTCTAAAGTACGTGTCATTATGATCCCAGCGCCTCATGAACTTGATCCACTGCCTGAATTATTCTGCGGCTTCGGGGAGCGGACAGGGCGGCAGACAGGCCGCACCTGATAGGATCTCCCCTGCCTGGACTGGGTTTCACACGCGGCTCAGGTCTGGGTCCTTATCAGGCTGCGGTGTGACAGCTTGGATTTCATCCCGACCTGCGGAGCTCATCGATTCAGCGCTGAAATGCCTCCGATGTATTTTCATTTCTGACCATTTCAGCCAATTGAATAGAGATTCATCACTTCCAGAACATCTGGTGTTCCCTGGCAGCTATTCTGACATTACTGAAACTCTCCTCAGCCTGAATAATATTAACTTGATAGGAAATGAACAAATACATTTTAGAAACAACAGTTTCATATATTAATTTGTGTGATGGTTTATATCTTCACTATTATGGGAAATGCTCCCCTGTAGCTTGCTAATATCTGGTTTGTGTTTGGACAGTGACTCCTGCTGTTGGAAGAGGGAAATAGTCGTTCGTAAAGAACCTCAAGTCCCCCTCAATGAATCAGGTGTAAACAGTGCAAACCTTCATTGTTCCAGCTTACATTGTTTACAACTCTGAAACAGTTTGACCTCGCGCTCCCTGGTTTACAGCTCCCAGCTAAAGACACTTATAGAGCCTTGAGCCAATTAGTAAACGGACACTCATGTGTTGGTGCTGCCAAAGAGCCTGACTGTGATGTAACGACGGTACAACCCAGACTGAGGTGATTCTTTCCACGTTTTGTCCACACAGTAACTAAGCAAACGACCTAATGGCACCTTTAAGTCATTTTAATGCACAAAAAGTACAGCAATCAAATACAGTCTGTGAATTAAGATTTAGTATAAACAAGTCTGACATCAAGATGGATAAAAAAAACAAAGGAATCTCCTCATGTTGGTGAAAGTGCTGCACAGTGGTGAGAACACACATCAGCCACCATGGCTTTCCTTTCTTTTCAGCCTTCAGTGCTGTTTTCTGCTGCTGGATTTCCATCCACTGAACATTTGTCCTCCCTTTGGTCCTCACAGTCTCGGTCCCCCACCAGAGCGTTACTGTAGAGTCTCTGCTGCTCTTCTCTGAATGTGTCCTTCACTTTTGTTCTTTTCAGCCCTCCGTCCCTGAGAAAGGAGAGAGAAAGGTAGGGAAGAAACTCTCAACTGTGTTGTGGAAGAACTAAATGTCTCCTCATGATCGTTTGATAGGATGCAAAATAGTTTCAGTGAGAACAATAAACACCAAACACTTATTTAGTAAAGTTTAAAGGATTGTGTTCACCTCTCATCGTAGAGGTTTAATGATTGGCAACAGTGTGGGCAGACCGGCAGGTCAAGTAGCTCCAGTGAAGCAATGTCACCTGATTATGAATGAATTATTCAGCTGTTGTCAAGTATTCATAGCTGTACAAGTCGAGTCATCACTTACAATATCATCCCTCATGACCCCTACATGACCCCCCCCACACACACACACACAGTTCTGGTGCAGTTTATGTTCTGTTTTTATAGTTTGTGATAGAAGCTGAGACCTAAAACCTGCATGTGATTGTGTCCATTGTGTGTATTATATGTTGAAATACGAACGTGACCCACCAAATGAGATCCACGAATCCTCCCTGAGCAGCGATAGCAGCTTTCACTCTGTTGGCAAACTGCACAGCGTCCTCCCCCTCCTGAGCCACAAAGACAGAAAAGTTCAGTTCGGGAAACAAATATTCCTGTAGAAAGATAGATACGGTAGATGATATTAGAGGAGTGTAAAATGATGTAATGGCTTGTGGAGGTCCACCTGTCTGTTCATGGGAGGCAGGTACCACACGCTGCAGACGACGGCCCAGCTGCTCATCACCCTCAGCAGATACCTCGCCAGGCCGAACTTGCTGCTGTTCCAGAAAGCGTCTCCGAAGCGCGGGTCGTACTGGAGGTCCGAGAACAAAGCGCCGTCAGCGGCAGGTGAGGGCGGCCTGACGGCTGCTGTGTGTTCACAACGGATTTCTCTCCACCTTAATGGCGACTGGATACACCGTGCAGCCGATTTCAAAGCTGCCCTTCCTGAACATCATCACCGACGTGTTGTTGATGCAGGTACCTGTCGAACATGTCACACACTCCTGCCGACTGCTGCGTTACATCACATTTTGCCATCTGAGCTACATGTCAGTGTGACACGAACCTTCAGGAAAGACCAGAATGGGGCTTTTGCTTTTATCAGCCACGTGGTCACTGAGTCTGTAATGACAAACGAATAACAAACAAATAGCAAAAACATGCACCAGAATCCAGTCTGTGCTCACCTCGCTGCTCATCATCACTGTTTCTGTTTCTTAATTTATAAAAAAGATTCATTGGTAGAGACTCCTGGTTTATGTGAGATTACATAGCCTGTTCTTGTGCAAGTATCCTGTAAATATTGCCTGAATTGTCATTGTGAAATACCTTCATTGACATTGCTCATTACATATACAAAGCAAATGTATTTTCTGTATGTGCTATGGTCGTATTTGGTAAACATTTAACAAAAAACACCCTTCTCTTATTCAAAGTAGTAAAATAAATGATAAAACTAAATATGGACATTAGATAAGAACTTATTATATGCAACAATACAGCTAAAAAAAAGTCTATCTTTTTAAGAAACTTACTCAGAAGCTGATTCTTTCCAACATCATTGCATATAAAACCTTTGGATCGCAAATTGTGAATCAATAAGCTTTTTTTGGTCTCTTTTTTTGTGAGAGCCTCACTGCTGCTGACACCGAGAAAGATGCACTACTACCTTTTGGCCACTAGGTGTCTGTCTTTGACTTCCGTCCTCTCGAACCAGATGTGCGGGGAGGATCGGACCATGGCTCTCTGGATCATCCCAAACAGCCCTCCGTGCAACTGACCCACCTGAGAGACACACGGATTGATTGAAGCGTTCGCTTCTTGGTACCTGGAGCACAAGCAGGGACTGAACAAACGGTACCAGAGAGTAGTTTCCATCGTTGGCCAAGATGATGACATCGATCGGTGTGGTGTGATTGGCCACACAGATGCCATCATTCATTGGTTTGTTTTCTCTGCAATGAAAAGCAGCACAGAAATACTATAAGAGTGATAGTCCGGTGTTGATCCGTATTGTGTGGGTCTATTGGTGAGTCATAGAAGATCTTTTTTCATCCTTTCATATAGAGGCTGCTGAGTGTTTGGTACCTTGTACCTGTTGTGGTAGGTGATGATGGCAGTGAGACATGTAACACAGAAGCGATATCCAATCAGGTGAACCTTTTCACTCAGGTCACATCTGATCCTGAAGGCACACAGCACAGAATCAGGCCAATCACCGCGGTCTCCTCGCACCGCTGCACTCATGCTGTCGCACCCTCCAAACCTCATCACAGAGGCGCTTTTATTACAGATAGAAGATATAAAACTCACTTTGTATCGGGCAGAAAACCAACTAAGATGGACAAAACCAGGAACAGAGCGATTCCAGTGGCTGCAACAGTGAACCTGCAGGAAACAGAGCGTGTCATTCGACCAATTTTTGACCCCGTTTTGTGAGAGGAGACGAGTCCTCGCTCCCTCCTGCCTCTGACCTGACAGGCAGCAGGACCCCATAACGCACGAGGACCCCCAGGCCCCACAGTGCGCTGAGAGTCCGGCTGACGTGGCGGGAGTTGTGGTTGCTCCGAGTCAGCAGGTTCCAGCAGTCCGGCTCCTGGGACGAGAAGCGCTTGGTCACCTCGTCGTCCACGACGCTCTCCACAGCTCTCCGGCAGAAAAAGAAAGCGTGGGCCAGGTGAAACGGAGACTTTGGACGGGGGTCGGCGGCTGGACAAGCGACGGATGTCCTCAGCTCCAGGACCTCCTGCAGCAGGGACACTGATGGTTCTTTAGCAATGATGCCTTGAGCAAGAAAAAGGAGCACAGAAATGGTGTTTAATATAAAAAGTGAAGCAGGTGTGCTCATTACTTTAGGCTCATCTACATCTGGTTTACCATTTGTGAATGATTTGAAGAGATGCTGATTCTTTTCCTTTGCTCTCAACTCCATTCGCGAGGTTGCCCACTAAAACCAAAACATTCAAATAAACAGATTATGTAACAAGAAGGTTGCAGCATTTGATGTGCTGTTGTTTTAAGTGGCATTGTTGGGAGTGGAAAAGAGTATTTTTGATGGCTCCTGACTTGTATATTTGAAAATAACAACAATTCAAAGACAGGAATGGAGAGCAGAGACGTGTTTGGAGCACAGTCACAGAAGGAGAATAAACAGAGTCCCTGCAGTCTGCAGCGCTGCAGCAGGGAAGCTTTGGAGAGCGTGTCAAAAAATAATGCATGATGCAAAATCACAGAAACATGCGACAACAAAAAACGCGATTCCAGCTTCAGCGGCTCTTCCCTCTCTGGCGAAGTCAACCATAAATAGGACACAGTCCTGACGGCTCTGATCTGTGTGCCAGACCTGAGGAGAGGGCATGAAAGGAACCATCAGCTCCTGTCTCTGATCCCTCTGTGACCTGGGTGGGCTGGAAATATTACCCTCTTTACATCAGTTCCTAAAGAAACTGACTTGATAAAATGACAATGTGGAAGATATGATTCAACTCTCTCTCCCAACATGTTTGTTTAGCTTTCAGTGTGAACGCTTCCATCCCAGCAGAACTCCGCAGTGCTTCAGCGTGTGCAGGGAATTGCCGAACGCGAAGATAAACTTGATCCCGGGAGTCTGAGAGCCCCCCCAGGGGCTTCCATCAGACGGCTGTCCTGTAGCCGAGCGCTCGCTCCTCCTGGTGCTGCGTCCCAAAGCTTCACTCCCCGAGGGAGTGGAGGCTGGAACACGCCCCCCAACGCTCCCTCTGAGCATGGATGAGTGGATTTTTAATATTAACCCGACAAGAATCAAGAACACATGTCATGGTGTGGATGGTGTTTCAACAATCATGCAGTCAATAAACATTCTGTCTGACTTCTAAAACATGTCCAATGTGACAACAACCTCACCTCAAATATCTTGAGAAGTGTGCTCAGGTAGAAGCTGCGGACCCCCGGAGAAACTCCGAGCACAGCTGGTACCACCATGAAGACGAGCAGAAGAGTCGCCCACACTGTGACGGAGATGCTGACACACCTGCACAGCATGCTGCCAGCAGCTGACGTGAACCAGGACATGTTGGGGAACTTTGAAGAAGGGGGCTGCACACCACTGTCAGACCCTCAGCTGCAGGCAGAGCCACCTGCTCTGTTCAAAAATACCATTTTTTTGTTGGCAAAGTTTGCAACCAAAAATGAACACAACCAGTCATAAAAAAGTGCTAAAGTTTCTGTTCACATTGGGCACAACATGACACTTGTATGGTATTTGATTGGATTGGATTTTGTTTCTACTTCAAATGCTTTTGAAAATGTTATTTTTGCCTTTCAACAATGAGGCGCCGACAGTTGTTCACAGCTCTGGACTGACAGGCATTGTCTTGAAAACTGGAATGAGTTACGCAAGCTTTCAGTCAGTGTGTGAATGTTCAGCAGCGTCCATAATGACAAGGTAATTTGTGACTGGTGTCGCCCACAAGCACCTTTAAAGCAGCTCAGCATCAATGTGGACACAGTGGAAGCTTTCATGGATGCACCAACCTGCAGCTGCAACTTCTTCTAGAGAAATCCAGTGAGTATCCAACAGTACGAACAAGCAGTCAGCGTCCCAGCTCCAGTGGACGCTTTTACTGTCATCTTAGCGCTGTAGGATTGAGACAACAGGTGAGCAGGTGGTGCTCCATCTGGACCGTCCCGTCTGAACTGCGGGGATCTCTGACTCTCTGCCGGCTCCTGCAGGAGCTCAGTGTCGCGCTGCAGCGGCAGGCAGAGTTACATTGAGTTCTCGTGGCAACAGGTGGCCAATGGGAGCTGCTGCCACTGCGACGTGGATCAACACAGGCCACTAATCAGATTACAATGGATCCTCCCCAGAGGGCAGTGTGCAACAATTTGCCTGTTTATTGAAAACACACATATGATGAGGAGTCATGATGAAGAGTAGCTGGAATAACATCATGTTATTTCCTTCAACAAGTGTCCAGAGGAGGTCAACACACACACACACACACACACACACACACACACACACACACACACACACACACACACACACACACACACA
>JAUESF010000085.1:8013445-8028479 GCA_032274765.1 Malacoctenus tetranemus
TACTCATGCAGGGCAGAGTGAGAGCACACACACACACACACACACACACACACACACACACACACACACACACACACGCACATCAAGAGAAAGGGAAAGTCTATGTATGTATATATTCAAATCAGAAGCTGAAATGTGCTGTTGTGGGTCTAAAACAGTTGCTCTCCATCTATAATGTACAAAATGAGCCATCTGAAGAACATGATGGGTTTGGATGGTAGAAGTCGTACCTGCTGCCTGAATGTCTGCCACCAGGTTTTCAGCCAGTTGACCTTTGTAGAAAGCGTCCGCTCCCTCCTCTGCTATCTTCCTGTACGTTTCTGCCAGCCTGGGGAACCTGATGGTGTCGTTCTCCTTGAGGACGTCGCCGTCTTTCCCACAAAACACCTCGCTGGGAGAAAGTGAGAGCACTTCAACGTTTCAAGTGGTCTGCACGTTACCGTGGAAGCTGTGGCCGAGGAACGGGGGGGGGGCTCGTGCTCACCACAGGGCGGTGTCGTTCAGGACGGTGGTCCTGTGTTTGGACAAGGCGGAGGCCAGCGCTCTGCCCAGAGGAAACCCTTTCTCTGCCATCTCGATGCTCGGCGCGAACAGGTCTCTCCAGGGCAGCTTTCCATGTCGCTGGTGGGCCATCTGGTAGCCCCGGATCTCCCCTGGCACGGCAATGGAAAGCCCCCCTGCCGAACACGGAGACCAGTGAAACGCACCGTCATGTTGTTTACGTCCAGCCGAACACCAGTCTGTGTTGTCTGTCTGTTTGTGCTACAAGGTCATCTCCTTCACATCGCCGGCAGCTTCCTGAAGCTCATTTCCATGTCCGATAAGGCAGGTTGAACATTACCTCGCTGAGATAACTCCGTGCTGTTCCGAAACATGTCCTCCGACGCGTTGCGAGGCGCCGTCTCCCTGGCGTTTATGGTCTCCAGTTTACCTGTGAGGAGATCCGCCCGTGCCCCCCAGAACAGATGCTGCGTTTAGGACCTGAAGGTCAGAGTTTGTGTGGCTGTTGGGTGAAAGTCAGAGAGCAGTGTACCTGTTTTTGCATTGTAGATGGTGAAGAACGCCCCTCCTCCTATGCCCATGCTGTGAGCGTTCACTAATCCGACGCACAATAAGGCAGCTATAGCTGCATCCACCGCAGAGCCTCCTTTCAGCAGCGTGTCTCTGCGGTGGAAAACGAGAGAAACACACATGAGGAAGGAAAGAGGAGAGATTTGTTTGCACACTTAAGATCTTAAGACTCTGTGTAGGCAGAGACAGGAATAAATAAAGCAGGTTATTGTGCTGAATTTGTGTGCACGCATGTGCGTGTGCGTGATCCTGTTTTTTTGGAGCCTCGCTTTAGACCGGAGGTCGGTGGAGGCCCCCATGTGCTGGCGTGCGCCTTCACCCGCGGAAACAAGCTCTCACCTGCCGACCTCTGAACACGTCCCGGCGTCCGCGGCCACAGCCGCCTTCCAGCCCACCTGCTCGGGCGGGTGCTGGTTTCTAGTGCCGAAGAAGACGCCCAGAAAAGTGGCGAGACATGCGACCAGCAGCACCGTCAGCGCGAGAACGATCAGCTTCTTGCTCATTTTGGTAGTTTTACAGTTCAGAGATGATCAATTTAAGACCTGATGGATCAAAAAAAAGAAGAAGAACTTTGACAACATGATCAACACACACCATGTTAGACAGTTGACCTCCACTGCTGTGTGCTGTTTAACATTGATACACTCAATGAACATCACTCCCTCTGTTTAGCAACATGATACGTCTCTCTACAATCAAACTCAAACCGAAACCACGAGATTAAAGCGCTGAAACATGTCATTATTCAATCGTCGCTGCACTTGAGGGAAATTGACACGGCAAAAGTAGACGTTACGAGCTGATGCCTACCAATTAAATCCGGGGTCGCAGCATTCGAGAACGCCTCGCTGACGGCCGTGTGCTCAGGTGTTAGTGTCCTCACAGTGACCAAGGAGAAAGGACATGTGCCGCTCTCACGTTAACGCCGGGAACGTGTGTCTTTGTGTTCTGTGACAGCGTGTGCCAACATGAGGGAAAATAACTATAATTTGTTCCCAAATTGTCTTTGCTGCAATGTCCCTGCCCCGCCTCTGCTGGAGGACTCACTTAAGCACCTCAAATCCTGGACTGAGGTGTGTCAGATTGGTTACATATACACAGATATCCAGCTGGGTTATTTTCCACGTGGTCAAAGCGTTTTGGTCTAAATAGCGCCATCCAGGAGAAGGTCGTTCTCCGTAAAATCGCAGGAAGTCGGGGCTTCTGTCGTTCAACCTGTTGTGCCCTCAACATTCTCGCAGACGGAGCTTCAGCAACTGGTTTTATGAGCCTGATTCCATTAAAGACGCCTCCGGCAGAGAAAGACTGCAGAGAGAAACCAATAGCTTCAGGGTGCACGTTAGCACGCTGCGTCATAATGAAACAATGTCTTATCTGCGCTCAGGAACGTTTGCAGGATGATGAAAAGAAGAAGAAAAATGATTGAAACTGCAAAAATGAGGAGGGCGTCAAAAAAAGGAGCTCAAGATGAAGAGAGTTAAAAACCTTTGAAACCCTCAAACTTGATTGTTTCTCTTTACTTTTACCATAATTTGATAAATGAATTTAGTTGTTTAGCGTCTGTCAAAGCCTGAAGCTTTTGGCTTCAACACAACTCTGGCGCTCCTCTCTCATTGTTCTTGCCATAATGCTCCCTGAGAGACCGCAGGATTTGAGAACAAACATTTATCTCGTCACTGACGATCAAGTAAATAAGCTCATGAACATCACTCCTGCAAAACAACAGAGCCGCTATACAGAACAGAAGGATTTTGGGACCAATAAAGCCTCAAAGTTATTGTTCTGACAGAGTGAAGTGGTCTGAATCATGCATCAAAATGCAGAATATGTGAAATGAGATGACTTTGAGGCACTCAGCGCACCCCCTCTTTCTCTGCTTTCTGCAGCCAATAAAACAAAAGACCAAAAACAAAAAACGAATCTGCAGTGGGTTTTTTTAAGCTTAATGTTACCTCCAAACCCTGAAGCCTACTGTCGAGCTGATTCCTCGCTCTGTCAATGCAACCAAACTCGATTATGTAAGAGGAGGAAAAAAAAGGGCATCGAGTCACTCGCACAGAACCACAAGAGACACTGAGCACAAATCACTTTCACATATTTACCATCAGCTTTTCAAGTACAATCAAAAAATTTTCCCTGAAGTTCAATTGAAAGAATATCAAGATCTGATATCCAATCCCCCTCCCCCCCCCCTTTCCGTGTTGGATGCTGGACTGAATCTCCACCATTTACCTTCCCACACATGCAAAAGGTTCGTCTGCCTTACCTTGACTCCTCCGAGGGCCTCGGCAGCCGGCTGTTCACTGAGCGTCTGCGGAGTGCGACAGGTGGGAGAGTTGCATCACTTCTCCAATATTTAACTCTCATAAAGCCATTAAACTTTAACCCATCGCGCCGTAAAGGTCCTAACTTTTGTTACTAATTGGGCGAACGCCCTCAAGAGGAAGCCTGAGGGGACGTTCATTTGTTGCGTCCTCAGTCTGCGTCTGGCTTTCGCAGAGCAGCGGCGAGGCCGCGAGACGAGGACGGATGAACGGTCCACCTGATGAAAGGTTCTTTATCTGCAGGAAAACTCCAACTTATCAGGGAGAAAGATTAACCAGCAGTAGCCTGGCGCTGCTGCTGCTGGTTCATTTGAAACCGATGACATATGACTCCCAGCAATCAGCACTTTCACAAATGATAAAGCCGGGCCGTGTTTCGCGGCTCACAATGCGACGCAGCTCGAAGTCTAAATGTTGATTTTTGGATGAAGGCTTATCAAAAAGATTTAGAGATGAAGGAAAAAAGGAACGTTTGATATTGAAGTTTGAAATGAAAGTGCCTCCTCACCGGCAAAACGAAGGCTTTCGGGGCTGCGAGGGAGAAGATCACATCTGCCATGAGGGGCGGAGAGACGAGCAGACTGGAGGGGGGAGCACTGTGGAGGACTGCAGGGCCGCACCGGAGGGGTCAGTTAAATAAGCAGCCAGGCCAATAGGTGGAGAGCAACAGGGACAGGGCAGAGGACCTCCTCAACTCTGACACAGTCCTCTCGCCATGTGGCCAACGAGAGCGACTCCCACCGAAACCGCAGCCCACTTTTGGAAATGATCCTCCCCAGACGTGCGCATCCACGCCCTCATCCGGAGCTCCACCTGTTAGATGCTTCCTGAGAGACCGCCTTGGAAAAGAAAAAAAAGACAAGGTGCTAAAAAAACTAAATTATCTGTGTTCCAGATGGTCTGAAGATGCATGAGGAAGGGGAGGAGGAGGAGGAGGAGGAGGAGGAGGAGGGGTCCAGACACAGACGAAAAAACCCTGAAGATCTGATGCAGAGACAGAAAAGCAGCCTTTGATTGTCTGCTCACTGCTGCTGCCGCTGCTGCTGCGGGTTATTAACCGAGCTGTTATTTCAGAAGGTAGAAATAAACTGATGCTTCACGCGCTCAACAAAGCAAATATTTCCACCTCCAAACAGGCAGCGATCCCCAGTTCTCGCCGGAGCCCTAATATGAAGTGATTGCATCATGTCACTCCTTCGTTGGACTCTTGGTTCCAGCTGTGACAACACCAACAGTTGATGTTTGTGTTCTCACAGCTGTCGCCTTTGTAGCTGCACTAAATACCCCTGGTTTGTCTCTCTGCCGGCTTTGAGAAGTGCGGAGGAAAAGCAACACAGTCACATGTGCACCAGCATCCGTCACAATGGAGTTGAATAGACGGAGAGGAGATAAGACTTGTTCTCATGAACAGCGGCTGCAGAATGTATTCTCCCTGGAGTCTGTGAGTGAAGTTGTATTTGATTGAAGCACCTTTATTTTAGTTTTTATGACATTGAATCATCATCTCACTTTTTCATTGATTTTCCGGGCTCCTGACTCATAAAGTTCACTCAGTTTGGTGAGTTTTTGGTGAAACAAAGTGCTTCTTGTCAACCGGTTGAGTCAAATGCTTCACTGGCCAAACGCCGGCCGAGTGGAAATGATTCACAGACAGCGAGCAAGTGGTGACGCTGCTCTGTGTATCAGTTCCTACACGTTAGACAGGATGCTTTGGGCCAATGATTGCCAACCTTTCTTCCCTCGAGTCTACTGAAAAGCTGCGGACCGCCTCTGAAACGTTATAGTGAAGCCAACACGTTTGACAAAAGCAGAAACCTTCAAAATAAGAGCTGGAGGACGTTTCCTTTTTGGGCTTTTGAGACAGTAAAGTGTCTCATTTTCTTTAAAACGTGCAATCACACTCATGACAACCTCAGTGCAGGCAAAGCCTTGAGAACAAAGACAGACTCTGACCTCAGGCTGCAGGTGTGTGCGTCTCTGGAGCCACACTGGAGATTCAGACGTTTGCTCTCTCTGAGTCCTCCTGATCGGGCAGGAAAAGAAACATTCAGCCACAAGCATCGTCACACCGGCTCCCATGACTCTCCTTTGAATTTAAATGGCCGTAAATGTCTCATAAACCGCCGAGTGAAGGCGGCGTCATTCACCGAGCGCGACGCGGAACAGAGGGAGAACAAGCACTGAAGATAATTAAACATTCCTCCTCCCGTGCTGCCTCTGGCAGTGAACCCTGACACCTCCCGCGGCACCGCAATCGAAAGCTCTCCGCATCTGCTCGGAGACACAAAAGTAGATAAGAGGTGAGGTGGGCAGCAGGCAGGCAGGGCTCACCGAGGCACTTCCTCCTTTTCCATCCAGGCCTGATGTGAAGCATCCCTCTGCAATAACGTCTGTCATGGTAGCAAGTGTCCGTCTGCAGCCACCTCACTGCACTTTTGGGTTCAGAAGTCACAGAGGAAATAAAAACAAAGTAGCCGCGTCTGATGGGGATTTCTGTCTGAACGAGTGGCAGGTTTCAGCCACGACAGCCAACAGGTTGTGCTGTTTGCGGAGGCGTGCGCAGACTTTTCGAGGGGTGCAGGTGTCTTTAGATGAGGACAGTTTAGCAGAGGACACCAGTGCATGTTTTTGTCTCCTAAAAAGACAGTTTATCATGTTTCTACCAGCCGAGGGGGCAGCTTAGCATTGTTTACCACTCAAGAGGTACGTTCAGTGCGCTTTGCCAACCAGGAGGGAACCTTAGCCTGCGTTTCGGTTCCCAGGAGGCCAAGAACGCAGGTTGTGCTGTGGAGGATCGTGTAGGTTTGGAGGAAGGTGCAAAACTCCCTCATCGAGATGCTCGGTAGAAACCGGAGGCTCGTACAGAAAGAAAACACGTCTGATCAGAGGAAATCCAATCCATGAGATCGTTACCGTGAGACGGAGGTGTACAGCAAAAAAAAAGAGCCTGAAATCCACAGAGACTCAACAGGAGCCATTAGGCCTCGGCTGCAGTAAGACTGGGATTCACCAGCCACTGCTGGACTCGCCTCTCTGGCACATTAGTCTGCTGGAGGCTTGACGTGTGGAATCGGAGGTGGGACATCCCATTACTATGCGTTGTCTTTGGTGGTGTGGGAGAGCTGCAAGCCCCCTGCCTCCCCGGCTGCCTCTGACCAACGCTCATGAATTATACACGACTGACTGCAAGTTTGGGTTTGAAAGATTTGGCTCTAATTTATCTTTCCTCTCCATTACTGAAGAAGTCGACTCGCGGCGCTGCAGGGAATCTATTTTACAGGCAGCCACAGGAAGCAGGGTTACCTCGGAGATTCAGGGTGCAAAGTCCTCCTCGTTTGTTTTTTTTTTCTGACATTTTGTGAGGTTCGGTGAAGGAGTAACAACCAGCATCTGAAACGTTTACAACTTTCACAGTTGTTTTGACAAGTTAAAATAAATAAAATCGAATGTTTGTGTGTGTCCGACAGATTTTTGAGAGACTTTTTCAAACCAATTTTCTCAGAACTGTAGATGCAATTTTGCTGTCGAGAGTCTTTGTTTTTAGGAGGGATTTTTTTCTTATTTATTAAAAATGTTAAAATATGTTGTCTCATTTTTCTGTTTTCTTTTTCTTCCACGTTTATTTGACAGTTGACAAACAGCTCCTTGGTGCATTACTGCCACCTTCTGTGCTGGAGTGCTGGCATGGACGGTCCCACCCAAAACCTCACGTCCTGTTTTCTGAAGCAAAGGCTTCAACTTCACTTTTTTAATATATATAAGTAAACAAAATCTCTGTATCACTGCACTGCTTGCTGATGAACTGCATCCAAGCTAAAACATCACTGAGTGAAATTGAAATATTGAACCTTTTGACAGAACTAAAAAATAAGACTGAATTGAAGAAGACAAAACTTGGTCCTGTGAACAGGTTTCAGAGCAGGTGTCCACTTCGATAAATACCACGTTTGGGAAGGACGAAGTACACTAAAAGGCTATTTGATGAAAGGTATTTTGTAGCTTGTTGTTGGCTATTTTTGAGTTCGTTTACTTGTAACTGAGTCGCATGTGCAGCAGTACCTAAATTGACATTGCCGGAGCTCTTTCCTGTTCTGGTAATCACACAGAGATGCAACAGTGCGCCGACGCTGCCTCGATCTGAGGGGATTAGCTGCTGTAACAGGATTAAACAAGTCGACTTTCTGCTCGATTGCGAAATAAACAGGCTGCGTCTGCGATGAGGAGACGGGAGGGAGGGAGGGAGGGAGGAAGCCTCACCGGGAACGGTTCCCCCACACGGGGCTCACTCTCAAGCTGCGCAGCACGGCCGCCTGTGATTGGCTGAGAGGAGCGCAGCTCCGAGTAAAGCGGAGGATGCCCGAGTGCTCAGGCAGTGCATGGACGGATGCAGGCGGGGGACGACGGCCACAGCCGGACGGGCGCACGTCATCCTGCAGGTGTTTCCTTCCCTCTGAGCGCCTCTGAAACTTTCTAACATCACTGGGCTTTTTTTTCCCTTCTTCTTTTTCTCCTCTCATATATTTCGGCTCCTCTCGCCTGCAAGTTGAAGGTGATGTTTTGGCTGCGTGTTGACAAATCCCTCCCAGCGCCGCCACTCCCGCCGCCGACTGCGTCCGCTCACAAGTGATGATGGGTTCGAAGTTGACCAGACAGAGAAGTCTCGATCTGGAGAGCAAATTGTCCAAGCGGAGACGGCAGCGGGGCGATGCGGCCGCGGAGGGCGAGCGGAGCGGCGCCAGGAGCGGGGGGGACTTCTTGTTTACCTCCCTGATGCTCAAGTCCGACAAGCTCCCGGGGATGCTGCGCAAAACCAACCACAGCCCGTATGTCAGGCGGGTGGCGTGGGTCCGCGACATCCAGCGGCTCCTGCGGGAGCACAAGAACGAGCAGGCGGCCGAGGTGCTCCGAGTGCTCAGGAAGGTACCGGAGCCGTTTGTTTCTCCTCTCCGTCGGCGTAGAAACGCGCAGTGTTCAAGTTTATGACTGTGCTCCAAACTTTGTTGCTAAAGGAATAAATGTGTCTATTGACTTTGCCAGTTGCTGCTCTGCTCCACTAAAAATAATATTATACCGTGCATTTTATTTTTATGACCTCCGCCAAGGAGGTTCTGGTTCACTGGGTTTCTTTGTTTGCATTTCTGTGTGTTTGCAAAGTAACTGAAAGTCCTCCACATGGGGGTGAATGTTGCAGGTTATGTGAAGGGTGGTAGAAGGAGCAGCTGGTCAGAGTTCAGTGGTGATCAGGTCCTGAGGTGATTTAAAATAATTATAAAAATTGGACATTTTTTAGGTTTTAAAGTCGTGCGGTCCTTCAAAAGAGCCAGGTGTGCAAGAGGTTGAGACAGGAAAGGATAACAGGCGTCTTGGTGGAGGTTTGCGCTCTTCAAGTGCTTGCAGTTTCATTAGTTTTATGTTTACTCGGACTAGATTTGGAGTCTGTGTGTATGTCGTAGGGTCGTGGTCTGTCCTGTCATCTCACAGTGGGAGGGTCCTTTCTCTGGATTATCTGGTTTTCTCCCATGTTACTAAAAACCTACATATGAGGCTGTTTGGTGACTTTCCACGGTCTGTAGGTGTGAGTGTGCCCAGTGATGGACAGGTGACCCGTACAGGACACACTCGGCCTTCCCGCTCCTGCAAATTGCAACATAAAGCATAGAAGATAAACACCATGTTGTCCATGATTCCCAATCCAAACAAGTGATGCAACAGTTGACTTGTTTTGAACCTCCTCTACCGCAGCGCTCACTGAGTGGTATCACAGAAGCTATCTCGCCCTCCCACCAGCAGCTCACAGCCACATTCCTCTGCAGGTGTCAGGGTGTTGATGACTTTCTGTCTTTTTTTGTGTAAAGTTAAGTACTTGCATTCTTCTCCTCTTTGCAGTGAAATGTTAGTCAGTCGCGGGAGGTCACGCTGACACAGCGAGTATGCCAAAGACACCGTAGGCTGAGTCTTTTGTCGAATATCTCAGAGAACATTTCCCTTTTTTTTGGTTGAAATCGACCACCTGTTTATTTTCTCTGTGAAGGGACAGGACACAAGTCGTGCTGTGTTTCTGAGATCACACCAGCTTCACGAAGAAGATTCGAGTGGAATTGGAGGTTAAAATGTATGGAGACACTTCAGAGGGGAAAGAAAGGCAGGAAAAACCCTCCATATTAAGACTAATGACATTCGAATCCTTTTCATACTGGAGGTTTTTAAGTGATTAGCTGGAACCGATGGCGAGCAGCATCGGTTCTCCTTTGCTTCTATGTAGGAGGCTTAAAAAAACACATGTGCAAGATTGCAAAATGGGGAAATCCACACATGAAGGAGCAGTTTATTCAAACTCCACTGATGCTGTAATGCGGTATTGTTCAACAGCTCTAATCTGCGCGCGGTGCGCGGCGCCGTGCAGACACCTCTCCCTCTCTCACAGCTCGGCGGCTACAAACTGTAGGTACGGCGAGGGCTTCTCTGCCTTATCTGGAGCACGTTCTTGTGTAACACCTTCGCCAGTTTAATCCTCACTTTGTGAAGATTTATCCAAACTACAGGAGCGGTGGCGGTGGCGGTGGCGGTGGCGGTGGGAGAGAAAGAGTTCTCTGAGCTCAGCTTGAGCTTTCTGCCGCCTTCTGGTTGCTGCGCACTGATCAAAGCAGAGCACTTCTCAAGTTCAGACAAAAGCAGTTTTGATCAAGAGGGCCCCCCCTGTCAGGAGAACTCCCTGCCCATCTGCACGCTGCCGCCGAATAAATTATACAGATGTGTGCAGATTAAAGCGGGAAACAATGCTGATGGGGAGCTGGGAGAAGACTGTGGGTATCCCTCCCCTCCCCCCTCCCCCTTCCCCTCCCCCCTCCCCTCTCCTCCAGCAGAATAGGTGTGGGATGGCTCCAGTCTTCACGGCGGAGCTATATTCACATTTGTTTGAAGCAGAAGGGACGTGACTCATGCGAGGCTTCCTTTAAGACTTCAAAGTGTCCGTGTTTAATAAAGCGGCCCCGAAGTCGCTCCCCGTCTTGAACGTTCTGTCCTTTTTTTTTTTTTTGAGAGCAGGGTTTGAAAGATCAACGTGCCGATTCGGCTGGTCGTGAGCACGGGGCAGCGCTTCTCCGCCGCTCGGCATTTAAACTGCTCACGAAGCACGAACGCTCTCGCTCCCTCCATCGCTCAGCGAGGTGAAGCCGGAGCGCTGCTACGTTGTTGGGGCTGAAGCCAAGTGTCTGACTAATAATACTTCAAGACTGGGAGAGGAGGAGAAAAAAACTGGCAGTAGATCTCCTGTTGTTGTTCTTTCTCCAGCAGTAAAGCAGCTTTTCCTCTCAGGGACGGATGGATTTGGAGATAATCACCTTGAGATGATGGATGCTGGAACATGTTTCTCTCACAATGAGGAAGTCATTACAAAGAGGAACCAATAACACCGGCCCGCGAGCTCTATCTCCATCACACATCTGCCTTCTGGGCCATTAAGTTAATTAGTTTGGGATCTTCTAGATATTCATTAGTAAACAAAGAATCAGCAAATACACGTATCAATTACACTCGGCAGCATGTACAGCCAGTAACTGATGTGCAGCAATGGAGAAAGCACTAATTAAAGTGCTCTCTCTTGTAAGCGAAGGCCTTTGGAAGTCAAAGATTAGTTGTCACGTCGTGCAGTTTATTTACTTTAATTCAGCTCGACCTGTTTCCTCTGTAAACTGGGGCCGACGTTATCAGGCCTCTCATCATCATGAATAAAGAGAATCAACGTCTGGAGTGAAGGACGGCAAGCGACAAAAGATCTGTGCTGTGAACCTAAAGCTCTGTGAATCATCAGCTCGGCCCCAGCAGCTATAGAAGTCGTAACGAAGCAGAAAACGTTGTGTAAACATGTTGATTTTGACGTTTCGAACGAAGTGATGTCAGCGTAACATCTTCAGAGATTTAAAAATCCAGTTTCCGCTCTGTTTGTGCACCAAACCGATCGCTGCCAACTGCCCTGAACTTGAATTAATGTGTTTCCCAAAAAGCTTTTAAGTGAGATGGCCGGACTTCACCATTTTGGGCTCTGCAGCATCAATGTAATGAAAAGTCACATCGGTCAGTTCCGCTTCCATTAAAAAGCCAAACAACGGACGCTTTGTCTCACTTTCAGTAAATCACACTTAGGTTAAACACTGATTATTTATGAAAGAAAGATCGGACGGAGGTTTTTCTGTGCGGACAAAGATCCCGTTGATGCAACGACCTCAGAAACTGCTGCCAACCTTTGACCCCATCGACTCGACTTGTGTCCCTTTAAAACATCGCTGCTGTTTCCTCTGTGTGATCGATATGTTTGCATAAAGGAGTCACAACAAGATGTCGGAGCTCTGACGAACTCTTATTTGTTCAGTGGTCCAAAGGAAGAGGTGAAGCTGAAGGACTGGAGACGGCGTCTCACCTGTCAGCTGCGTTCATGCGTCTGCCTCGGAAATAGAAAACCTGTGGGTCTGGATTTGTCGCAGTCTGCGGAGCATCTAATTGGATTCTAATGAACCGCGTGTGTGGGCCGATGTTCTGCGGGTCGCAGCTCATCGTCTTATTCCGACTGTTTTTTCCTTCTTCTTTTTTGCGATGAAGCAGACGTCAGATTAGACATGCAGCTTTCGCGAGGACATTTGCGGCAGGATCTGAAGACGTGAACACAACAGGCAGCGCCGACAAACATCAGAGCATTTCATGCTCCCCTCGATTGGAAATCAGTCAAATTAAACTGGCTCTGTTTGGATCTTTAATGGATCTTTTTTCGTGTCGTCAAAGAACGCGGCTCCTTTCAAGGACCCGCTGGATTCCTCCACATGCTCAACACACGCGAGGCTCAATTTAGAGTCCTCCAAAGGCTTCACGCGTCCTCTCTTGGACACACGTGATGGTATCCTCTGTCTGCAGTTAATGAGGTTTATGGAGGAGAGCCCCGCGTCAGGGAATCCCACACAGCTCTACTGTAATAAATCAACTCGGAGCTGGAGGAGGAAAAAGTGCTGATGGGAGTTTTCCTCTTTGCCTCCACTGTGCCCCAAAGTGTTCAGGCTGTCAGTGCATTCACAGCGCGTTTTACACGGCTTCAACCACCAACCTGCTACTTGGAAGAGAAAAAAAAAAGCCTTTGAGTCGCTACAGAGCCGACAGTGTTTGTTCCTCAGCTGCACGGCTCCGAGTCGTACCAGAGACGAGAGCCTGTTGTTCCCTGTTTTTCTGGAAAATAGTTATGTCAATAGGAACAGTGGACGCGAGTGCAGGGAGTCGCCTTTTTGAATTGGCATTGATTCCCTGATCCATGTATGGATGTGAGAAGAAGCGACGCAGCTTTACGGCTAAACAAATTAGAGACTTCCTTTTGACTCCGTTCTCTCGCTCTCACTCCCACGCTTGATCGTTTGCCGACTCCGCTCGGCGTCGCATCTTCCCTGCTGTTTGTTGTGGCTTTTTTTAATCAAGTTTGTCGCGTGTGTGCACGAGAGTGTGTCAGCATCGCCCCTCTGGAAAAAAGGCGGGAGGTGCCACACACACACACGCACACACCCACACACACACACACACACACACGCACACTCGGTGGGGCTATTTGGCGTGTCTGGTGACATTACCTCACAGACGCTGGCTGGTAATGACACGTCAGCACTGGAGGCATCAACTGAAGAGGCCACTTCGATATATTTACATTGTCACTGCAAATAGAAACAGTTTGGGGGACGGCGTAAACATCAGCAGGAGGCGTGTCCTGGCTCATGGTTTTATTCAACTGTTCATGCACGTGAGACGATCTTTTACTCAGGAGCTCTGAAGATTGAAGTGAAGGAGTTGAAGTGCATTTAGAATCAGAAACGTCGTTCTTCTGTCTTTGTGGATGTGAGAGTAAAGAGAGGCCGTGTGGGACCACAGACCTGCAAACGAGACGAACACAAAACTGCAACTTTGAAAAAGTGCTGCTTTTATCTCAACTTCCTTTCTCCTCTTCTCGCACACACGTGTGCACGCACGCACGCACATTCACACAATACACTGTACTCGCACGAAGACGCCGCCCCCACTGCTAATCAACTGCGCAGGGTGTTCCCACACAACTCCTATGGAAAACCCTTATCAGCTCACAGCCTGATAAGAGGGGGAAGATGAAAGGGGGGATAATGAACCGAGCTTATAAATGCTGGCAATCTGTTTTCACCAAACGCTTCATCAAATGTCAGAAGAATATTAAGTGTGCAGGAAGCCTTCGTCGTCTCAGAGCCGTGAACTTCTGCGGCGTGTGTTTGACGGGGTGTCTCGCTCTCTCCTGCTCTCAGGACCTGGGACTTCAGGGGACGTCGCTCAACGACATTTTGTACAAGAACGCCGCTTTCCTCAACCTGGTGGACCCCATCTCCCACGAGCTGCTGCTGAGCCTCGCCCGGGATCTGCAGTGTCCAAAGAGGGTAAAAAAAAAAATCATCATCAAAGATCATCTTGAATGCTCCGCTTTAATCTTCCTGTTCCACTAATTCTCAGCAGATAAAACCAGCAGCAGGAGAGCGAGCGCTGCAGTCCAGACAGAGGCAAGCTGCAACATGTCAGCACACATTAGCCGTGCTTAAGTGCACGTGTCGTGTTTATTGTCATGCCGTGGTGACCGCAACGAACTGTCAGCTCGCGCTGTGTAAACACAAACTCAGGAGCGAGACAGAATGGAGGATTGCATCTGAGGTGTCTGAGTATTAGCATGCAAGCACGGGGGGGTGGGGGGTGGGGGTCTCGGGTCAGCACCTGACCCCAGCCGAGGCATCGCATGGTCCGGTGCTCTGTGAGCAGACAAATGGTTTGCAGCTGTGCTCCAGGGGGGGGGACAGTACATGAGATAATCTACTGCACTTGTGGACAGAGCGGGCAGGTGCCCAGCAGCCAGCGTGCAGAGGTCAAGAGGACCAGCAGCCACTGTCAGGCGCACAGGCGCTCGCAGGGCAGGCTGGGGTTGGCACCATCAGCGAGGGCGAGGGGGGTCTGCTGAGTGACTGCTGGCGATGCTGCTGGACTTCACTGGTATTGAGAGTGAGCAGGGAGGGGGAAAACAAACCTCTGCTCCACTGCAGACAGACGGTGACTTTACCTATATCCCCCTTTCTAACACTTCAGCAGCCTCTGCACGCTTCGCTGCATCACACACCGTTGGGAGCAGCCTCCTTCAGCAGGTTCAGTGTTCTGCTGAAGGACGTTTCAGCTCAAGGATGGAACAAGATGGGGGGGAGGAAGGGTGGGGGGTCGAACCACCAACCTTCACATTAGAAAACAACCTGCCCACTTCACCAAAGTGAACCACAGCAACAACTGAATATCCCAGTTTTTTTATTACGTAATTGCTGACATTTACTGTTTACAAGAATGGAAACTCGGAACCCGCCAGTTGGTAAATTCCCATTTACTAGTTAGTAGCATTTATGTCAATAAAGCTGAAACCAAATGGATTTCATCACTGATTGATGCTGATCGTCAAAATGTGTTTACGGCAGTTCTCTTCAATTTTCTTCTTTCCTAGTTGGAAGTTCCCAGTTTGCTAGCAGTATTTTGACCGGATCAGAGGTCGCAACTTTCCCACTTCCCAGTTCCTTATCAGAAAAAGACATCATGTGAGAGATGAGCCGTAAAGTTAAGAT
>JAUESF010000085.1:8050729-8064925 GCA_032274765.1 Malacoctenus tetranemus
CACACACACACACACACACACACACACACACACACACACACACACACACACACACACACACACACACACACGGGCTAAATATGGCGGTAAATAAGATTGTGTACGCATTTAGTTTTGGTACCTAACAAACAGAAATAACACTGCATGTGCTGGAGCAGGAGATAAGCTCAGTCCTGACTCTTCGTACAGGGAAAGAACATCAAAACGACATGAATCCTCGAAATGTAGAGCGAAATCTCTTTTTTAATAGTGCAGCTTATTTCAAATGCAGATTATAACATGTTTATTTTTTATTTAGTTTCCTGTCAGTAATAACCGCAGTTGTGAGAGGAAGAAACAGCAAATTCACAACAATAAACCAGCGCTGTGAAAATAGCATGATGCGTCTGTCGGAGTCTCACACGGCGTCTTTACGCACGGCGCGCACCGCCCACTCCGCTCGTGTGTCGGGGCGGATTGGCTGGTAAAGATACCAGCGCCTGGGAGCGCGCCGCCATTGGCCGCGGCTCTCCTGGCCATTACGTTATGCCTACTCCACACACAGTGGCAGCTGGAGAGAGGGAAGACGTAATGGTTTGATTCCCTGTGCACTTGCAATGGTCGTCGACCCGACATTACTCGGCAGATTCCTCAAACGGGAGGCGCAATGAAGGTACGTGCGTCCGTCTGCAGCTGATCGACGGCTCGGACGCGTTCGAGCGCTGGGATTTTTCTCTGATTTGCACACGATGCTGCACCGAGAGGCAGGGAATACCCTCATCATAATGTCTATTAATTTGATTGCAATTATATCAACAGGCTTTAATGCAGCATCCACCGCTCGGTCCTGACTTTGCATCAGATGTGAGGTCTTCCTTCTGACTGTTTTATTTTTAGTGGTGTGTTATTTTAATGTCTCCATCGAGCGTGCAAACCTTGTAATCCTTCCCCTGCATCTCCAGTCCTCCCGATAAACAGTGGCCACAGTGTACAGCCTCGTAATGAGCCTGCGTTGACCCTAGTGTGATAGTTCAGTGTACTAAAGCCGTCGGAGCGACGTCCATTCATCGTCGGGCTCTAATCCGCTCTAACGAGATCGAGACTGCGGTCAGTGAGTCCCGGAGGAGGAGACGGAGACGGAGGAGGAGGAGGAGGTGGTGGAGGAGGCAGACGGAGGATCACCTCTCAGGTGTCGGGACTGAGCAGGAGACTCCTGCCTCGCTCCGTGCGGTCGTGCGCTGCAGCAGCAGCAGCAGCAGCAGAGGTGATGATGCTGTTTGGCAGCTGAGGGAGCTGAGCCACCGGTGTTGATGATGAGGAGGAGGAGGAGGATGGGGAGCACGGTGATGATGATGTCATTGCTGCTCGCAGGTCGGTGGTGACGGTGAAAGGTGAAGCGGGACAGGCAGCGTGCATTTGTGGGATGTGCGAGTGTGGAAAGAACACCACTGCTAGCAAGATGTGCTTGGTTGCTAGTAACTCTGAAGGTTACTGGTTACTGCCAAAGCATCGCAGATTTACTCTTCATCACTGAATTTTGTCAACAAATGGAGATTTAAATCGGCTGAAAGTAAACACTTGTTTACCACAACAACGCAGATCAAAATTGTTGAGTGGTACTTGAATTGTGAGCATCCTCAACTCTGATTTCATTTATTTATTGAAAAATAATGTGCAAGTGTGGCAACAACATCCAATGCACATTGGCTGACACAGAGAAGCCAATACATACTAATATAGACGAGATGTACCCACTGGAATTCTACTAATACTGATGCTAAAGATAGGTTCATGGTCCCATAATGCGCATAAGTGCCCACAGATAAATTACAGTAACATGAGTCCTCATAATTTGTTACTTTGACTCCTTCCTGTTCCTCCAGACTCTCGCCTGACGCTCACTGTGTGCAGTTCACGTCCTCTTATTGGTGAATGTGTTTGTTTCAAGGGCTTCAAAATAAGTGGGTGCAAATCGACTGCCGGACGTTGGGCCGAAGCTCGACGAACAGGAAGCTGTGACGGCCACGGTGACTTTTCCACAATGACTGCCTCCGAGGAGCAGACACGCAAACACACCAAAGACAGGCAAACATTCGCAGTGAAGCGCTGCGGGGCGAGCGGGAGATTTGTTGAAAAAGTGTGTGTGTGTGAAGAAATGCAGTCGATGCCCTAAAAAACAAACAGAAGCGTTCAGCCAGCGGAGGCGTCGGTGTGTTTGTTGTGTGTTCTCACTTTGCAGCGTTTTTTGCTTTCATGTGTCGTCACATGGGTGAAGACGGTTTCTTTTGTTGTGTTTTGTTTCTCCTGCTTGTTTTGGAGGCGGCGGCGATGGCGGCGGCTGCAGGTTCCCCAGATGTACACTGGGTCCCAGCTCCGGCTGCTCCGGCACGTTTCACGTCCGTCATCAGGTTTCAGGAATTAAGACTGGATTAGGTCTCAAAATATCGATTTCGCAGCGCCGCGTCTGTGCTGTTCAGTTTAGCCTGACGGCTCCACGTCTCACATCCCCAGCAGCTCCTCTGTTCAGATTTCACTTTTGCATCCAATTCTTAGTTGAGTTAAAGTTGAAATCAAGCTTCACCAACTCGTCTGTACCCACAGCTCCTTTATTTCACATGTGAGACTCCACCAGCGCTTATAAAATATGGAGCACTGTCGGAGAATAAAGACGCTGGCAGCGCCTGACGCCTGAAGAGTTACGACAGTATTTTATTGGTCCGAGCTGCAGTCGCAGAGGACATGTTTTCCTTCTCAGACACGACATAATGTGATTCCACTTGTATAATGCAACAATAATGCCTTCTGACATTGACGGGGTCTCGCATCACAACAAGAAAAACCCACATTTGATGTTCCTCTGAAAAGATGAGATGCAAATGCCTACTTAGATATGTGCATTTTTTTCACCCCCCCCTTCAAATTTAGGTGTCGAAATCGGTTTGTTGCTGCTGTTTATCGCCCTTTTTTGTGTGAGATAAGACAACAGAGGGCTTAAGTCTGCGAAGTTATATTTTTCCACATCACTCGCTGTGTCCCAGGACAACAAAATGGATGCGGTGTTTTATTGACTAATCTGGTTTAAATTGAAAAGCAGCTTTTCTGCCCCTGTGGAAGGGGGGCGACGGCGCGGGCCGCGTTGTGTAAGCGCACGTCTCAAAGCAGAGGAAAGACCGCCGTACAGTACGCGCCGTCAAGGTCGTTTTAGTGCAGGATAAGCCCACCACGACTGCATTTGAGCCCCCCCCTCCCCTTATTTTGCATACGATGTCAGAAACACAGTCAAGCACATGATGGACAGACGTGGGAGCTCCTCGGTGTCTGATAGAGCACCGAGGAATCGTCTTCATTTCCGGATGGGACTCCAGTCGTCTTGGATGTGACTTCTGAAGTGGGCGAAGGCGTCCAGGGGCCTATAACAGGGTCCAGAGGGGCCCGGCAGATTTCCTAGTGATGGCTGCAAAATAGTCCGAGCTTTGTATCGCAGCTCAGTCCCCCCACAGCAGTCCGAATGTGTTTGTTTTGCTGCAGCGAGGGCTAAAAACTGGCCCTGGTCCTGCTCTGCTACCAGCACAGACTGTGGAAATCTGCTGCTTCGCAGACAAACAAACACAAAAGTTTGCTGGCGGTTTTTGTGTCCCGCTACATCGCTTCACCTGACGTGTGATTTAAACAAAAGGAAAAACTCACATTCAACCTTAATTTTGTTTCGACACAAAGGCGTTGGGTGATTTGGTTTATTTTGGTGGTGGAATTATCGACGCCCAGCGAGCAGAGTGTTCGCAGCAGGAGTGACATTTGCAGTCGAGTCAAGAGAAGGGAAGGGAAAAAAAATGGGAGCCAGCCGACAGAAAAAGGAAATGAAATGTGCGAGAGAGACAGTCGATGATGAGAATGGAGAGATAAAGGGCTTCACTGTGAGACGCGTGCAGGTGCAGGTCTGGAGTCAGTTCTGTCTGGTGTTTATCTGTCCCGATGGTGGAAGCATCCTGGTGGATGCAAGCCATGCTGATTTTTTTGCTTTGCTCATCCATATGAATTTAAGTGCTTTTCATCCATTAACTCTTGAATTCAGAAGTTTACAGGAGAACAATGTTGTGCACGTTTTGTCATTTAATGCATTGTGATTCATTAAGCTGATGCTGACGTCCTCCACCGTCGCCTCGTTTGCTTTGTTTTTTTTCTCTTCAGCGGTGAATTTATGAGACTTCAGCTGGAGGTTTTTACAGGCCCTCTGTGGAGCCGCTCAAGGCTTTATTCAACATTTTATCACATGTGCAGTTGCGCTACCCAAGACTTGTAAACAGGCTTAGATGTAATCTTTCAATATTTATGTTGCAAATCTGCGGGCGGGACGGATTTATATTTCATGATGTTTCCATCGATGTAATGAAGTTACTCCAAAAATTCTTTTCATGCATTTTTTTTCTTCTTTATAGTGAAGAGAAACGAGAGAGTTGTGGGGGAGAAAGATGGAGGTAAACAAAACAAAACAATCCTACTGTACTCAAACTGTGAATGTTGTTGTTGTTCAGCCCTGCTGTGGTCTCACGTGTTCATCAGGTGCGGTCCTCCATCAGTTCTTCTACCGATCATTCTTATGTCACAGTCAGAAAAGTTCAGTTTACACGATAAGAGAACAACTCGACTTAGTTCTTGAAAGCCGTCGATTGGTCGTTGAACCCTCGTTAAGTTGTGAACAATAGAGAAAGAAGTAAACAGTCAGTTCAGAATAAGGCGAGAAGACCTGAATAGATTCCAAACTGTGGTCGACACATGTGCTCCTACATTTCCCATGATGCAATTCTGTAATGAGACATTTATTCTCACCTTAAATCAGTGGCTCCCAACCTTCTGTCCCTGGAGCACCGAATGATCTCTACGAGAGGCTGTGGACTCCCCACCAACCACCCCCACCCCCTGGACTTTGATTAATCAAGACATGATAGCGGAGACACACACTCGCTCTCCTTCAAAATAAAACTCTTCAAAGTCCGCTTTTAATTTGATAAAAATAGACTTATTAAATGGTCCCTGCTAGCTCAGATTGGACCTCAGATTGGGAATCACTGATTTAAATGAATCTCACTGCTTTCTGTGTTGTTGATGTTTTTTATTTTTTAATCTCAAAACTACATTGATCTCATCCTTTTTTTATGTTCTTAAATTTTATGTTGAAATCTGAACATTTGAGCACAAAACAAACCTTTTAAATCTCTGAGGAGTCTCCCGATTCAGTCTGAAAATGCATCCCTCTTTATCTGCTGCATTTCATTCAAGCTGAAAGCTCCGGTCTGTCTGTAAGTGACCTATTTAAGCCGTGAACATGCCAAACGGCTGCATTTGCTGATTTTGAGGCGGGTTTTTTTCCAGTTCTGAAGTCCAAAAGCTCATTTTTATGAGGTCAGTTGCTGTTCATGCGTCTCTGCAAGTTCAATTTGCGGATCCAGCCGCCGCTGCCTCTTTCTCTCAGCGGCTTTAAGTTTCCAGGCACAAGTTGTTTACATGCTGCAACTGTGTGAGAAATATCACAGCGACGTGTCTGAGAAGTGACACCCGGAGGGTCCAGAGGTGCGAGGAGCGACACAGATTCCCCAGAACTGGAGTTCAACTTCAGAGACTGGAGAGGAATATAAACGATCAAACGGGTGCAGAGCAACCAAAAAGAATAAAAACAACAGCAGCAGTGTGGGACATGCGATGTTTGCTCTTGTCACTTGTTTGCTGGAGACTCCCTGCCTGCAGAGCTTACAGTGTGCTAATTGAAGTGACAGAGGGAACTCGTGCCGCTGGCTCGCAGCCAAGCGGGAACCGACTTCGCGGGCAGCGTCTCTTCATCCCGGTGAACGCAGTAAATCTTCCCTTTTAGTGGCTTCGCTCTCTGCGACGCGGGAGCCTCCGTCTGCAGCCAGGGAGGAGACTTTTTTAGCAGCGAGACCCACTGGGTCAAGTTGATGCCACGGGCGCGTAATGCAAGTTATTATGCATCATGGTCTTATTGTTCGTTAGAGCCGGGGGGGAGTAAATCATGATGAAGGCAGCTGCGTGTGCAGGATTACACAGAGAACAAGATGCAGACCAACGAAAGAAAAAGCCCCACTTATTAGTCCAGAATCAGTAGACGGACACATTTTATAGTCAATTAAACATTTAGTTTTTGCCCATTAAATCCAGAGCAACTGTGCATCCAGGATTTCTCTCAGCTTCAGTTAGTCACAGCCTTTCTCTTGGTTTTGTGTCCAAAAAATTTGGATGAAAATGACAAATTATTACTGCATCACTGTAATTTAGTCACACTTCTTGCTATGTTCAATACTGTTGTGTTCAGCATCTACATTCACTTGTATTTTAGCGTTGACTAAATTTTGTAATCGTGTCTAACGCTGAAAACGGTGAAATGACGACACTGTCAGCTTCTTCTGTGTTCTTCTGTGCTCTGTGGCTCGTTACAGCGCCACTTACATGCCGGACGTGAAAGCTGCTGCCTTTTATTCAGTGGTTTCATGCGGAAAGTAGCTTTTTCCTGGTGTGTTCACAGGAAACTTTGAAGGCAAATGTGTTTTTGTTTCTGTGTCAGTGAAGCAAAAAGGTCATTGTGCTTGATTAGAGTTGAAAGACCTTTGACCCAAACGCGCCTTCTCAGGTTTCCAGACGACCAGACTAGTAGTTCATAGTCATCACGTTGTGTTTCTGGCAACAGTGACTTTATTTTAGGGATTGACCTGGTTACTGAAAAACACTCAGGGAATGAATGGATGGGGAAATTAGTTGCTGTTCTTCTGAAGCAAAAGCTGAAATGATGTAAATTTGGCTTCATTACTTTAATGAGGAATGGATTTGTCGGGCGGAAAAATTAACACATTTCTCTCCGAACGATTTAAATGAATGAAGCGGGCGGCTGGTTTGTGCTGCGTCGACACTCCTGCCTCGGCCTCTCTGCAGGGCGAGCGGACCTTTCCTCCTTCTCGCCCCGACTCCACATATAGTGACTCGCTCCTGAGATTACATAACCGATCCCGAAGCAGATGGGTGAGGTCAGATCACAGGGTGTTTGTGACAAGCCAGAGCCGAGCGCTGCCTTCAGAGAAGGACCCAGAGAACTCCTTTGTTTGTTTTTCCACACGGAGCCGGGAACCACAGAGGGCCCCACATTATGCTGGTGTCAGCCATCGATTCTTCAGGAACAACAGAAGACATATTCTCTCCTCCCCGGCCTCCCCCCCCCTCCTCCCCTCCTCCCCTCCTCCCTCCCACTCTCATCAGTATGCTCCAAGGAGCCGCGGCTCCCATCACGCCATCTTTGCCCCCCCCCCCTCGTCTCCGGGCCACCACACGGAAACACTGATCTCGAGTGCGTCGACTCGAGCCGGCCTGGACGTTTCCTCGGGACATTCGGAGAAAGCGAAAACACCCACTACCACCCCCCCAACCCCACCCCCCCTCCTCTCGACCCCAAACAGGATAATGGAGTTACTGCTGAGACACCTCGCGCGTCCTCTGGTTCTGGCCGCGGTACCTGTTGGACGGTGTTATTAATAGGAGATTTTTCGAGTCTCCCTCTGCCAAATTATTGCGAGCCTCAAAGAGCACTCTCAGTGATGTGCCGCCCAGTCTGTCTCCCCCTCATTACCTCCATTGATCCGTCTCATTTTTACTCGCGCCGGGGGACGCCGTCCACTCCAGCAAGTGCTTTAACATGATTTTATTGAACCCGATCTGAATGTTTTCACCCGGCGCATCTGACTTTGCGTTGTAGCCGGCGTTCGGAGGACGGCCCGACCAAGTTTTCTTTGCAAAATACATTAAAAAACCTAACGAGGAGTTAGTAAATAATACATGACGGGCTGTTTTAGGTGGAGACGTGATGAGACTTCATTGATCCCTGGAGAGGATTTCACAAACTAGCCAACAGAAGAACAACAAAAGTAGCAGCCCCGACTGTAGCTGGTGCACTTTTAGAGCAAATGTGATTACAGTCCATTAATACTGTTTATATGATGTGATGGCCGGAGCCTACAGACACGTGCACTGAAGGGAGGGGAATGCTCTGTTTTTTCACATTATGTATAATTTATGGCATGAATTCCAACACATTGATTATTTTGATCATTTCATACATTTATTGTTTCACATTCTAACCTGTGAACACTGACTTTTTCCTCTTTGGGTTGTTGATAAATGACTTCATGCTGTTGCTCAAAGAAACAGATCTTTAGAAAATATATATCTTGTATTAAAGAAAATTGAAAAAATAGGAATTTATCTGAAAGAATATTGATGAGAAAAATGCATAAAACTAATGTTCAGAGAAGAATAGAAGGAAGTTAGAAATACATATGATGTGCTAAATGTACAGAATGTAAAATAGAGCTTGTTTATTCATTGTTTTAATAGAAGCTTATGAGCCTTTCTCATTGATGACACCAGAAATACTCTGTTACTGTGCGTCTCTGAATCTCAGCTCCTCCCTCTGCCGTGTTTCTCTGCAGGCGGGCGCGTCCTCCATGTGGGCGTCATGCTGCGGGCTGCTGAACGAGGTGATGGGCACGGGCACGGTGCGAGCGCAGCAGCCGGGCTTCGGGGCCGGGGCGGGGCCCTTCCGTTTCGCCCCCAGCGCCGGGTACTCCACCTACCCCCCCACCAGCTCAGGGAGCGCCGGGCAGCTGTGCAAAGCCTGCGGACTGGCCTTCTCCGTCTTCAGACGCAAGGTGAGCGGACAGAAGTGTCGGGGGGGCGAGAGAGGGGCGATGAAAGGAAGAGAGGGGACGTAGGACATGCGGCGCTGAGATTCACCCACCAGCCACAAACACTCTACAACAAGAGGAAGCTGGTTTTTCACTGACTTCCAACCTAACAGCTTGTCCCCTTGTCAGTGTTAATCTACAGAACAACATACACAAGCTGGAGTGCTAAAGTTTCCCCTCACAGTCGACATTCAGTCAGCTCTTTCGGTGCCGTCTGAGTTATGCAATCGTTGCGTGCAGTTGTAAGCAGCGACTTGCTTTTTATGGTGCATTCAAGGACACGGGGACATCCATAATTACTCAATCAGCCTCTGAATCAAGACCTGTTTTATTCTGAAAACCTGCTGGAAATCTGTAGATTTGTTGATCTCATTTCACTGGAATTCAGTCAGTTTTTCTATTTTTGAGATACAATTTCAAACCCTCAGATTAAATTCTTTTAGTCTTATGCATTCATATCGAACTTTTCATTATTTCAGTCACGAAATCCCAGTTATACCAAGTTCAGTGTGCGCTCATGCAATTTTCCAGCAACACGCAGTCATTGTGGCATTTCCCAGGTCTGTGGCATTAAACTCTGACACTGTGAGCCGAGCAGAGTCTCTCTATCTGACTGTCAGACACACTGATGAAAAAAAAAAAAAGCTGCTCCTCATCCTCTCTGCTTCACTTCACATCACCGGCATCTCCACACCAGTTGCCTCTCTGACGGCGGGTCGACTCCCATCCAGCTGTCAGCGTGATATTTTCATAGTGTTAAAAAGAAGAGAAAATAGACCCAGGAGGAGATCACCAACAAATGATTGAAGAAAAGTCTCTGTTACTGTGGAAATGTGCTTCTGGTGGACCAGGAGCACATTTGTGCACAAGTGATAAGGAAATGTTTAGAGCCGCGGCTGACCTGCTTTTCTGCCCATTTGAAGTGTCAGTCTGCTCGGCTGCTCCGTATCAGGAGACAGTGTTAAGCCTGTGAAATGTCAAACATCACCAGGAGCTACAGATAGTTTGTTCCACTTTCCTCACCCGTTCCCTGGATCGACTGGGCCGCTGCTGCTGCTGCTGCTGTAGCGTTCAGTCGCTCACGCTTTCTTTGTCACTGGAAGCTAATTTAGTAGCCTCCTATCGACTGTCTTGGGACCCACTTCCTGTCACAGTTTGTTTTGATTTCATTCAGCTTCAGATACTCCAGGTATTAATTTATAAGCCAAGAATAGCGTCGAGTGTAAACAGTTCGATCCGCTGTCAGAAGTCGCGCGTGACGAGCTGTTGGCGAGCGCCGCTGATCAGATCGCTTCTTGTCTTCCAGCACATCTGCTGCGACTGTAAGAAGAGCTTCTGCGCGCTGTGCTCGGTGCTGCAGGAGAACCTGCGCTGCTGCACGACCTGCCACCTGCTGCGCGGCACCGCCTTCCAGCGGCCGCGGCTCATGCAGCTCCGCGTCAAGGACCTGCGCCAGTACCTGCTGCTGCGCAACATCCCCACCGACACCTGCAGGGAGAAGGAGGACCTGGTGGACCTGGTGCTGTGTCACCAGGGCGCCAGGGAGACCCCGCGGCCGGTGATGGAGGAGGACGAGGAGGAGGAGGAGGAAGAGGAGGACGAGGAGGAAGAGGAGGAGGAGGAGGACACGCGTGAGGAGGAGGAGGAGGAGGAGGAAGAGGAGGAGGAGGAGGAAGGGGGAGACGACACAGACAGTCTCCACTCGCTCCCCCACTCGCGGGCCGCCTCGCCGCCCTGCGCCACGCGCTCCACCTCTGAACAGTCGGTCCTGTCCGCCTCTCAGGGAGACGCGCTCAGCCCGAGTGACAGCTCAGGGACCACCAGCCAGGTTCGAGCACGCCGACACCAACACGCGGCAGGCGGCGCACGCGCGCGCACGCATCAACACATCATCTGTCGTAGCCTGATTTACATCCGCCACACTCCTTTCACATCTGTCCTCATTCTATCCAAGATAATTAATTTCAAAGGTGAAGCCAACTTATTTACCAGTTTCAGACTGGCTGTCTGCAGCCCGCCCCCTCCTCCCCTCCCCCCACCCTGCACATGTCTCTTATCCCACGCTTTAATCTGTCTTCGCTCCCGTCTTCTGTGGCTTTACGGCTTCCTGGGTTTATCGTGAATGAAACCTCCCCGCCACGTTTCAGCTGGGACTTTTTCTCCCCGCGGCGATGCCTGACGGAGCTCGGCTTTGCGGCGCCGTGGTCGGACAGCACGTCCATGTGACAGCTGGAAACAGCTGTGTAAGCCCCGTGTGAGCGCGCAGCCCTCCGACCAGCCAGCCAGGCAGCTTAAGCCCTTTGCCTTTTTTAGGTCTGTTACATGGGCTGATGCTGTTATGTAACAGGCGCGCAGGTTGAGAACTCCCCACAGCGTCACAGCTGCCGCCACACGGCACAAATGCTGCCGAGTGTCTCTCCTTCTCAGGCCAAACGTGTCTGGGAGTCCGTGCACGAGGTGCACACCCCAAACTGGGACTCTCTGTGGGGGGTCGGTTTCTACCAGGAAGTGTTTGAACGCTGCGAATCAAATCAGACATTCAGTGGAATCTGCTTCGATCTGACCAAGTATAAAATCTGTTTTTTTTTTCACATAAACATGAAGATAATCATGCTTGTACTTCAACTCGGAAGCGACTTGTCTTGATTTGCAGCCAGGCGATGTTTATGCGAGGCGCTTGAAGACGTGTGTGGCGTTCAGTGATCCGCTCCCGGACCTCTTCCCTGTCAGCCGGAGCTGAAAAATACATAGAATACGTGATATCTGGATCAGATACTTTGGGACTTAACACTTTAATGCTCACGGTGATTGACAGGATGACGGGACGCTGCAGTTCATCATGAAATAATCATTTTTGTTAATATTCTGTGGACTTTAATGATATTTGGTGCAACTTCACTTCCAATTTGAATTCTTAATTTAAATCATATGACTGGTAAAAGTAGCAATATTAGTAACATGGTAGAGAAACATAAAAACAGTCGAAATATTACAATTTGGCAGCGTTTTAATCAGAAAAAAGCAAATCAGGTCACATTCTGACAATATGCAGTGAATCAGGACTTCAGGCCTCTCGTACTGAATCGAACCTCCTAAACGTGGACAGGTCGGACTCTGTAAAGACGATGGACGAACGGAGGAACGTTCTGAAGTCTGTTCCTCAACACGTTCAGTTCAAAAGCGACTCAAAGCTTCGGCAGATGACACAAGATCCTCCTCGTGCTTTCGTGTGATTATTGAATGAAATCTAACAAGCCAGAGCAGTGTGGCGCTCCGGAGAGGGTTCGGCGCCAGACCGAGGCTGCAGCTTAGTGTCTTTGTCTCCGAGGAGTCTCGCCTGAGTTAAATCATCGTGTCTGCTGCACGAGGGGGCCGCGACGCTGACGGATGCATTATTAACACGTCTAAACTCGGGGAGAGACGGCGGCCTGCTGGAGAGAGAGGGGAACGTTTCCCTTCTTCCGCGCCGCAGAGGCAGAGGCGCTGAACTCCGCGGTATCAGTTTTTCTTCACAAGCCGCCTTTTGTGGAGCAGATAAAAAGAATAAAGAGACAATATCGCCTCCTCAAAGCGCACAAATGGCTGCGATAACGCGACGCCGCGCGCTCGTGCTCAGGCGGCGCCTGCGCCGCTCTGCTGCTCCTTTTTTTGTTCTCCTTTTATTGCAGCGGATTCCTGACCTCCACCTTCAAAGGGAATCATTAACGACCGAGTTAGGAGGAGCTGAGTCAGTGTTTAAACATGGCTGCCGTTGGATATCCCAGCAGCCGCGACTTCAATTAAACCTCAGAGAGCTGGCAAAGGAGATCCGCGATCGCCGCGCGATGCCGCGAGGAGCTGCGGTTTAGGATCAGGCGCCGTTGGAGCTGTGATGGTGTTGAGGGACGTTTGAGGAGGAGAGGGGGGGGCGGGGGGTCGCGTCTTTAGCTGCTCCTCATCAGTCCACTTCAGGGTCGCCTCCCTGTCGGCCTTCCTCTTCACGGCCGACGCGATCGTTACGGTGTTGACGGTCGTTGCATCTCCATCACTGAGACCCTTCAATCAGATCGGAGGTTTAACCCTTCACTTCCTGTTCGCTCATAGCTGACAGGAAATGGCATGTGTGCTTCTCATAAGTGGTACTTTATGATTGCTGGGAAATTCAAAAACTACCAGAGGAACACAGCTGTATAGTCGTATACCAGCAATTACAGCCACCCCCTGCTTTCCTCCCTCTCAGGAGCACGAGGACGCTGCAACAGGATCCCTCCTCAACCTGGAGCCCTCCGAAAATCTCATGGAGGTCGGCACTCGTTTATGTCCCGCACGTCTTCAGTCTGTGTCCTTTGTCGTCTGAGTGATTCCTGCTGCTGAGTCGGTGCCTCCAGCTCAGTTCCTCCCCCCCCCCTCCCCTCGTGTGGTATCTGTAGGTCAGTCCGGCGACACAGAGGAGGATCAGAGCGTCGCTGTCTGACCTCGACAACGAGGAGGCGATAGAAAACCTCTCCGTCCGGCAGCTGAAGGAGATCCTCGCCAGGAACTTCGTCAACTACTCCGGCTGCTGCGAGAAGTGGGAGCTGCTGGAGCGAGTGCACCGGCTGTACCGGGAGAACGAACAGAACAGGAAGTCCAGTGAGCAGCGTTTTTTCATGCAATTGAACTTTGCATGAACGTTTTTCATCTCTGTTTCTGACAGTCTCACTTTTCCCTTTTGTTTCAGTGGAAAATGTGAGCATCACTGCAGGTAAATATCATTTTAATCATCATTTTTATGGTTTATTTATGCTGTAAGTGTTGCGGTGGACGACCTGTAAATAAGTCTTTATTATAAAGAAATCAGCTACGTTCTTGTATGTTAAAGGGCAGAATCTTTGTTCCCTGAACTAATGAAATGTCTCTATCGCTGCCCGATCTGCTCTATAAAGTGGTCGCGTATCCTCCACCTCTCTGCAACAGTGGAGATGGAGGTAAGACGTTTCTTTTCTCGAGACTCGCTTCATGCACCTCCTCCATCTCCTCCACGTCCATCAATGCACCGATACTGTCACGGTCCATCTGCTCGGAGTCAGCAGTAAACGCATGCTGCAGCCATTTTTTTTCGCCCCCCCTCCTCCTCCTCCCCCTCCTCCTCCACGGCCCTGCATTTCATCACATCATGGTGACTGGAGTCATTATCTGCTGCCTCCTTCAATGTCTTCCCGTCCTGTCTCTTCTGTTTCTTTTCTGTCCGTGGATCATCTGGTTTCATTCTGAAGGACGGCCTCTCATCCTGTCGTTAATGCTCTCTCTCTCTGAGAGCTTTTACCGACTGATGAGCCTTCATAGGACTCCCGTGGCAGCACGTCTCCATCAGGTGTAATTACTCTGCTGAGCTTCCCTGTTGACATAAAGGGCTCGAGGATCACATCAGTCCACTTAACAGTCAGCTGTGTGTGTGTGTGTGTGTGTGTGTGTGTGTGTGTGTGTGTGTGTGTGTGTGTGTGTGTGTGTGTGTGTG
>JAUESF010000085.1:8224230-8235192 GCA_032274765.1 Malacoctenus tetranemus
TGGAACGGATTTTTATGTCCAAGCTGCAACTTTCAATAAGAGCGCTCAGGTGGTCTGCAGGTGAGAAATGCATGATCGACTCTAACACGACCACTCAGATCTGAAATCTAATTGTGATTTTTCACCAAATTCTCATGAGTTGATTGTGAGGGAAGTCTCTAAAACTAAGAGTGGACTTCCACACAAAACTCTGCGATATTGTAATATCATCGATTTCACATTCAAGTGTGTTTTTTCCCCATCGACAGGTTTGACGACAGAATCAACACTGTTGGTTATGTGGACGACAGCGGCAGAGGCCACTGCATCTCGCCTCTGTTGTACCAGTTAGGATGGGTTTCCTTGCACATCTCCTCCGATAACGGCACCACGTTCAACCAAGTCGGCTCCTGGCTGTCAGGTACTGCAACAGAAAGACTCCCAAACCATTCTGACTCTACCCAGTCTATTTCTTATTTATCTTATTGAGGATCTGATGCTACTTTACTCTTTCCTGTGGTTCTACAGTTCACACCGGCAAGTTAGATGCCAAGTTCAAGGCGACTCTGGTCAACGCCACCAAATGGCAGTACTACGGCACACCGGGTGTCAACGGGACTCTGGAGATGACGTGGAACGTGTCTCTGGTCCGGGCGGAGAGGGTCAACATCGAGCTGTGGGGATACATGGAGACAGGTGAGCATCTGAATCCACACCACAGGTCTCATAACACCTGTAATCAAAAAAAATCTGAATCTGGTCCCATAAATTGCTTTCCTGTAGGTGAGCCTTATACAGAGAAGTGGCAGGGTGCGTGGCAGTATCTGTACTCGCTGGCAAAGGATCATCCCAACAACGGCTCCTTCAGCTTTCTGCCCAAAATCGCCCAGAAGGAGTTTCTGAGCTGGGAGCTGGGCGCTCTGCGCATTGCCTCCAGCAGCCACCCTGAGGGCATGTGGTGAGTGCTTACGTCACAAAGTCCTCAGATCATCACGGAAGAGTCCAAACAGGAGACAGCTGTATTGACACAACTTTTATATTTGAAATAGAAATAGAGAGGCCAAGCAATTTTCAGCAATGAGCTTTATACATGTTCATGAAGAACCCTTTCAACCCTTTGTCTCCCTCCAGGAACGTCCAAGCGATGTGGACGGAGGACCACGCGCTGGCCTGGCACCTGGAGGAGAAGTTCAGGCAGGACTCGGCCGCCTGGGCGCTGGACAAGTGTTTGGCCTGGGACAAGCTGGAGACCCAGCTGCCCAACTTCCTGTCTGAGATCATCGACTGCCCCTGCACCCTGGCTCAGGCCAGAGCCGACACGGGCAGGTTTCACGTGAGTGCGATAAGCCATCGACTTGGCAAAGTACTGACTATTAGATTAAGGACTGAGTTGTTGTTATAAGGTCATTCACACGGCCTCAGATGTAAATAAAGTAGCAACAGATAAAGTGATTATCATCTACGAACTTGCAATAAAACAAGACATGTAGTTAGCAATATAAAGAGAACAAACATTTTCTCACAATCATCAGCAGCACGAGACGCTGTTGTGTCTTTGACCAGAAACACACTTGAGACATTGGCACAAGTGGAGGGTTGAACCGTCCTGTAAAATGTTGAACACGCCCTTTACAGTGACTTCACTGACCGATGACGCCGATAAATCTCAGTATCGATTCAAGAATTCATAAAAGATATTCTGTCCGAGCTGAAAACAGATGAGATGATTGTTTTATGTCTGGAACACCTGTTATTCATATTGTTTACAACAACCACCAGCTTCTGCAGCCTTTTGTTCACCTTCACGGCTTATCAGTTCAAAGTCAAGCAGCTCTCCTAATTACAGCATTTATGAGGCCCTTCTCCAGAGCTGCACGTTTCCAACAGCGTCCTCTCTCACCTTTTATCTTGTGCATTTACGGCCTGGCTTCAACAAAGCGGCGGCTGCAGGTGGGCTGCTACCAAGTGACCCCGCCGGGGTCAAAAGTGCAGATGACGACTCTTTCCATTGATCATTACTCACAGTTTGTATCGACCAAACCCAAAACACTAAGCAAACAAACATCTGGCAGCATATTTCACATCAGCATGTATCATCACTGAGCTTGTATTCAAAGTCACACTTGGAAACAGCAAAACTTTGAGCAAAAACTTTTGTATTTTAGCTTCTGATCTAAAATTTGTGCTCAAACTTGCTTTAAACAGCTGACTCATAGAAACTCTCTCTCTCTCTCTCTCTCTCTCTCTCTCCTCAGACTGATTACGGCTGTGATATAGAGAAAGGGAGTGTGTGTACTTACCACCCTGGAAGTGTTCACTGCGTGAGGGCGATACAAGCCAGGTGAGTCGTTCTCACCTCTTCCAAGGTTTGTTGCAACAACACAAAGACGGCAGGAAGCTCAAACTCAGGATGTGGTATCACTCTCCTTAACTCCCCCCACAAACCACCTCCTGGGTCGAGACCTCCATTCACCACAATGACGAGGCGTCAGTGTGCTTTTCCTAACTGCTCCTGGATCTGTGTCTCCAGCCCTCTCTATGCAGCGGGCCAGCAGTGCTGTTACGACAGCTCGGGCGTCCAGGTCCTGACGGGGGACTCGATCGGGGGCAGCACGCCGGACCGAGCTCACGACTGGGGCTCGCCCCCTTACAAGAAGCCCCCCCGCATCCCGGGACAGTCTCACTGGGTCTACGACGTGCTCAGCTTCTACTACTGCTGCCTGTGGTCCGACAACTGCCACTACTACTTCAAGCATCGGCCCTCCAGCGACTGCAGGCGATACCAACCCCCCGCCTCTGGTTCGCCCCCACCGGCTGTTATATATGAGTTTAATAAGCTTGTGGCTTTGTCTGAAACCTGTTTTTTTATGTCGGACACCAGCGGTGGTCTTTGGGGACCCCCACTTCATTACATTTGATGGCACCAGTTACTCCTTCAATGGCAAAGGGGAGTACACGCTGGTGAATTCTTATGAGAAAGGACTGACGATCCAGGGCAGGACAGAGCCCGTGAGCGGTGAGAACGAACGTTTGAATACCACAGAAGAAGACATTTCTTCCTCGGAATCAAACCAATCGAACCGATCTGATCCGCTCCCTCTCAGGGTCAATTAAAGCCACGACGCTGACAGCGGTCGCCATGAGGGAGGGGCCCTCCGACGTCATCGAGGTGCGGCTGGCCGGCGGCCACCGTCAGCTGCAAGTGCTGCAGAATCATAGGACTCTTTCCTTCGCTGAGCAGAGCTGGATGGACCTGCAGGGTGACACTCTTTGGCTCCACGTTCATTTAAAAAAAATCATTCCAATAAATTAAACAAAGCAGAAAATAAGTTTGACAAGAAGAACAAGTGGCTCAATCAGGCTGAAACCACCAAATATCTAAATCCATCTATTGTTGAAAGTAGGGTGATTAATCCTCTCACTGTCGCCTCTCCTCTCACAGACGTGTTCGTGTTCTCCCCGACTTCCTCCAACGTGACCGTGATGTTCTCCTCCGGAGCCGGCGTGGAGGTCCGACTGAGGGAGGGAACCATGACGACCACGGTGCTGCTGCCGCAGGAGTTTCAGGGCTCTGCGCACGGCCTGTTTGGGGACATGAACGGCGACCCCAAAGACGACCTCACTCTGAGCAACGGACAGTTGGTGCAGAACAACAGCAATCCAGAGGAGGTGTTCACGTTCGGAGTCAACTGTAAGAGAACCAAATAAATGTAGTTTCACTCGGTGGGTTCGTGGCACCACGCCCACCACTGACCTCACGTCAACAACTGTGAATGGATTCATGTCCAAAACGCTCAATATTGTGCTTCACCTTCACAGGGGCGATCTCCAACGCGTCCGCCCTCTTCACCTACGATTCGGAGTACCTCTTAGAAAATTACTACCATGCTCCCAGACACGACACCACTTTCATCCCAACGTTTTCTGTCCCCTCGGACCCGGACGACCCTCTGAGCGGTCAGGCCACGGAGATCTGCTCGGGAGAGGGCTCGCAGTTCTGCAGGTACGGAGGGAAAAACAAACTGCTGTGGATGTTATGGGCGAACTTGGAATTAGGTCAAAGGTCGCAGCATCTCTTTCGCTCCTTCCTATCTCCTGAGTTACCCAACAAAGGTGCAGAGGGGAAGACCCAGCAAGAGAGGCAAAAAAAACAAATGATGCTGATGATAGACGACTAAAGAGAACTGAAGTCACAAAAAACGGTGTAGAAAACCAAGTTTTGACATTTTGTCCTTTGATTCTGTTTCGCTGCTGCATTATTCCATTTGCGTCCCCTTCTCTCTCCAGATACGACATCCTGGTGGGCCGCAGTGCGACTCTGGGCAATGCGACCAGAGCGTCTTACCAGAGTCACGTTTCTATGGTGGACGACCTAAAGCCGAGTAAGGATCCAGGCATTTCCAGCACGTGTCAGGCAAGACTTTCCATCACAGTTGTTGCTGTTGTTGTTGTGTTGTGCAGGTTTGAGCTGCGGGTGGCTTTCACCCCCAACGAACGGGAAGAAAAACGGGACCAACTACCTGGTGGGATCGATCGTGCGGTTCTCCTGTGACGAGGGCTACACCATGGAGGGGTCGGCGGAGCGGCTCTGTCAGAGGGACGGACGGTGGTCTGGAGAGGAGACGCACTGCGTTATTCCCAGTACGAGCTGATCAATAAACCGACCTCGATTGTTTTCCCCCCACATGAACGAATCACTGGTGGCAGAGTTTGTGTTTGAACGTGCATGTTTGTGTTTGTGCGTCTCATCAGATCACTGAAATCAGATGTGAAGTGATGAAAACCACAAATATGATCAACATTTTCACCTAAAGTTGGATCACTTGGACTTTAAATTCACTTTCCCTCCACAAATGGGAGCTTCATCAGAGGAGAGGCAACGACTGGGTGGTTTCATTGTAAAATGGCAAGAATTACGAGACATGTTGTCTTTTTGCTGATCTGCTGTTCCTGTGAGTCACCGAGGAACATTTTTTGGTGGTGCAACAAAGTTATTTGTAGTCAAAATCCATTCATTCATTCACACTTGACTTGAACCTGCATGTTTTGGGTCAGACAGCAGTTAAACAAGGTAAGTGGAAGTTTTGCTGAATGTGCGATTGAAGGCAGCAGATGACACCTGGCTGACTGAAGTGACTGCAGATGTTCATGAGAAAGAGTTTTGTCTATCTTGAAAAAAAGGAAAGCTGCTGAATGCAAAAATAGCAGAAATTAAATGTCGGTGGTTCATTCAGACTCTCCACGACACAAAAAACCTTAAGCAAACAGCTTCACTTCATATTGATTCTCCTTTGCTGTATTCCAGATAATATCGCAGGAATCGTGGCAGGTTCAGTCATCGGAGCGCTGGCGCTGATTGTCATCATAACGACGCTCGTTCTCTACGCAAAGAAGCAGAAAAGGTAGGATGCAGCCGAAGACATGAGGAGCCATCCTGAAGTTCACTGTCACTGATGGCGAGTCACCACTTAAAGGTCGCGTCTTTTTCAATTTCAGAAAAACCCGGCAGAGAGAAGAGACGGTCAAAAGTGCTGAACTTTAACCAGGACTCTTGCTGTCGTTTGTTGCACCTTTTAACGTCCATTTGCAGAAATCTGACTGGTCAGAAAAAGTGACCAACTTACATGAAGCACTGGGAATAACTCTAATATCGCTAAAGACTTTCATTCAGTCCCCAACATGCAACCTCGTCCATAAAGTCTCCTTTGAATGCGGATCTTGTATATTGCAGTCAAATTACAGACTAATCTTTAACACGAGACAAAGGTCTCTGTAAAGTTAAACAATAACACATTTTTAGCCTCGTAGGCCAATAAAAATGATGCACTGAAGCCTATAGAGTCAAAACAGGAAGTGTTCATGACTCGCTGCAACCTGCAACATTCCTGAGTGTAAACACTCCACTTTTATAGAAAACCTGTTGAATAAAACCTACCTGATAACGGCGCGTGTGGTTTGTTGTTGGGCCTCGATGTCAATAAATAATTACATTTTTACAAGCAACAATATTTTGAGGAAAAATCTTGAATCAATAAACATTCACGTGCAAGTTCTCAGCTCTGACACACACACACGCACGCACACCTGATGCAGACTGTATCTGCATCATTCCTCTGAATAACACCTCATGTTCAGGATGAAAATAGTTGGATGGATGTGGTCTCCTTGTGAGGAACGAGGCTCCCTGATGGATCATTGATTTATTCCTTCTCCGGCTTGGCTCTTTATTGATCTGACACATCACTCACCACAGAGTAATTCCCCATGTCAAATTCCTCACCTCCGCTCGACACTGTCAGGTTCTCCGTCCATCACTGGATACACACGTAAACATGCCTTCACCTTTGCAAATCTCTGCCGTTTCCTCGACGTTTTGTCTCTGTGTTTGCTTTTTTTTCCTTCTCCATGGTTTTTCACCACCGGAGACTGCGAGGTGACGCCGTTGTTTACCGGGCAACTCTGAATGTACGTGCTGTTCCCTCGCATAGCACAGGCCTGTGATTTCTGTGGACAAAGAGCACCAGTATGTGACAAGACTGCAGAGGCTGCAGCTGAATAAAGTGTCTGCTCGCTGCTGCCGGAGTCACTCGCCAACAACTTGCCACAGACACTCCAGAGATATAAATACAAATAATTAGCATTATCCTCTCCAGGTCCCGGGGCAACAGAGGAGTGACAACCCCGAGCTCATCACATATCAAGTCGCCCTCATCCCATAGATCACGCTCGGTGCTGCGCAAGTGTTGAAACGATCAGCTGGGTATAAAAAGTGTGTGTGTGGAGAGCCCAGGCAGCTTTGGACTCAGACCTCCTGCTCGCCTCCTCAAAGAGCCTGCAAATAAAAACAACACGGCCGCTGGGCTGTTTAATGTCCTGCTCGTCAATCTAGGGTCTGTTTGTCAGGGTGGAGCCACAGGCTTGTGCAGCTTCCACACGCCCGTCCTGCAGTCGGAGCTGGTTTTCGAGGATATGGGTGAAAAGAACAACATCATATCTCGGCCCATTTTCCGCCGAGACGTGAACTGGGAGCCTTTCCCGAACTGGACGCAGCCGAGTCGCATCTTCACGCAGGACTACGGCCTGCCTCCCTTCCTGGAGCCCAACGACCTGGACTGGCTGGACTGGGCCAAGAGGCGGCTGGCATCTTTCACCTGGCCGGAGTACACGCAGAGCCCCCTGCTGCCCCCCTTCACCGGCCAGTTCCCCGCCGGGCCCAGCCCGAAGGATGTCAAGCAGGTCACGAGCGGCGTGTCGGAGATCAGGACGGGCCACGACAGCTGGAAGATCAACCTGGACGTCAATCACTTCTCGCCTGAGGAGATCACCATCACGACCAAGGAGGGCTTCCTGCAAATAGCAGGTACTGTACAGTTCTGTCATGTAACAGCAGGGTGATTTGAGTGAGACTGTTGAAGAGAAAGCAGTGATAAAGACTGGAAAAATGTGCAATTAGTCGTTTTTTCTGGTTAAAGGAAATCATGAGGAGAAGCAGGATGAGCACGGATTGGTTTCAAGGTGCTTCACTCGCAAATACAAGTAGGTCTGACGACACGAAAACATGTTATTTTGTTTGAATTGTGCTTGAATATGATTCTAGTTTTTCTGAACACAGTAAAACTGTGAAGTGACAAACATAAATACTTTCAACCTGATTAGTTTTTGAGGTGTTCTACTAAACACTGATGTCTGTGAGTTGCTGATGCCCCTCTGTGTCTCTGGGTGCAGGCTGCCTCAGGGGGTGGACCTGAAACACATCAGCTCGTCGCTGTCCGGGGACGGTGTCCTGTCCGTGGAGGCCCCCGTGGCCGGGACGGCCCTCAGCCACCCGGGCAGCGAGATCGTCGTACCAGTTCAGATCCAACACAAACAGGACGGAGAAAAGTGAAGCTGCAAGTAAAACAAACAGTTTGCTCCAGCTTAACAATTATTATTCAGCCTTTTCTTTTTTTAATCCGCATTTAGAAACAACTTTAATGTGTATTTTAAGCAAACTTACAGAGAAGTCACTCAGAAGTTTTTGTTGGTAAAGCAGATTTGTTTTGCTTGTTTCAAGAAACAGTTTGCATATTTATGAGTTCATTAACCAGCATTATGAAGCTTTTCTGACATCAGACTCTTTGTCAATAAATCAGTGTCTGTGGTGTAAATAAAGCACAGTCTTTTCTCTCGTATCCAGATCAGTTGGGCCTTTTTGTTGGCAGATGATAGTAATAATAATAAGCAGTTTAACCTGTAACATGAGAACATGGATTCTTTTGTTTCTCTGGTAAAATGTTTCACAGGAAGCAGCAAAAGGTCCTAATTTTAACACATATTCCTTTATATCCTGGACTGAGTTCTGATTGTCATGTATTGTGTTCTTGTTTACTTGTGGACTTTATTTGTTTGCTGTAACCACCTTAAACAACATGATCAACGACATGTTCTAAAACTCACAAATTAGCTGTTGGAGGTTATTTGTGCTATAAATGACCCGTAAAATATTTTACATCAAGTTCAATGAAGTTTGTAGCCTAAAAATGTATAAATGCAGCTTTTGAAAAAATCCTCGTCTAAAAGATATTTTTCACATGCAGCGAGTTTTAAAATTGGATGCAGGGAAGCAGGAGCGAGTGAAATGACAAGAACACTGACGGATCATAAACATGAAGCTGTCAAATATGTGGCGGGTTGAAGAGGGTCGAGAAAAACCAGGCGCCGCGACAACCAACTGAAACTAAAGGTAACTAGTGACATCTAGTGGTACAAAGGTGTTGTTACAGGCAATGTTCAGGAGAGGTGTTGGAATAACGCAGGGTCTGATGAAAGTACACGGATGTTTTGGGGTTTGTTCAGACGGATTGGTCAATCTGTTCAAATGATGATCACGTGTGAAAATAAACTTTCTGTTTCCAGCCTCGTTTTTCATGTGGAGCAACTGAAGCTTTTTCCATCTTCTTCATCTTTATTGTTATTGACAGGAAATAAAAAAAGCTGCACAACAAAGTCATTCCAGTGTAGTTTTGAAGCCAAAAAACACTGCAAATGGATCAACTCAACCCATAATCCAAAATATCCACTGAATATTTTATATAGTAATTTCTCTTTGCTTGTGTGTTGATGCCAGTCAAACGTTTTTGGATGAACTGGGAGCTAAAAGTCTGATATCCAAGTAGGAATAATCCATTTAGACACAATCAAACTCGGAACTTCCCATCATGGAAATGGAAAGTTCCAGAAATTCGCTTGATTCAGAGCGACTTAATCTTCTGGCATCTTACTACAATCCAGGCTATTTATGATGCTTGAAGTAGTAAACAAACTGCATCACTGCTGAAGTGAAAAGACAGCAAAGAGACATTCCCAGGTTGCTGCTAAAGGTTAGTTGGTTATCAAGGAGTGTTGTAGTAGCGAAGGTGTAATTTGTCGTAGCTTGTATTGTTTGAGTTCGTCGCAGTGTGAGAGGAGGCAACAATGAAAAAGGATCAACAATACTGTCTCACAAGAACTATAATGGGAATAAAACGTGTAGGACATTTTCTCCATCATGTTCTGAGTTGTCTTGCTGGATTTACTCTCTTTTTCACATCAATGTTTGTCAGTCATGCAAACACTCAGTGTTCACAGACAGGTGAAAGTTTAAATATTACTCATTATCATTATGCTTTAAAAATGCAACAATGAAACAATAGATTCCAAGATAAAAGGCGCATCCGTCACTATTTTGCTCCATTTTCAGTCAAATTGCTTCAAAATGTGACATTTAGCAAATCCTGCGTGACTGGAGGAGGTTTTTATTGTTAAGGACCAAACTCGGCTCACTTCATCGTCTACAAGTGCACATTATTCTTCTCCTCTTATCAATGATGTCATTTTTTTAAAGATGTGATCCGCCGCTGAATCCCTCCAGCCCTGCTGAGATGTGCCTGTAGTAATGTGGTGTCTCTTTAAAGGAAGGGGGAGTGTGGAAGAGGGACAGAGCAAAGAGATGAATAGAAGGCACCAGAACCACCTACCATGACCAAGTGCGCTGTAAATGTAGGACAGAAATTCGAGTGGAATACAAACGCACCGCCGGGCGACGTTTTCGGGGGAGAACCATGTTCGGATGCGCCTCACCTGGTCCCAGTGATTTCAGACATGGCACTGCGTGCGACCACGGCGGCGCAGGGAAACTATTTTTCCTCCCAAATATCTCGTGCGTTCTGAAACGGAAAAGAAGAGTGTCGGGAAAACACGTCCCCGTGGTATCTGGCTCCGATTATCAATGGTAGGCATTGCATAATTCGCCCGTATCCATCGGAGGAGCATCGCTGCCTCCTCTCTGGGAAGAGGGGGGACGCCAGCAAAGGAAGAAGAGGAGGAAGGAAAGGAAAGGAAGAAGAAGAAGAAGAAAAAAAGCCCGACTACATCCAGTGGTGCCTGCGATTGTTCAGCTATGCCCTTTTCTCTGTCAGGAAGGACTTGCAGACAGTAAAGCAGGGGGGGAGAGAACACGCAGGGGAAGGATGCATTTAACGCTGGATGTGTGCTGCATTCAGGGAGATTCGGCAGTCATAGCGGCTCGAGCAGAAACGGCGAGTGCGGAGGGCCTGGGAAGCTCCCAGCCCCACTATCTCCTCCTTTTCCTCCCCCCCTGCAGGAGCATGCTTGCGTGAGGGATGAGGCTGTGCACAGGGACACCAGGCCAGAGCTGCGGCCTACTTCTCACAAGAGCCGGTCTCTCGACTGCAAGATCCGTGAACACATTGCCACCATCAAATCAGCATCTTTGGTACGCAGCTCTCTCTCTCTCTCTCTCTCTCTCTCTCTCTCTCTCACTCTCTCTCTCTCTCACCCTCTCTCACCCCCCCCCCTCAGTTTGCGTTAGAGAAAAAAAAAATACGCGTGTGCGGTTGTGTGTATGTGCGTGCGCGCGTGAGTGTGAGTATGTATGTGTGTGTGTGTGTGTGTGTGTGTGTGTGTGTGTGTGTGTGTGTGTGTGTGTGTGTGTGTGTGTGTGTG
>JAUESF010000085.1:8235292-8253661 GCA_032274765.1 Malacoctenus tetranemus
TGTGTGTGTGTGTGTGTGTGTGTGTGTGTGTGTGTGTGTGTGTGTGTGTGTGTGTGTGTGTGTGTGTGTGCGTGCAGGCGGCGCGGGGATGAGGAGGGAGGAGAGGGGTGTCTGTGTTCTCAGCTGTACATCTGTAGTCATGGCAACCGGATCCTGTTAATGGATGTCATTTTTTCCATCCTCAGCTCCCCTCGCTGGCCGAGCCTTCGTGTGTGTGCGTGATGCGTTCAGACTCGGTGTAGCTCCTCTGCCTTTATCTCGTCATACATTGTGAGAGGAGCATTTTTACGCGTCTCCTCCTATTGGCCATCCCAAACAGTCGCCCCCACGAAGCGCGCAACACGAAGCCCGCCGCGTGTCAGGCAGCGCTTCGGGGAACGGTCGTCTTCATTCCTTCACTCGCTCTGTGTCCTCAAGGAGCGATCCTGAACAATAACGTGAGAAGTTACTCAGTGAGCGTCTATGAGAAGCTTCCAAGCCTTCAGTCGAACTCAGGTCTGATCCCAGCGGTGCACCAGCCTCTGACAGGCACATACCACCACGAAGACCTCACTGGTGGGCTGTGGTAGTGGTTTGGTTGGAGGTTTAAGGCACAACAAGTCAACTGCAGAGTGATGTGGAGCAGCTTCAGACCACACATGTGGTGCTTTGGTGCTGCTGTCACTGGCTAATAAAACATCAGGTTAGATCAGCAAAAACAGCATCGTTGTGCATCAAACTCGCACATGTTGTGTTTGACGGTGTTTAAGGCAAAACTCTGTAGTATCAGACCATCCTGGCTCAACTTTGGCAGAATATTTTGCTTGCTGGTGTTGTGTCAAAGTTTAGGTTGATCACTGAGCTTCCCTGCAGTTTTTTTGTTTGTCTTTTCACTTCCTGCTTCCTCTGTGCTCCCGTTCAGGGCATCAGGTAGATCCAGGAGCATGAGCAGGACTTTGAGCTGCGGGAGCAGATGTCTGGGTATAAGCGCATGCGGCGACAGCACCAGAAGCAGCTGATCGCCCTGGAGAACAGGCTAAAGGCCGAGATGGATGAGCACAGGCTCCGGCTGCAGAAGGAATTAGAGACACACGCCAACAACACTTACATAGAGCTGGAAAGACTGGCCAAACGCCATGCTGCACAAACCGACAAAGAGGTACGGAGCACACGACTGGCAGGTGTCGTCGGGGAACGGGTCAGAGACTCGAGGCTGACTTTGTTGACAAACTCGTGCGTTTGTGTTTCTCCCTCAGACGAAGTCAGTTGCAGCTGAAGAGAGGAGGATCCAGCAACAGATCGTTGCTCAGCAAAAGAAAGAGCTGACGTCTTTCTTAGAGAACCAGAAAAAGGAATACAGACTCTGCAAAGACAAGATCAAGGAAGTAACTACAGCTCTGAAGTCGTGTCATCAATCTGGGCCAATTCGTAAGAAGAAGAGCGTCCGGCTGCGGCTTCACTCACTCCCTTTTTTTGCTGTGCGTTCCAGGAGATGAGCGAAGACCCTTGTACACCCAAGGAGGAGAAGCAGGAGCGTCTGTCCAGGCACAAAGAAACAATGCAGCGCTCTCAGGCTGAGGAGGAGGCGTACCTGCTGGCCCAGCAGAGGCTGGTGTACGACCGCAGCTGCAGGGCGCTCAAACGCAGGAGTCTGGTCAAGAGGCACGAGTTCGAACAGGAGCAACTGAGGGAGGTAAACATGGATGTTGGAAGTGTAGTTTGATCCAAGGATGGCTGGTAAAGAAAAAAACAGTCAACCTGACTTCTCTCTGATCTCTTCATCGCAGGAGCTGAACAAGAAGCGGACCCAGAAGGAGATGGAGCACGCTCTCATGATCCGGCAGGACGAGTCCACCCAGGACCTGGAGCGCCGGCAGCTGCACATGCTGCAGAAGCTGCGCATCGAGCTCATGCGGCTGCAGCACCAAACCGAGCTGGAGAACCAGGAGGAGTACAACGGCCGGCGGCAACGAGAACTGCACAGAAAACACACTCTGGAGTGCCGGCAGCAGCCCAGAAACCTCAAGGTGCCGGAGACGGGTTGTTTTTTTTTCTGTGTCCCTGTTTGATGAAGGAGCTCCGGCAGACGATGAATCGGCTTCACACATCTGTTCCGTTTTGAGACCTCCGATGTTCTCGTGTTTGATTTAGATGATTTGTGTGTTTTAACTCTAAATGGCCCAACAGACACTTGTAGAAGAGCGTTTATCGTGTTGCCATGAGAACAGCTTCTTCCAAAACGCTTCAATCCCCTCACAGGCTTAATGTAGCACTTTTCTTTGTCTAATAACATTATTAATGCAAAGAACAGAGTTAGGTTATAAAACATGCACTGTTTGCATGCTCCAACAGTCGTTTCTCTTCACAACAAAGCAAATAGAAAGGTCAAAGAAAGTCCACCAACAAAATCAATCGGCCGAATCAAAGGAGTCATAAAAGAGTCATGCTGAAACTTCAACGTTCATGTTCCTCCACTCCTGTAATTGGCGACGAAGCCGAGGATACTGAATGAACCTGACATGCACCTCTCGCCCTCGGCAGACTCTGGAGATGCAGATCAAGAAACAGTTCCAGGATACCTGCAAGGTGCAGAACAAGCAGTACAAGGCCCTCCGAAACCACCAGCTGGAGGTGTCCCCCAAAGGCGACCACAAGACCCTACTGAAGGGCCTGAAAGAGGAGCAGACGCGCAAGCTGGCCATCCTGGCCGAGCAGTACGAGCAGAGCATCAACGAGATGATGGCGTCGCAAGCGGTGCGGAGACAACGAAGCGTCCTGCTCCCGACGTCGTCTGTGGTTTGTCTGTGGCTGAACTTTCACTGGTCACTGTGTCTGGTCTGTAGATGCGACTGGAAGCGGAGCAGGAGACGGAGTGCCAGGCGCTGAAGCAGCAGCTGAAGCAGGAGATGGAGCTCCTGGACGCCTACCAGAGAAAAACCCAGTCCCAGATGGAGACCCAACACGAGCGGGAGCTGCAGAAACTTGAGCAGAAGGTCTCCATACGGAGAGCACACCTCGAGCAGAAGGTACGTTCAGGACCGAAGCCCCTTCACAGTACTGGTGGTGAACGTGACACTGGATCTTATAGAATAGCCCCAGTGTTATCTGGTGACCAGAGAAGCACACGTTCAAATTATCGCATAATTTCATGTTTCTGTGCAGTTAAGGGCCCAACATCTGTTTTTGTCTATGTGCTAATTCATAGTTTCGAGGCTTTGCCTGCTCCAGCTTGTCATCAGATGTTTTTTTTCTCAATAACCCTCAAAAGCTGCAGTTTGCGGTTCCTTTTCACAAAATGCTTGTCATCATTTCTCATTGTGAAACACACAGAGGGAACAGATCTTCATATTGGGAAGATGAAATAGTTAAAATAGGGAAATTAAGACCGAAAGAAGCTGCGGAGTCGTTTTTCTTTTCACTGAAACACTGAACGAATTCCTTCAACTTGAAGGCGTGGCAGGAACCTCAAGATGAGGCAACATCTATGCTTAGGTTTACGGTAATCTGACCGCGAGCACGCGACGCTGACCGGCCGGACCCCCATGATAAGAAACGATGCGGCTGTTTTTGGTGCAGATCGAAGAGGAGCTGGCTGCGCTGCAGAAGGAGCGCACCGAGAGGATCAAGCACCTGCTGGAGCGCCAGGACAGAGAAATGAACACTTTCGACACGGAGAGCAGAAGCCTGGGCTTCGGCAGCCTGGGATCCATTGACTTCCCCAAAGAAGACAACAGATGAAAGTGGATTTCTCTCTCGAAGGACAACCTTTCCGTGTCCCTCGCTCCCCCCCACCGCCCCCCTCCCCCCACGTCCACTCGACCGCCGCTCGTCACGTCCGCGGTGACGCAAAACTGGATTACCTTTCTCTGTTTCCTTTCTTTCTTCTCTCTTAGATATCGCATCTTCGAAATCGAGGTGTCACGTGCAATGAGAGCTTCTTTTGTGAAACTTATGAAAAAGAGGTGGGGGGTAAGGGAGGGGAGGGGAGGGCAGGGCAGGGGAGGGGGGAGTTAAAAAAAACAACAACTAAAAGAATCTACTACAAACATGTCAATAAAAGTCAAACCTAGTCAGTGTAACTCAAAAACAAACCTACGTGTTCGAAAAATAACAGACTCTTTCCTCCGCGCCATCTCCTCTTTTTTGGTATGAATTGAATAAATCAGGAAATTTTAGTAAAAATGGGCACTTTGATATGTTTAAGTAGAAACCCATCATGTTCATATGATGCTTAGTGTGTGTGTGCGTGTGTGCGTGAGCGTGTGTGTGTGTGTGTATGTGTGTGCGTGTGTCACATGGAGGGACATTGTGGAATGTGAGCTGCGGACTCCCCCGTGGTGTTAAGCTGCTTCTGTCTCATAGTTTGACCGTTTTTCTTGAGTTCACTTTGGTCCGTTTGCTTTGATTTGAATCTTCGAATGTGAATATTACCTGTGTGGGTCACTGGATAGTCAGAGTTAACTCACCTTTCCAAGGGCCCCCCCCCACCCCCCCGCCCCATCGAGTCATCCCTCCATATTGTGCTTACGCATACAGTAAACTGTGGTCCCCCTCACGCTTTCTTCTCGACGACAGCTCTCCTTCTCGTTTCTTTTTGTTTTCTTCTTCTTCTTTTTCGTTCGATATGTAGAATCGAATTGGCTTTTGGCTTGATCGACCCGTTTTATCTCCTCACAACTCCAGATCCCACTTGGTAAAAACTGCTTATTATTGCATGCACTTTAAGGACAAATTCAGGTTGTGAAGTGACGCATGAATCTGTCAGAGATTTTAGCTGTTTGTAAATAAAAAGTGGTCATAGCATTTTATTTTCCTTATTTCGGTTGGTTTCTTAGGCCTATGGATTACTGAACATAAGCGCCATATTTGATATGATAAGTTCACAAATGCCTTTATTTAAGTTGTGCCTGATGCGGTTTTTAGTTGTGTGTTTGTTCTATCTATCTTTTACTTCCTGAAGCCGGCACCATTTTTGTTCCGTTTCACTTTGGTTTCATCTGAACTTGTGGATCATTTAATGTTCACTAATCAAAGTTCTTGTAAAGGAAAATGGTGAGAATTGTGCTGTATAATTTTTGATATGAATATTTGTACATGAGATTATAGCTAGAATATACAGAGGCACTGGTCTATTGCTGAAAAACAGAGCTTAACGATCAACGATTTCGCTGCGTTCCTTTTGTTTTTATAGAGAAGTGGTCATACAATAGCTCAATATATTGCTAAGTCAAATCACTAGACTTTCAGATTGTATCGATGCAGGTGAATGGAACCACAGACTTGTTGTGATGTGATTTATGCGGCGGCGGCGGCGGCGTTTTCCAGGCGTGCGGCTCTGCGGCAGCGAGACGGAGCGACTCGCGGGTCGTTTAATTCGTGTCCGACGACGGGAGATACATATTTTTCGCCATGTTCATTATGGTCATTGAACAGGTTGCACAATTATTCCATTCCCGAGCGGATGGAACGATAATTGTTTGGTGCTTAATTTCTAATACCACCTTTAGCCTTGTAGTTTTTTGTCTTGGAGAGAGACGATTGATTTTTACAATATGGAACCGTGAAGCATTTTTGACACCCCCCCCCAGCCCCCCTCCCCCTCTTCTCCCCCCCCCGCCCCTCTCTGAGTCAAAACACGACTTCATGACACATGCAGAGTGCCCCATGCAGTGAAAAAAAACAACCCTCGAAAAATGAAGTAAATGTGTAAAAGAATAATAATAATAAATACTATTTTATCATGGGTCAGATTTTAAAACACTGTTTAATGTGGTGGTCTTGAATGCAACCCTGTTAATGTCTGACAGGTGTTTCTTTTCCTGTTGTGTTTTTTTTGTTTTCTTTTTCTTTTCTTTTTTCCAGATCTACAAACTTGTATCAATGTTAAATTCCTCACAGGGCTGTAAGGTGGAAGACGTCCCCCTGAATTCACAAAGTATTTTAAACGGAGGAATATTAACGACGACGTCGAGCTTTTTCCTTGATGGCAATAGAACTTTTAACGCTCTTGTTTTACACGTCGACGCCTAAAAATTTGGGATCCCGCTGCGTTTGTCCAGAGCGTGTTCTGAAGTCCAATGGCTCCGCGTAGGTTTTTTCAGCCTTTTACATTTTCATGAACTTTCTGAGATTTGATGAAAAAGAAAAACAAACAAAACAGACAAACAAACAAACAAACGTTTCTCATATGCAGTAAGGCCTTTTTGTCGGGTCGCGTACAAACTGAAGCCTTGTGGACAAATGGTTTCATTTCAAAGCAGAAGTGCTGTTGGGGTGCTTGGAGACGTTTGCCTGAGAGCGTTCAGAACAAATATGAACATAACAATTTGTGTGGATTTTTTGCGTTACTAGAAAGATGTATTTAGTTAGAATAAACGGGGACTTTCCTAAAGAACTTTATTCACCATTTCCTGTGCAGTTCAAAGACAAAATAAAAGAGATTCTGTTGAAAAAAAAAAAAAAAACAACAAACAAGCGACCTGCTTCTCATGACAGTGCGTTTCTCATTCTATGTGGTTGAATTTCCTTCTAACCTCTCTCATGTGGTGTGGGACTTCTCACTTTTGCTTTTCTTCGGTGTGAAACGAAGGCGGGGCCTGAAAACCTACATTGTGTGTGTGTGGTGTGGGGAAAAAAAAACCCAGGGTGGCCTGAACATCAGAAACAAACACGAAACCTGACGTGAGAATTGCTTGAGAAGTTCTCCTTCCACAGAGCGACTCAATACTACTTGATCAGAAAACTCTGAAAGAAGTTCCTAAAGCTCAGACCTTTTGCAGAGTCAGCTGGAGTCTGCTGTGAGTTTCTGCAGGAAACCAACACGCAGGTGATTTGTGAAAACCAGCAGATCTGAAATGCAAAGAAGAGACGAGAGGAACGAGTGCGACGCTTCAGGGCGAACCTGCTGGAGATTGATGTGTTGGGTGTTTTTTTTCCTTCAGGTACTTTGGTACCAAACATGCTGGCAGTAATTTCACTGTTTCCCTGAACTGCTGGTGTCTGCGGCAGCACCTGCCGCTGCTGCCTGACTTACCACAAGGTCTGTGTTTCAGGAGGGGTGACTGGAAAGCCCCCTGGATGGCAGGGGAGTCGTGAGACTTTACCTGAAGAAGCCGATGCGGTTGCGGCGCGCTGAGTTTCCCCCAGGTCTTTTCTCGAGCAGTCGGCGGTCTGATGGATGAAAACCAAGATGAGAGAGCTACCAAAGAAACATGGAGGTCATGTCAGGCTGCGAGGAGCTTTGAGAGCAGCTTTCACCTGTTGATTCTCTTTCAGAGGAGCAGAAAGTCACGTTCTTAACTTTAATAAGTACAGGTACTTATGTCAACATGTCAAAGTACTAATCTGACTGAATGACTTAAGTTAAAAATAGACAGCATAGCAAATGTACCTCAGTACATCACAGAGGTGAGTGTGGTTACACACACGCAGACGTGTGAATCTCTAAACTCTCACTTACCAGCACACCTGTTGCCTCATGCCAACCTTCAAAGTAAGATGCTGAACTTTTCACAATAAAATGTGTCATTGTCAAAGGCTGATATATGAGCAACAAGTGACAAGCGAGAGGCTTTTATTGTGGAATTGATCGCTATAGTGATTCCCTGCAACTGTAACTTCAATTAACACCTTTATTCTCAATGGGTGAAGATGACAAAACTTTCAAAGTAAAAGCTTCCTTTGACCACCTGTTGTAACATTACCTTAAAAGGGACCTTTAGCTTTATTTTCAATCTGTTTCTTTTTTTTTGTGTGAAACACAGGAAGTTTATTTGTGTCTGCAAGTGTTTTTCCCTGAACTACAAACTGCGCAGTCATGAGCGTCAGTCAACAGACTCTACCTCTTTGTGTTGTGACACAACTGAGATAAAGCTAAGAGAAACACAAGTGACAAGCCAGCTTGGACGACCCTAAGACACCAAAGTAGAAGTGTGTTGGTGTAAGTGTGCGACTTCATCCAACAGAGCCGACTTTCTGCACTCTGCCACCTGACCACCTCTGCTGCATTTTCAGTCGACCGCTTCTCGGTCTGAACTCTCATCAACCCTGTGATGCAAACGGCCACCCAAACGCGAGCAGAAGTGGCCGTCAACCCTCGAAGTTTGCGGCGACGATGACGATGGCGCCGGAGCGTATTGGCAAACCTACTACGGGACGGTTCCTCGTCTCACGCCACCTAAACAAACCGCCTGATGCATCACCGCAATTTGTCACAATGAGCTCATCCTCTCATAAAGGAGGGAATGTAGTCAGACTCTAACATATTGCCTATTGAACCGAGGCAGCACCCCCCCTCCCCCCATCCCACCCCCCACCCCCCTTTACGCACTTGTAAAAGTCTCTGATTGAGAAACACACTTCCTGTGACACCGCCAGCTTCCTCCACGGAAGTTTGCATAAAAATATTGTCACAGAAGGACGCACGTGGTCTGAGGAGATGCTGGATCAGAGAGAAGATCCACACAGTGAACCCAAGTAAAGGAATCAACAGTTGGCATAAAACTGTCAGTCTGACACACTCTGAGCACCTTTTTCCACTCTGATTTTAGTGATTATATCAACGTTGAGTGCGTTTGTGAAGCATCTGACCTCCTGTAGCAGCAGCTGTGCTTCAAATAAAGAATGATGTGATCATGAACGTGTCTGAAACACAGTCAGAGCGTTCACAGACTGACAGCTCTGAATTTCCATCGAATTAGAACCGCGTCTTCACCCACGTCTCACCCTCTCACCCATGCTCTCCTTGTCTGCAGGGTGGCAGAGAGACGCGTCGGTGAACTGTGTCAAAGGGAAGGTGACCTCAGCTCTCACATTAGTTTCCGGCGCGACTGACACGCATGTCTAAATTGAGAGTATTTGTCGCTTGAGTGATTTACAAAAAACCTTTTCCACGCATGAGTGGAAAAGAGGTGTTTTTATCTGTAAATAACTATTGTTTCTGATCATGATCAGGAATAAGACAACGCCTCTACAAGTCCTGTCCTCGAAGCAGACATGTAGGGGCATTGTCTGCCGGCTCAACATGGGAGGAAGACCAGAAAAGACAAAAAAAAGAAGCATATCTAAGAGAGAGAGAGAGAGAGAGAGAGAGAGAGAGAGAGAGAGAGAGAGAGAGAGGAGGAAATTCTGGGAAATTTGGTTGCCTCACAAAGTGCACGTCATTTCCTCCTATGACAAATGTGCGGTTTCTGACTTTTTAAAAAGTTTTTTAAGCGGCGTGATCATCACAAGTCCGCAGTGTTCGCCCGCGCTTCTCGACAGGAGAATGAGTGGCCATGTAAAGAATATGCATTTTCGACAGTTGATGGAAACAGCAACAAGTAAGTTTCACTGTGGTCTGTTTTTGTGATGTGACATCTGACAGAGACGACTGAACTCTGTTGCAAGTCGCCGTGAAACAAACGGGTTTTTTGCAGTTTTTCTCTGCACCTGTCAGAAGAAAGTTTTGACCTGACTGATAAAGTTACTGATGGATGTTTGTATCTCAGCATCCTGTGATTTCCCACCTTGATTTTTAACACATTTAGATGTTAATCCAGCAGACTGAGTTCTTTTCTGATTGAATGTGTCTTTGGAGGAAACAGGAGGTTTTTTTTTTCTCTCTTGCTGTGTGTGTTTTTTCATGATTGTGGGGCAACCACGACTGACCGGTTCCTTTCTCCTCAGCGTTTCTCTCCCTCCTGCTGCTTTTGGCTGTCGATTCAACGAAAACGGTGGCAGCAGCCAGAAACCAGCAATGTGGAAGCGCTCTGCAACGGTCCTTAAAGCTCACAAGACTCGTACAGAAGGAATCTGTCGACCTCATCAGAACATATGTGAGTACAAAAAAGTGCCATGTCATTAACAGGATTATATGAAAGTTTCACCTGTTTAGAGGTTGTTTCAGTGCCTCATTGTGTGTTTGGTTGTTGCAGAGAGCCTCTCAGGGGGAAATATCGGAGCTTTTCTGCAAGGTGTCAGTGAGCGGCATCCCCGAGCCCACCATCTCCGGCCTGGAGCCCTCGGAGAGGATCGCCAGCATGTACGCGCAGCTCCAGGCCTTCCTCCCGCACTTCAGGCGCGTGTACGAGCAGCAGACGGACTTACAGTCGCCCGACAGCCCGCTGCTGCCGCAGCTCAGCCGAGTCAGCGCCCGCAGCAGGAGCCTGGCCGCCGTCATCACCGGCTTCTACCAGAGCCTCTACCCCAACCTGCCCGTGCCGGAGCCGGCCGGCGGGCCCACCACACTACCCCCGTCCCAGAACGTCTTCCAGCAGAAGGTGTACGGCTGCGTGGTGCTGAAGACCTACAAGGAGTTCCTGTCCAACGTGTCCCGGGAGCTGAGGACTCTGAAAGGCAAAGTGTGCGGGAGGAGGACACAGAAAAACGCCCTGGTCTTCTGAAGACGCCCACCGGCTGGCTGGCTGGCTGGCTGGCTGGCTGGCTGGCTCTGAGACCGCCAGCTCCCAGCAGCACTTTACTCACTGGGCTCAAAAAAGACTCACGACGATAAGTATAAAGGTGGCTGGTACATCGCTGTAAAGGAGCTTATTTATGGTATTTATTATTTATTTTGTAACATGTTTACAGGCAGTGTGATTATGTTGAAAGAGTGCAGAGATGTCTTCATGCAAGTCATGTATATTTAATTTGTTTACCGCGTTCTATGAAGTTTTGCTGAAGGGATGTAAAACCAATAATGATTAAAAAAACACTGCAGCTGTCGTTCCTGCCGCCTTCAAGTTGTGTGTGCTGAATGCAGACGTGTCAGTGTGTCAATAAACAATCTGAAGAAACGACACCGGTTTTTGCATCGCTCGTCTTCGTCTGGGTCTGCAGGTCTAAAACGTTCGTCGGAGGAGGAAAAGCAGGAGGAAGGGGAAAAAAGGCGCCACTAAGCTGGCCAGCCATCATGTGCTGCTTGCTGCTCAGGATCAGTCCATCAAGAGGGTTTAAATAAAAAATCAGGAAGCTGCTGAGACGCTGACTGTGTGATATCAGCTCACAATGACGCATGTGTTCAACACATGGCTGCATCAGATAGGAAAGATTTCATGAAACTGGCGGGCTGTCTGGCCAGTCACAAGGTGTGGGTGTGGATGTGTGTGTGGGGGGGTCAGATAACTGTATGTGCTCACTCTGCGTTGGTTGCACTTATTTAGAGATGCAAGTGTGTGATTGGCCGAGAAGGGAGACGAAGCAGGGAAAGCTTGAAGAGTGATATTTCTTTAAAAAGCGCCAATCTTCCCTCAATCCTCGACAGAAACTTGCATGTTTGGGCTGAAATGAAGTCACCGCTTGCAGAACTTTCCTTTAGGTCACAAGCTCTGAGGAAAATGGAAGTAGATGGGGGATTCACTCTGGGTCATGGATCAAGTTCCCTGTTTATATCTTGGTCTTATTTAAAGCACAAACACAGAGGGTACCTCAGGGCACAGGCAGCGCTCGCGCCGCTTGGCGAAGCCGTTTTCGTTGCCTCCCTAAAGCTGAGCGGGACCTCGATCTTCCCCGGTAGAGTCCTTCCTCACACAGGTCGTCTCTGAGATGCCTTTAATACACCTGCACTTCTGCAGAAGCAACGCAGGGGAAACTCCCTGCGCTGTATTGGTCTGCTGAGGCTTTTTATAAATTTGACTTGATGACCAACAGCTATGAATGAATCAGCTGTTGTTATTCACATGGATGATCATGAAGTATTTGGGTTGATTGTGCAGTCGCATCTCTTGATGACATAAAGTGATCTAGCATGACAAGCATTGACATGCACAATTTGGTGAAAAGCAGTCCTCCAATAATCCTTAAACTGAGGCTTGAATCCATGTAAATATCTTCAGCTGAATGTCTCATGGAGCACATGTGTCAGAAGTCAGGTAAAGTAATTGTCAATGCATCAGGTCAAAGTTCATCATGCAGTGGACAGTACTGGCTGTAACCTGTAGAGGGTGGTACAAACCAACGAGTCTTCTGATACATGAGCTGCAGTCCTCTGGCTGCTGCTCTCAAACCCTCAAGTTTTTCTTTTCTTTTTACATCACTGACGATCTGTGTGAGAAAATATGCTTGCTAATGATAATCACATGTATGTAGAAAAGGTACTAAATGGTTTTTTTTTTTAAGAATCTAGGAAAAAGCAAACAGGAATCCACAACACTTGTGATCACCTATCATTGACGTCCATACATTGTGTTGTTGCTATGACGACTGACTAACTTTACTTACTAACTTTAACCTGTCCAAGCCTGTAAATCCAGCAACTCGTCTGTCCCGCAGGTTATTCAGAAACACCATCACAGTTGAAAGTCATTTGTGTTTTGACCTAAAACAAACTGGCAAAAGTTCCAAACTGCTGCAACTAAGATAAAACAATGACTCACTACTGCCACCTAGTGCACAGAAAGAGCCTGACTTCAGGTTTCACAGCACACCTTTAACTTGAAACAAAAAAAGTTGAATAGTGAAACAAAACAGAGCTAAAAAAAAAAACCCTGATTAAGTTACAGTAAGCTTAAAGCACCTTCTCTCCTCGTGTTGGCAGTGACCTTTAAACATTTATTCTCGCACGGCTGCACTTCTGTTTCCCGTTTACCAGAAACACAAATCAGGAGCTGAAGTCAGATCTTTCCCATCGGGTCTTTTATTGTTCAAATATAGAGTGCAAGGCATGCTCAGGGTGCCACGCTTGTGAATGATGAAGCGTTTTCATAAGATACATTTGGAGACAAACTGTTGTTTCCCTGATTATTTAGTTAGTGATTCATGGCAATGACATCTTAGAGGGGTTTTCAAGCATCCTTGTATGCATGCATAGAGGCTGTACTGTCTGTTATCCAGTCAAAGACACGTGAGTATTATTGCTGTGTTCAACTATTCAGTAGCGCATAGTTTATCATCCCCTCTATCTAATGATCTCACAGTATTGCTTACAAATAAATAAACGACTTCTACTACAACCACGGTGTACAGTTAATCTTTGGATTTGCATAGTTAGTCCAACGTATATAAGGCAGATATTTAGTGCAGGCAAGAAGCTACAGATATAGCAGAGTTAATGCTACAGTGAAGCCGTAAGTTTGCAACCCGTGTTGTTGTTGTTTTTGTTTCACTGCTTATTTCTGGTACAAACCTCACTTACACAGAGTTGTTGTGTCCATATTCAAGAAGCGAATGTTCATCCTGGATTCGATCTCGAAGCCGTTCAGCAACTGCAACAGACAGTTTTCCCTCACTTCAGTCTGCTGCCAGCTCAGCCACGACACACTGACATATATACGTGCACGTTCACAGTGTTGTGGTGACAAACAGTCGACCCACCTTGAGGAAATGCTCAAACGTGATCCCCTCATAAAACTCGTCCGGCTCCTGAACAAGAAACAAAAAAAAGGGGAAGTCATCGAGTCGGCCCCGTCCAGCCAACACCGAGCCTTTATGTGTGGGTTAGCAATGATTTGCATACCATGTGACCCACGGAGATACTGGCCACCTCCAACATGGCTGCATCGGCGATGCTTTTGGCGGTTTCCTTCTCCAGCGCCCCGCTGCGAGACAGCAGCTCCTCCACCACCTGGACAGACGCGAGTCACTGTTACCGCGACAACGCCACGGCTGGAGGAAATAAGATGCTTCCTGTCTTCCTTCATTAGCTGACAATTAAGGCAGAAGATTTCTGACGTGATGGAGGGCTTACGTGTCTGTACTCCTCGAGCGTTATTGTCCCGTCGTTGTCTGAGTCATGCATGTTGAATAAAACTGCGGAGGAAAATCAGATTAGCCGCCGCGTGTCGGCCACGGATAACATCCGGCATGTGACATCGCGTCTGTTCCGAAACACACACATCTCAGCTTCTCCCTCCTGACGACCTCGCGCTGCTCCTCCGTCATGTGCAGCTTCGGCGGCCTGAAGTGAGACATGACCACCAGGAACTCCTCGAAGCCGATGGCGTCCACCGTGCCCTCGCCGTTCTGGTGGAAGTTCCTGAGGAGGGAAAAAAGCAAAAAAACAGCTAAATATAATCAACAAAATCAAAGAAAGCAACTTTGAATCTATGACTGAGCTTCAGCTTGAAGAATCAGGTGTCGTCGCTTCACCTTCTGTCAAAGAAAGCCTCGATGATCTGTGCGCGGATGGGGTTGCAGGCCAGATCAGGGATTTCATTGAAGTGATCTCTCCTGGGGAAGCAAGAAAAAAGGACTTTTGGTGAGTGACACTTAGTGTAATATCAGATTTGTTTGCAGCTTTGTGCAGACGTGAAGCCTGTTGAGCAGGTTTCCAGTTTCCAGGAAACACCAGCTGCTTTCCAAAGACAGCCCATTTACCGTAGAAAGAAAAACAAAAACCACGAGCGCAACGCTTCAGAAGTCGCCGCCGAGGAAACGAGGAGCATCGGCTCACCGGAGAGTTTCTTCGTTGTGGCTCAGCTGCTTGAATCTTTTGTGCAGGATCCCAATCTGCTCAAAAGAGACTGAAAACAGGAAGGCGATCTTAGAATGAGCTCAGACTGAGGACGGCGAACATGAACTCACATCAGGCTGCCCGTCGACGACAAAGATTTAATCTCAGATTCTATATTTATCACTGGAAACTTTCAAAACCCAAATTAGCTGCTGTAGTACATCAATATCACTACACTGCACACTAAATACAATAATTCTGCATGTTTGCATCATATTTTGTTTGTGACTTTGTCAACAATACGGTCTAATCTATTTTTAAGTCTGCTCCTCTCTTGTAAACTGGGTAAAGTTACACTTCCATTAACTTGCACAGTAAATTATTCATAGCTACTGCACCAAGCAGCCTGGTTCACTTTACACAGAGAGATCCTGAACATGTCCATTCACAGACTGAAGAAAAACATTCATCATTTCCTGGCCTGGAGATAAAATTGACGGATTCATCCTTTAAGATCAGACTGAAATAACACGAGGGGCGGATTTTAGAGGAGTCTGCGCTGCGCTTCTATCACACGTCAGGTCACAATTACAGGAGGCGCATTGATCCGACAGTGGTGATGAATACTCACAGCCGGTCTTCTCCGCCAGATCGATATATTCTGAGTGATCAGGTAGAGACTGGAGGGCTCCCATCGCTCCTAAATCCCGCCTCCAGACGGATCCGGTGTGAACGAAAGCGGTCTCAAACGAACCCAAACCGGAGTCGGACCGGACCTCATGCGATCATGTCTGGGGAGGAAGCCCGGCCGGCGTCATGTGAGGTGTCTCTGGGTGTGAGCCTGCTCTGTCCCTGCTGCCTGTCAGTCACCGTGCAGGTCTCATCCTCCGCAGGCGGCGCAGGTCCACTTCCGCACCGACCGCCCGGATGACGACACAGAAGTAGGAACAACAGGCTGCAGCCCGAAGCACAAACTCACTGTTGTTTGTGTTTGTGTGGAGGCAGAAACACGCAAATGTTCACTCTGATATGGAAAAGACAACGTGCAGAGGTGAGGAGGCGCCTTTATCTTCGGATGTCAAAATAAAGGTTCAAATTACAGCGACTTAAAGTGGGTTTAATTATTCATACACGCATGGGAGCACAGCGCTCTGTAACTGGCAGCATTAATAAAGTGATGCACTTAATCCATTGGACTCCTGTTGAATGGGTTGTTAATCCACAGGTAGCTCCACCTGTGCAGACTCACCTGTTGCAGCACAACTGGGTTTAATCCGTAGGTATTTCAAGTGCTTGTGAAACATGTTTGTAGATTTGGGAATTTCCTTAAAGAATGAAGGTGCATGTTTGAAATAATGAGGCTCAAATAACTCAGAACAGACAGAAACCTTTATTTTGACACAATCTGCAAACCACAAACATCTGTGTTTTTAGGAAAACAAAAGATAAATAAGTAGTGGTGAGATAAAGAGTTGCCTCCCTCAGAGAACCATGACAGAGCAACCACTCTTTAACAAAGATTGTTAAATCAGATATTCAATCCTGCACTTTGATTCTGGCGCCACCGTGTCTGAATAGTCTGCAGGTCTCCGTTTAAACTTCAGATGAAGTTTTAAGTGTCTGGAGGAAACCTAATAATAAAAGATGGCCGAGTGCTGCATTCAGGGGCGATTAAAATCAGTCAAATCAATGAGCGTTTAACTTTGCTTCTTTGTCTGTCTGGAACACAAATGGCTGACTTCAAGTCGTCAGAACTCATCTGACTTGGACTCCTTTATTTTATCCTGATGGATGGAGAGAGAGGAGAAGAAGTTCTACCAGGACTTTTGTAAATTGTTGTAAGTGACTGTGATTTAGGGATGAGAAACACTGATCTGACTACTCTGCATGTTAAAATAACTCAGTAAATTCATGTTTTAGCACCAGAAGTCTTACTTTTCTTTTCACCTACAGGTTGATAAACAACTGTTGAATCCATATTTGCTGGTGTTGCACGCCGGCCTGATTATCCACTGACACGCCCAGATCACTCCGACTCGCTCCGCCCTGCTCGGGTGAAGCTTGAACCAGCGACTGGAGCGCCAGCTCAGACAGTAAGAAGCCCATTTGCATTATTTCCTGATGGGAGCCTGAAGCAGGATTTCCTGCTGCACCGGTTCCAGTCCTCTGACACTGGAGGCGTCTCATCTCTGCCAACAAACCTGCTGTGACGTCACAGTTTGTGGCTCAACGTGTATCAATGAATCAGTCAACAACAGGTCGGTGCAGGACAAACAACACAACAGGACCTCATTTATGTGTGCGTATGTGAAGCTGTGAGTGAGGTGAGTTTCATTGTGATTCCAGCAGCCTTTGGTAATGAGAATTACACGACATTCTCCTTTTTTAAACCACTAATGCAGTTTCACATTAGTTTGGTTGCAACTGTAACAGCAAAAGCTGCTACAAGTTCGTGTTGCAACATGAATCAGAATGCACTCACAAGAATAAACTCCACAAACAGCTCCTGTTCAGTGGAAAACCTCACAGTACTCCTGTACACCACATGATGGCGTACTGCACCAACAGAGTCATCAGCTGACCTCTGAAACATCAGCTCGATCTGGTGCCAGATTCTCTTGTTTCCATCAAAAAAAAGGTGCATTTTGCAGAATGGATTGTTATTGTTGAATGCATCAATAATCACAGGACTCTTTCTCTCTCTCTCTCTCTCTCTCTCTCTCTCTCTCTCTCTCTCTCTCTCTCTCTCTCTCTCTCTCTCACACTCACTCACTCTCAGTAAACTAATGTCAGCTTGTGTGTTTCTCGCTCCAGTTCCCAAATCTGTCAGGACTTGTCTTCTGTAGCTGCTGAGTCCCACAATTATGAGCAACTGCTGTCACTGCTGAAGCTGAATCACCACAGGTCCAAATGATGATATCAACACATGTGAGCTCTTATTTACTTGTTTCCAAATCCACTCAAATGCAACCAAACCTGGATTTCTCTCAGACTTAGATTCTCCTGTGTTCACAACACATGATTGTGAGAAATCACATCAATAGAGCAGTTTTTTGCTTGGTGCTGCTGGTTCTTCTCATTGGATTTGACGAACACGCTGAGAGTTTATTGGCTCCTTTTGGCTCAGCGATGGGTGACACAGGGATTTGTAGTGCGGCCGTATTTCTCCCTGTTTTCCATAGACTTGAAGTGGAGCTTGTTTCACCTGGCTGAACTGTAGTTTATGTCGCTGACCTTGTTCGCGCGGCAGTAAATTACTTGGCTTTGTTTTCTTGCAGCTGTTGGCCTCATCAAACGGAGAACAAGCCAACACTCCTCTGAAAAAGTCATGAGAGAGAGAGAGAGAGAGCAGGAAATACGTTTCACAGCTTTGCTTTGAATAAACCCAGCAGCAGCTTCAACCAGTGGGACCTTTTTATGTCAATGGCAGTTTCATGTTCAGTGTTTGCTTTTGACCTCTTCGACCTGTGGAGGTCGAACCACCAACCTCACAAACTGAGCTCAGCTCAGACACAGTGACTCCAAATAGAACAGTTTATTTTAGTCTAAATGATCTGAAGGCAAAGAGACACATTTGCCTGCTACTGAAGCTCTCAGGTTGCTCTGTGGAAACAGTGTTGTGTGGTTTTTTTTGAGACAGTTTGAGATGTTTCACTTCTCGACACATCCGTGGCCTCTGACTGCTGCAGGTAAAATAGGATGTTTTTGGTCGAGCGAATCAGAAAACCCTTATTTATTTTCCCCCCCGCAGGGAAATTGATGCATCTCGTAGTACACAATCAATCTGCTCCGTGGAGGAAAAAAAAAAAAAGAAGAAATACACATTTTCTTTTCTTTATCACCTTCTGTCCTTGAAATGTTCTTTACCACAAAATTGTCTCACTAGCTGTGTGTTGTGTTTGCATGCGTATTACTGAGAGCACTACGTTTGATGGCTTGAAATTGGTTTGAATAAAGACTAAAGGGGGGGGGGGGTAGAAAGAGAGAGAGAGAGAGAGAGAGAGAGAGGGAGAGGGAGAGAG
>JAUESF010000085.1:8254999-8280118 GCA_032274765.1 Malacoctenus tetranemus
AGAGAGAGAGAGAGAGAGAGAGAGAGAGAGAGAGAGAGAGAGAGAGAGAGAGGGAGAGGGAGAGGGAGAGAGAGAGAAATAGTGAGGTGTCTGTTGTGTGGGGAGACAAAAAGGGGCGGAAAAAGCCTGGCCAAGGAGAGAGGGCAGCCTCAGCCTGCTTTGCATGCACGGGGGCTTCTGTGGGAGAAGGAGCTGACAGGGCGCCGCAGTGCTGCCTCCAGCTCTCAGACAACAGCTGCTCGCAAAGAAGAGACGTCCTGAGGGTGCTGCGACACGTCTCGCTCCTTCTCCATCTCTCTCTTCACCTGTCTGCCTCCTCCTCTCACCGCGCCGACACATGCTAGACACATGTGCAAAAGCTCCGCCTCCGCCTCCCCCACCCCCCCACACGCACGCACACGCACGCGGGCACACACCCATCAGGTTGTGCGATTCATAATAAATTGGCAGGCTGCCTGCACACAAACAAATACTCCAAATAAAGCAGGTAGAGCTGAATCTTGATGAAATCAGGTATTTGTTCTGCTCACTCGGAAAAGGTGTTTATGAGGAATATTTATCAGCTGTTTATTGGAAATGAAGCGCTCCTCCTCAACCAATTTCCAGCTGATGATTCAAGCTGACAAGCTTTTATCCAAACATCAAAAAATCTTTTATCATGTTGCAATTCTTTAATTTGGTCTCTTGCAAACTCGGCGCGAGAGCTTTTTGATCATTGTCTCCATTCAAAGAGGAGAGTTTTCCTCTTCCGCTGAGTAATTTTACACTCAAAAACACAATTTTATTCCTCTTATTACCACAACTTTTCAGAAGGGAAGCCTTTATGTCACATAATGAAGCGAGAACAAGAGCTATTTTAATGATTTTCTTTATTTTCACCAAGATAAAAAACCACACACAGAGAAGATTGTTCTTTGAATAAAACATGAATTTGACTCGCTCTACTTTTTTTTTTAAGTCGCACATTAAAATTTCAGATAGGCTTTAATTTCAAATTAACTCGAGTTAATTAATCTAAATGAGCGCATGACATATTTATGAACGGTCATCCCACATTCATGAGACAGGCCATACTTTATTATGTAATGACGTGAAAAATGACCATCTATTCTTTATTCGCAGGCTTCAAATTAGTTCATAACGACAGGAGTGACCTAATTTTTACGATCAAAACACAGAAACAAAAGGGAAGACAGGAGGAATCATTACTACATCGTGTGAGAAACACATTCACTAAAACATATGCGAACAAGAATTAAATGTTAGTATTAATATGTTTTGCTTTAGCAAAAAAAAATGATCAAGAGCAACATTGTGTGTGTTGAAATAAGCCCTGACAGTAATTCCACGTGTGTTCCTCGCTGTACATTCGGCTCGCCGGCACACAAAGAGACAGCGAGGTGATCTTATTTTTCCACTGTTGCCTCCTGCCCTTGGTTTGTCAATATCCAAGAAGGAGCTGGGATTGCGGAGGCATGGACAGGGCTCGCTCTGATCTCCAGACAGAAAGAAATCAATTCCTGTGTACAAGCAGTTTAGAGAGAAGCCGAGATGAAACTAAGTTAGAGGACAGAACAGACAGCGAGGGAAAAACGTGGACAGTTTGTCTCAGAGAAAAATCACGATTAAAAAAGGTGAATTATAGAAATTAACAGCAAAAATTCAAATGTTTTTGTGTGAAGCGAACTCAAATATTTAGTGTTTCGTTTCCTGAGCTTCTCCCTGCAGGTAATGGAGATGAATCCTCTTCTCGCTCCGGCCAGATGGAGAATATACAATCCCTTAAGTGTCGGTTCTGGGGTGTCTGCCCAGTTGGTCACAGCTGACGGTACCTCCAAACAGAACCTGACATTTCCATTAAAGCTGGCCGGCGTGGTCGTCCGGGCCACACACGGGCTGTACTCGCTGCCCCAGAGGCCGGCGGGGGAAACACGTCCTGGGGATGCAGATCGGGTGGGTTTCACCCAGGAAGGGGTCCGGGTCCGATGTGGGTCAGTGGCAGGAAAAACGAGTGGCGGATGGACTTGGTGTTTTGGCTCTGAGGTAAACCTGGAGATAGACAATCCATCACACAGGGGGACGCGGGTTCGAGGTGGCGCTCAACAATAGGACGTGCATGATTAATATACGTTTAGAATATCTGGGTTACAAGCGGCTAAAAACAGCCGGGGCTGCTCACCATTGAAAAAATGAACCAACACAAGCCAAAGACGAGCACACAGGTGTCTGTCTGTGTAGTGGTGAGGTAGAAGTACAGGTGAGTGGAGGATTTGGGTCAGAGTGACCACTGGGTAATTTAACTGGGTCATCTCACTGAATTACAGCATAAGTGAGAACAGGATGAATCTGAATGTGTTCATAATCAACTCGTCCTGCTGGAAGCTGCTGATCATAGAACACAACAAACTCAAAGACAGAAAACAAGGACGGCAAGGAAGGAACAAAGGAGGAGGTGACAAACCAAACCTGAAAATGTGAGAGACGAGACAATAGGAGGAGAGAGGAGAAGAGGAGGTAAGTGGATACATAATGTATGTTTTCCTCACTTTCCAGCAGCCACTATAGAATCTATGAGTGCAACTGAACCTCTATAAATTCTTCCTTTGGGCTCAATTTGCAGCAGAGCAGCATTCTGATTCAGCTTCTGATTCCCGGCTTCTCCGTCTTCCTCCCAGGCTGGAGCTCTCTGCTCTGTTTTGTGTTCACACTTGAATTTACCTTCAGAGCGGACTTTGGTTGGAGTCGGCTTCAGACTTTGTTCACTGGTTTCGGTCGCCGTTTCAGCTGTCCTGCGCCGCTGCAGCCACCGAACACGAGTCCACTCGACTCCGAACAAGCCCGATAAGTGGGAACACAAACTTGGCGCGACACCCAGCACAATAGCAGAGGCTCCATTATGTAAACTGTGAGCTGCCGCTTCGAAAGGGGCCTGATTTTTCAGTCCATTTACCGGCCTCACGTTTCACCGGGGGGGCTTTGACTGAGACACCTGTACGGCAGCTCTGTGTCACACGGTTCTACGCTGCGCTTTTTTTTTTTTTTTTTTTGCATGACCAATGGGACCTCTTTCACTTAGAGAACCAGTCACCCAGAGTAGAAAACTCATTATCACGGCTTGTATCTCCAATCTCGTCCCTTCTGCCTTCATTCACAGCTCGTAACCACGGGTGAGCGTCTGAATGGGCTCGGACTGATAAATTGAGTTTTTTCTATTTTTTCTTTCTTTGTATCTCAGCTTTCACCTCACCTCCCTCGTTCTCACAGAGAAGCCCGCAGCCGCTGCCGTTGGACCCGATCATCCATCTCGCGGGTCTTTTGTACCGTCGCGCTGCATTTCTCCACCCGAGCTCCTCCGCTGCGCCGTTCGAAAACGAGCTTCTCCGGCGAGGTCACGCTCTCACCAGGCCAAGGAGACCAAAGTAAATCGCAGATACGGCGCCGACAGGTTTGTTCTGTGTTTAACCTGTAGCGTTTGATGAACGGGCTGTTGTACCAACTTTATTAAAAACAGCGTTTATTACAGTCCTCTAAACCTTCCCTCCTGACTCGGAGGCTTTACTGTTTGTACGCTGACCAAAAAAACGTCAGACGGATTTTATAACCAGCTTATTGGTGACCTGCACCTAAATCAGCACCTGGATTTGGCTTTAAAAAGCAGCCCCACAAATTTTCTCACTCGAGCGAAGCCGCCCTGCTCAGAGTCGTTATCAGCGCCTCCTTGAAAACTTTCCTATTTTCCCCTGAAGCCATAATCGCCATCGAACAACAAAAACAACATAAACGTAAATAGGTGGATTTATTCCACTATTAGTGGTGCAAACTGTAGTTCTCCTGCATTTATCCTCTCTGAGTGTCCCCTGCAGGAAGCAAAAAAAAAGAAGCAGTGTCCCGGCTGCCGGCGGCGCCGCGCTTACAGTCTGCCCTGAAGATGGATCACCACGGCGGCCGCTATCTCTCTCACAGAGTGTTTATTGGTGAAGGGCGTGTCGGCCTCGTTGTTAAGCAGGCACCTCGGCCGCGGCGTGCGAGTTATGCCCCCGAGGCTCCGTCCGGTACACAGCCCAGCCTTATTTGTCTGTACAATTAAGCAGCGATTTGAAGGGGGGGGATTATTTACGGTCAGCAGGCGATGTGAAAACGCAGAGGGGATGGTGGAGGGTTGGGTACAAAAAGGTCAGGAGGGAGCGGTGATGATCGTCTGCATATTGTTTCATTATGAAAGCCGCAGTCGTGCATTTTCCAGCGTTTGGCTCCACTTGTGTGACCTTACGTGCAAACGGGGTCTAAAGTTGAAACGTTTACGGCGTCTCGGCTCTGAGAGCTGACATATTAAACGGTTGGCGTGGACATTAACATGCTTGATCCTCACTAACTCCTCATCCCTCCAATTTTTCTATCCGAATCCAAATTTTATGCAAATATATCGAATGTAAAATGTCACGAGAGGTCATGACCCCAAACATGAGGCAATTACAGAAACATGCAGCCCTCTAAACTAATCGCTGGAGCAGAGAATTGGCAGCCCATATTTCCGTGGCTCTCTGAATATATACAGTCGGTAATGTGAATATATTTTCATATGGAAAGAAAGGACAGCTGGCCGAACCTTAAGAGAGAGAATACTGAGTAGTTGTGGGACGGCGCAGAGGTGAGAGGCTGTTTACTGCAGGATGAATCTGTGCTGATTGGATCGAGCGCAGAAGCCCGTGATTATGAATTACAGTCAAAGCGTGTGCGCGCGGCGCTGGCCACCTCGGCCTGATTGGATTTGTTCTGATTTTTGGAAAACGCGACAATCGTTTGATTTATTTCTTTTTTTTTTGGTTTGGTTTGTTTTGTTTGTTTACCGAAGCCAATGAGGCTTTGCGATCGCAACCTCCCGATCAAATTTAAATGAACGGCGAGAGAGAGGAGACGCTGCGGAGGAGACTTGGGGACACAGAGTAGGGTGTGGGAAGATTTCAGGACGTTTCGCTTCTCTGTGTCCTGAGATTGAAGCCACAAATATGAAAGCAAACCACCCGACAATAAGCAACAACAAAACAGTGTCTTAAACCACAGAAATAAATACTTTGATTATAGATATAATTCATGTGTTTGTGAACATTGGTAAAGGAAGAAAACAAAGCAGGGAAGCAGCTTCCGTTGTGCATTGATCCAGAGCTGGAGCGAGTTGTCCGTGACTTCTATTTGAACCGCTTCTACAAATTAACATCCTTAACAGGATGTGATCAGCTGCGTAATCCCCGACTGGTCTCGTTTATCTCCATCACGTTTCCCACAAATATCTTTCCCTTGTTGCTTTTTTTTCTTCTCCTCTAAGTTATAAACCTTTCCATCAAATCTCTCCATCTGTTCTCCCCCACTTTTATCGCCACCAACGAAATAGACGTCAGACTGTCGACGCAGCGAGCGAAGTAGCAGCTGAATATGCGATCGTGAGCTTCTTTCTCTGCAGCTGTAAACACGGACATTAAGACGCTGAATTACTGCGACACGCACCGCAGCAGTGTTGCTTTTTTTTCCCCTGTTTAGTTTAAACTGAGTGATTGTCTGAGCTCCAGATTGAGCACAGATACGTTTGTTGAGTCGTGTCACTTTAACTCCCGTCACGCAGGAAGTAGAAAATAAGGTCCAGCTGTTGGTGGAGAACCAGCGAGCTGACTTGGGTTCTCCTGTAAGGATCTTCACCAGCAAAGGAATGAAAACACTTGCTCTGGATCACGGTTTAATTAGTACAAACAATAATGTCAACTCCTTCCTGCGTTATTCAGATTGCACCCAGGGCAACAGCGAGCCCGAGCGAGCACTAGTAATTAGAGAGCGGGGGAATAAACAGGCTCCTGTACATGTGGAAGAACATTTAGCTGCTCATGTTTGTTGTTTGGACCGAGGTCATGCCTCAACACTTCATTCTTTATCAACACGTTATGAAATTCTCACATTATTGATCCACTCTTGTCTTGTTTGAGGCAAAGTACGAACAGGCCTATTTATTACTTACAAGAGTTTCAGAATAATTTAGCTTTCATCAATGTTCATCAATGTAAGATCTTGCCATCTACAGATTAGTATTGATTCTTCTTTTTTTCCCCAAACAATAGAATTTGAATAAATTCCTCAGTGATACATCGACACCGCCGCCACACACAAGAGTTGGCCGGGCGGTCCCTCTGGCACACGAGCCCCTCGTGCAACCACACTGTCCAAAACAGCCCAGTGCATCTGCTCCTTCTGCCCCGTGGACAGAAGCAGCGTTTTCCAGGGAGCTTTTAGTCCCAGTGGTCTCGGAGACCGGGCCAGAAGGAGCCAAACACACACACACAAGCACAAACACACACACACCAACAGTCCCTCTGGCCTTTTGCATCGTTTATGGCGCCTCCACATCCTGACTGTGAATGCAAATGGTGCCGAGGACTCTGAGTCTGTGCCGCAGTCCAAGTGGCTGTGAGCTCCCCTGAGATTGGTTGGGGGTTTTACACAGGTGAGCAATGCTGAATTCATATGATAAAAGGTGGATTTATCAGTTAGCATCTTTGACTTTTTTTGTCCATTGAGCAGTTAAACATTAGTGAAGCTTTTTCTGTTTCCACCACTGGTGAGATGATGTTTTATCCTCATGTGTCCCTTTAAAACGGGGTCTAGAAGCTAATTCATCACTGTTTGTATCAGTGGGTGAGGCTCCAGCAGCTCCACAGTCACACCTGGCTGTGACTGTTTGTGAGGCTGAAATAACACTTGTGCTTTGAAATAACAGTGCAACTAATTCTAAACAGGAAAAAAAAAGAAAGTTAACGAAATCAGGGTTGTTTAAAGAACGTCTTGAGACCCCCCCTCCCCTCCCCTCTCCTCCCCTCCCTTCAACTCCCAGGCTGTTTACACATCATTATTAAGGGAGGGAAGAAAAAAAGTGGGAACATGTTAATCCTGAATTGTCCCCGTAATGTATTCATTGTTGGTTGAAACGGATGCGACCCAGATGATATTGTCTGTCTCCATCCTGCACACAGTCCCAGCTCCTCAAGGCAGCCGGGGAGCTTCAAAAGCGGTTTGGTCCGTCAGGGGAGTTGCAGCTGGTTTCATCCTCGTCTTCCTGTTGCCCTGTTTTCTTTCTGGTGCGTTCCTCCGGGAGCCTGATGCATATTCCTCAGAGGAGGCGGCTTTGTAGTTCGGAGGGACGCCGGTTAACCAGGAGGGGCGCTTTATTTTATTTTGGTTTCCATCGGTAGTACGAGTCCAGACGCTATAATTGCGAGCTACCTGTGGAATTAAAAGTGGCACCGTTCGGGGGAGGAGGAGGGGAGGGGGGGGGGCATTGCTCTTAGTGTCGGCGGCCTCATGAAGTGCGAGCTCCATCTCTTGTTTTCTCCCCGTTTAATGCGGCCGCGCCGAGCGGCGGACGCTTTTTCACTGGTTCAACCTTGATGAAATCCTCGCGCCGGCTTCAGCCTGGAAATTGGTTCACCTGAAAGATGCTGACTCCCAATCTGAAAGCCGAGAGAGAGAAAAAAATCCCCTCATCCCTCCTGTTGAGTGCTGTGGCCCCTCCTGCATCACTGCTCTTTTATTTGTGACCTGCACTGCCCCCCCTCCCTCCCTCCCTCCCACCCTCCCCCTCCTTTCTTTTTTTCTTCTATCCACTTTCCGGCGCTGTGTGAGAGGATTGACATTCAGAGCTTCAGCAGCCAGGACGGGCTCTCGAGCAGCTGCATTACGTTATCGGAGGCGCCGTCGCTCGGACCTGTCGTGATGAGATAGCGGCCGGCGCCACGCTGGGTGATCGGCTGTGATGTTCACCTGCTGCATTGCCGTCAAGGTCACCAGATTAGGACGACGCCGGCACGAGTCACGACGCCTGAGCGAGGTTAAGAGGCGTCGAATGGTTATTTTAGACGCCGATCGGTTCTCGCAGACGGGAAAGAAGAAGGGGGGGAGAGGGGGAGGGGGCTTTGGAGAAGGGTTATAGTGGGTCTCCTGCAGAGTGGCCATCCTTCAAGCATCCATCAATCAAGCTCGACATGAAGCGTCTGTCGCGACGGTGGTGATGAGCTCCCATGAGGCCTCTCAGCAGCTCCGACTGCCATTGCTGGAGGAGCCTCCATTTATGGGAGAAAGTGTGAGGGAAATACAAGGTTACAGTGTTTACAAGGTTGGCTCGAGCGAGTGCGTTCACCCACACCTTCATCTGGCGAGCGATGCGAGGAAGAGGAGTCGACGGAGTCGATCATCTCGGCCCCTTTATGGAGTTTCGCCCTGCGCCGATGGACCCGTAAGGCGACCTTCGCTGTCACGGCTGGCATTTTGTTGTGTTCTCGCGGCAAACACAGATTTTAATTGTTTATCGGGGTCATTATTATTCTGTCACAGCGCGTGATGCTGCCGGTAGATCCATAATAAGGTGTCAGCGGGGTAATCAATCACGACGCGTCGGGCTGCAACACTTGACTCGAGACGTCGCCGGCCACGCGTGGAGCTCGCGGCCGCTTCCTGCCCGACGCTCGGCTCCGTTTAAAGACGCGGCCGTGAGCTGAATTCCTGATTTTACGAGTTCTCCTCCGCAAAAGGTCCAACGGTTCGGAACGAGGAATTAAAGCCTCAGAGCTAATTACTTTTAATGCTTTTTATATTTTTCTATTTAACCTATCAGTATGTTTGATTAAAACCCACAAATTACAGCGTAAATCTTTTTATTCGAGCATTTTCTTCCGACACCGTAAAAAGGCCGCCGCCCAGGCCTGTCAGCCCCCTGAATAATGTGACTGTTTAATGTGAGTCAGGTAATTATAGAAGCTCTTATAGAGTAATTTAATTATGACTCTCCCCCAAAGGCAAATGTGTTGCCACCTACTTCCTGTTGTACAAATACAGGCAGTAGTTGACTGCTGGCCTGAGTATACAGAGATTATTATGATATGTCAATCTGACCCCCTACTGTGTGCTGTGCCGTCTTTGTGAAAGGTGCTGACAGGTGAAGGGGGGGGGGGTGACTGGGCCCCTCTCATGCCATATCGCTGCCGTGCAGATCGTCTGTTTGAAAGGTGCTTGAGCGAGCAGCCGCGATGTCGTTTCAACGGCGCCGCTTCAGATTGGAAATATAACAGACATGCATCGTTTTGTTTGAGAAACGATGCCAAGAATCCAATTTATTTGTTTATTCTGAAGTATTAAGAGGCAACTCGAACAAACTGAGGCAGCAGAGCGGGATTGTCTGGGTCGTTTTTTTTAACTTTAAAAGTGGTATTGAAGGGATTTACTTTTTACCCAGGAAGTGAGCCACTCTGACTGTAATGAGACTCTGTGAATAGATGGTTGCTCTTATGCACGCGCGCGCTCACGGACACACGCACGCACGCACAAACAGGCTCTGAAATCTCTCACAATTCATTATGGGACTCCTCTGGATAAAGTGTCCTTTGTGTGTGTGTGTGTGTGTGTGTGTGTGTGTGTGTGTGTGTGTGTGTGTGTGTGTGTGTGTGTGTGTTGTCCAAATGTTTAGTGAGAATGATTATTCCACCGCTTAAAATTACGACACAATAGAAGCAATAAAGCAGCGCGCAATCTGTTTTGTCTCACTGCGATTTATCTATAATGCAAAGGGCCCAAACATCGCTGCAGCAGGAGGAGAGCGTTCAGACCAATTTGGGATTATAAACTGGAAATGAGCATTTTTCTGCTGTACAGTGAAAAAAAAGGACCATTTGTTTATTCTGAGGGATTTTTCATTGTATAAACTGTCCAAGTTCCTCGCTTCAGGGCGACGAGCCGTGGAACTCTGTGTAATGTGCAGCAGCAGGAATGCACAGGACCTCACAATGCAGCCCGCGACCCCGACGTCTGTTATCAGCCCGCCGCAGCTGGAGCGTTTGATCCCTGCGATGCGCTGTCACATCCAAAGTGACACGAATAAAGAGAAATCAGGGCCGGCGAGTTATTGATTGGAGCAGTCGCTCCGTCGTGTTTCCCGCCCAGTCAAACCGGCGACACGCAGGGGTTTCCTGCGCGCCGACAGCCGCGTTCTCCAAACTGCGTCACTCCGCGCCTGCGTCTCTTTAATTTCCCCGGTCAGAACGACCCCCTCAAGTATGTGCAGGCGAGGGGGTGGGGGGGTGGGGGGGGAATCCAGCGCGTGCGTCGGATGAGTCACTGCAGGTTGCCGTTTTTCAATCTGGATTAACCTGCTGCTGAATGGAGAAGATAGGCCTGTTTTTTTCCTGTGGCATATCTAATGTGAGTCATGAATAATTTGTCATTTTTCTGCAGGTGAGGATTTCTTTCAGATAAAAAACAGAGACACAATAGCACACACGGGGGAGGTGGGGGGGAGAGAAGGGGGAGGGAGGGAGGGGGGTAATGCAAAACCTCTTTGTCATCATAATTAGAAATGCTGCGTTGGCCAAAGTAATTTAGTCGGTGTGGCGAAGGGATTTCCCTCAAGTAAAGTGAAATCAGATATTGGGGCGTAAGATCTTGTGAAATAGTTTTATCTCACCAGGGGCTGGAGACGCACCAGTAAAGTTAGAGCATCGCTCTCTGTGTGCCCCCCTGAATCGCAATGCGCGCGGTGGTGAAACTGGAGCAGCTGCACTCTGTGTCTGCAGCTCAAATCTCCAATTTATTAAAATTTTAACTGCCGACAAGATTTTTCTGACAAAACAATCAACAGCAGGTGGGAATGAGTGATGTTCTGGTGTCTGGAAGGAAAACTGATTCATGAAACTTGCTAAAATAATGGAACGAGTTTCACCTTTAATATGGTTGTTGAACAAAGTCACACGTGTTGTTTGCAGCAGTCCCTCACGTTTCACTCCATCAGCCTCTTCCTGCATGTGTGGGTGATATTCTCTGTGATTCTTTATGCAGTGCAGCCGGAATAAATACATTTGCTGCGGCTGCTGCTGCGGTTGGTCTTGACTTTGCACGCTGGGACCCATTTAGTCCAAAGCTGCTGAGATCCTAAAGATGATTGTTGCACAAAGCAAACCACAAAATATATTCAGGAAACAGAATCCTGAAATGTGAAGTGATGCATAAAAAACACACTCAAAAAAAGGAGCGAAGCACACTCATAGTATTGAGGTGCAGGTAAGAACAAACAGTGATGTAGTTACATTTTACATTTAAACAAACCAGTCGTGAAGGTTTTAATTCCAAACGTGTTCAACCGAGCTGGCGCTTGTCGCCATTCTCCGAAAGATTACATCGTTACAGTGAGGAAGCCCAATAACCCCGGGATGATGGTGAATCCATCAGAGTGGGACTTTTCATTGAAATCCCGTCGGCAGCTGCAGGCCCACCTGTACACATGACAAATGGACGGAGCGGAGAGGCAGTGACCCCCTTCGCTTGTTCAGAGGGGAAACCACACTGTTATGGAAGAAAACTGAAATTTTGACAGACAGGCTTTGATTAAATTACCGGGAGCAGCCGAGCTGTGTGTATATATGTGTGTGTGTGTGTGTGTGTATTTATATAGGAGACAGCAGTGACTGATTTGGCTCCCAGCATTGCTCTATCTCACATCCAGAGTGAGAGGAAAGCAGAGACAGCGATGCTTCTTTATCACCAGGGAGGACAAATAACACATGTGCACCTTTTTCTCCGACTACATTTTGATACAGAAAGAGTTCAACATGTGAAAAGGCGACAGAATAAAATGACAGCACGCGGGATATTTGGGTCGCACGACTGGAATCTCTGCCTTTTGCCATTAAACTATTGTGAGTTCCTCCACGGAGACGCTTGTGTAGGTGGTTCTCGTTTGGAGACACCGGAAGAAAAATCAGTTTCAGATATTGTGCGTTTTTTCGCAGCCTCGACTGATTTGTCATGATTTGCAGTCGTGTTGTCGCCGCTCATCAGTCTGGAGCGTTTGACTTTGGGGGAAACATCTGGGCCCTGAAAATGAGCTGCATCGGACTGACTGCGTTTCTACTGCCTGATAGCGTCTCAGTGTTTTCTTACATCGCTCTTTGTAATGAACAAATGACCTCAAATAGCAACATGTGGTTGTCCTGCACCCCAAAAACCGCTATATAGCAGAGCCTCCATTTGGACATGTAATCTGCATGATTGCAACACGCCATCTCGGAGATTACGTGAGCGGCCCACTCGACGACTCTCTGCGTGCCGAGTTGTGCATAGGTGAGATTAATAAGGCCGCTGCGTTGAAAGACAAAGCTATTCATGAGAAGTGGTTTAATAGGCCTGATATATCTAAATCAGACAGCTGCTGTCTGCACATAAATCTTCCTCCTTCGACAGAACAATGCCACATCCTAATTGGCAGGGTGGTGTGTGTATGTGTGTGTGTGTGTGTGGGGGGGTGTAATCACAGGCAGCTTGAATGATAAACACCACGCTTTGTTTACGTTCCTCGGCGGTGGTCCTGGGTGTGTGACGGGGTGAGCTCGGTGGGGATTTATGGGTTGTATTTTTTTTAGGTTAAACGTGTTACAGGCATGAAGAGCTGGAGAGAAAAAACACACGCTGAACGGCGCGAGGCGACGAGTGGGAAACAAAAAGAAAAACACAGACACGGAGAGACAGATGTAACGTCTTATCCAAGTGAGGACTTTCAACATTGTTATTCATAGAATTGCATGCTTGGATTAGGAGAGGGTCGCTCGCCCACGTCAAATTCTCATGGCCTGAAATTGCCACTTAAATCAATGACGGAGCAATGAGATCAGGTCTGATTAGAAAGAAAGGCAGCGATGGCGGAGCCTGACAGGGGCCGGAGGGCACAGTATCACAAGTATCTCTGCTTCATCCTTCAGAAAGAAAAAAAAAAACACAGTATTTTGGAGGCATTTCTAAATTTACACTTTCTCCCCCTTCAGTATTTTCACAATCCACTTGGCTGTCTGCTTTCTGCTGCTATCGCAGAACCAGGAAGTGGAAACAGGGACTCTGAAGAGCACAATGAAACAGTAGCTTCTGTGAAACCATAAAATCTGACCTCATGCTGCTCCTCTCGATGTCAGAAACAAATTACTTCAACAAACAGTCCACAGATGTGGTCGCAGGTCACTGATGCTTCTCTGTGCACTGGATTTCTTGCATTTTCAAAATAAGAGTGAGTACGGGAAAGGTTATGGAGGACTGCAAAAACCAGGCCTCGGCTTTTACTGTGGAAAATTTACCTTTTTATAAATTCCAGCAACCATTTGATCTGTGGCACAATTTAGTTTTGAATGAAAGGCTCTTTTATGATCGTTATCAAGTTTTTTCATTAAATTCAGTCCTAAATTGTGTATTTTCGACTCAATAGTGTAGACTTCCTGAGTGTTCGTCAACGTCCTGATGGAAGCGATCCACTCATGCGACCAAGTTATCAAAGTGTTTGAAAGTGACACAAACTCCATCAGAAAAAAAAAAAACTGGTCATCGTTTCTCCGCTCGGTTCATTTTCTGCTTACGCCCCCTCAAACTGCTCAAGTGTCCCCTCAGAAATGAATCTCGGCTTCAATCAAACGCGATCGGGCTCCTCTTGATGGGACGGTGAGCGCGCCAGTCAATCCGCCGAGTTACTCCGGAGTCCGTCAAGCTCAAATACAAACCAGATAATCTTGGCTGACCTCCGGCTCCGGCTGAAGCATCTGATCCCCCCCCTCACCCTGCCACCCCCACCGCCACCCCCCTCGCTCTCCCGCGGCCGCCGATGGCCGCGCTCCTATCAGGAGCGCTTCTCATCCGGAGGCTCGTTCCACAGATAAGGGAGCCACAGTGGAGCGGCCACAACAGGCAGATGAAAGGTCCTGCAGTAGCAGAAAGATCCCCCCCCCCACAGAGCTCGATATTATCGAATTTGGTGAAACAAACTCTGCTCCACGGAGAGGAGCTTATTAGCCAAACAGGACAGTGTACGGGCTTCCATTTAAATCAATTACTCTCCCTCCTTCCATGACCTGTAAAGCCGCTTAATTAATTTCTGAGCATTGTCCGGGACACGCGACGTTTCTCCCCTCCGAAGGTTTCTCTCGACGCTCTCCGCGCGTGAAATCGTCCGGTGACGTCAGCGTTCGTGTTCCTCTGCAAAAACCTCACTTTGATCTTTTTCTCCCGAAGCACCAGATTAAATGAACAAACCCTAAAAAAAAAAACCAGGCCGTCCTGTAGCACACGCTTGGCTCAGAGAAACTTGTGACGGACGAGCAGAGACGCTGTTTACTCGCTAGTTAAATCCGCAATCCAGCACAGCGGGGAGAGTGCATGTTTACTCACAATGCCTGCAAAGAGGAGGGGGGGGGGAGGCATTAAATGCAAAAAGAGCTGAATGTCAATCTGAAAGGGCCCCGCGCCGTCACGCAAATGTGATTTATATGCAAAAACAGCAAATAAATGGCGGTTCTGGAATGAGCGAGGGAAAGTCATCCATGCATAAACGCGCCAGTGGGGGAAAAAAAAAGCGCATTGTTTTTTGAGTAAATGAAAGAGAAACCTTCCTGAAGCAATCCTCACACAAATGCGCTGTGAAAACTCGGCTGATTTCGGATCAGTCTTCGTCCTGATGCGGCGCGGCAGCATCACCCCCCCGAGTCTCCCGCGCCGCCGCAGTAGTCGGGGATTTCCCCGCTCCTGGATGCGCCGTGGTAATTGAAACCGTGCAGGTGCGAGGCGGCCCGGTGCAACGGGGACTTCATTAGTACAGAGAGAGAAAGAGAGAGAGATTTGCACCCGACCTATTTTTCCAGCGCTCCCCCCCCCTGTAATTTTCTGACAGCCCATCTCGCCCGTTTTGACATAAAGAGGAAGGGGTGTTTAATTTATTGCCGCGGCGTGTTGATCCCAGGAGGAAGCCCCCAGGTGAAAGCCAGACCTTGGGCCCGAAGGGGGGGTTTCAGACTCAAGGTCAGGAAAGCTGATGATCCATTTCTAAAGCTCGCTCCTTTTCATTCCCGTATTTTTCTTCCCTCCAACATTGTCGATTCCGTGCCGGAGCTTTTATCTCAAGGAACCCAAAATCTTCTCTAATGCCAAAAAAAAGGATGATTTATTCATGAGGCTTGTTTATGTGCAGCCCCCCCCCTCAAAAACGGCATCATGAGGATACAGCCGGAGCTTCAACCGTTCCTTCAAGCTGAGAGTGACAGCTGTAGATTCCAGAGGAACCACCCCCGCTGGGTAAATTGACGCGGGCGAAACACGAGGGATCGTCGAGTTTGGGAATCACTTCTTGCGGCGTCCGCTCGCTGGGAGCGAGTGGGTCGGCCGTGATCCGAATATCAAGCGTCACGCAGATGGCGGTCAGTTTGAGCCGTGTGAGGGGAAGTTTTCCAGACAATTAAGAGATGAAACGAGTCAAAATGTGGCTCTTATTTTGAAAATACAAACAATAAAGGAGCCATTTGGATGTGGAGACGACTTGGAAGCCGAGTGTGGACTTTGTTTGTGTTAATTTGGAGCTGAAAACAACAGGAAGTAACAAAAATCAGAAGGAAAGTGCATCTGAAAAGTTGTTTTGAGACGAGCATCTTCTACCGATGAAGATCTTGATGCGATGCAGAAGCGAGTGAGCAGCTCGAGCTGTTCCTTCAGATTGCAGAGCGACACTAACAGGTGTCAGGTGTGATGCAGGCGATCAGTCAGGGAAGGCTGACCACGGTTTCATCAGTTTCCTGCTGAACCGTCGACGCAAGCATGCCACACACGATTAGCACGCGACGATCACTCCCAGCTTGCGTCAGCGCACCCACAACTGCCTGCGCTCGCCACATGTTCCGGCATCTGTGATCTGGTCTCAGCAGAGCCGATGTCGCTCGGTGACGCTGCTCGGCGTTCAGCATCTGCCCAAAAGAGGCCCCAACTCCCTCGTTTCGCTGCAGCGGCTCCGCCTTCTTTTCCGAACTCGACGCGATCGGCTCCTCGTTTCGAAGGTGTTTCTCCGCGTTCATGACAGAACTGTGCTTTATGCCCCTTTCAGTGCTTTGGGGGCCAACTGAGACACATTATTGTCTTTGGATGGACTCCAGTCTGTGACAGATATGAAGCATGAAGGAAATGAATTGGCTCCTCATGAGAATAATTTCCCTATGGAAGGAAGCCCGGCGATATGGAGAGGCGTTCTATGTGCGCGGACCTTTAAATACAACAAATCACATCCTCTCACATCGTCTTCCCTCTCCCTTATTAAGGGGAAGTATTGAGTTTTAACGTTCATTGGACAATTATACTTTCTTCGACAGGAACTGTCAACCGTGACCAAAGACTTCCAGTTGAAGCCTGCGACTTGTTTTGGTGGTGGTGGTGGGAGGGGGGGCGGATGCTTCTGATGCTGCTTCCTCGCCGATAAAATGGTCCTGGAGTTGTGTCCAATCCTTAATGAGTCTGGAGTCGGCAACTGGCACAGACGTAGTAGGTCATGAAAAGCTTATTTCACTCTGTGTCAACGAGGGAGGCAGATTTTGATTCATCCCAAATCTGCATACCCAATTTGCATTTCAAAAGGAAGCAATCCTTTTAATTTCCATGAAATTGGGTGTCTATTAGAGGGTGACTGGGATACACGGGATACAGGAATCAGTCCAAGAGGATTCTGACGCGGAGGAAATCACACGTGGGAAATAACCATGCAGATTATTGATGTGTTAACCTCCTCTCGTGTGTTTTCCTCCGCATCGCTGAGCAAGACGGCTCCAAGTATTCATAACCGGTGGATTATGAGACAAATGGATGTTTGAGCACATTAATCTCGTGTGTTTTCATGTAACATCACAGCCCAGTGTTGCGAAACTTTGCTTCCCGAGGTCAGAATTGAGAGAAATGAAGCTTCTTCTTTTTTTTAGTTATGTCCGATTAATAGATTTTTTTGTATCACTAATGATTTTGTCGTTCCACCCAGTGACTCGCTCACTGTTCTCAGGGTTTTTCCTGTGATCACAGTCACGGTTACATAAACGCTTTTTCTGCTGTGATAAACGGTCCCTCTCATGCGGTGGTCCCAATCTTTCCACCCCTCAGTTTGCCTCAGCGAACGCCTGCGATCCCCCCCCGACTCCCAAAAGATCACAGGAGAGCCAAACGATGGCTGAAACAACTGATCCCACCAACAAACAAAAAGCAGGAACCTTCAAAATAAAAGCACTCCCAGCTCTCCTTTCGGTCCCTAAAAGAGATGATTTCTTATTGGCACGTGCACATCTAATCGTCACAACCTCAACAGAAGGGGTCTTGGATCCCTGGTTGAATCACTGCTCTGATATTTGCCAAAGTGAGACGCAAACATTTTGTGACCTAGTTTCTGCTGAGTGTTTACATGACAGAAGCACAAATGTAGGGCAGCGCGTCACAAACTGTGAATAGGAAGAAGTCATCACGGATTTTTCCCGGATATTTGTTCACAGGCCGTCGCTTATCTGCCTTAAGAAGACTGACGCATGTCTCTTAGTTTTAGCGAGAAAAATCGATGCCACTCGCTGCGTCCCGTCTGCATAGAAACTGCCTCTAATGTCCACGTCCCAGAGGCAGATCGGGGCACATTTTCTCATTAAATCACCTTTTGACATTTCCGTCGTCGAGACAATGACGCCACAAAACTGCTCAAAGCGGTGACGGATCGAGTTTGCCCTCGTGTCTTGCCTTTCATAAACAGCTCTTTCACCTCTGGCTCCGTACCATTTGATTTGTATCCTCCGTCTCTTCTCAATGACAAGTTCTGCGACCGTCTCGCTACTTCTGCGCGGATCCAAGCCGGAGCAGAAAATGACGTCTGACTGCCAAAAAGTTTGGAACTGTCTCCGCGTCTTGTTATTGCCGCTTTTCTCTTTGAAGGTGAATTTTTCTTTGCCGAGAAACGCACAGTCTTGTCCTCTAGAGTTGAAGCAAGCGCTGAATAATAACCATAGAAACACAGATTTGGTTCCATTCACCCATTTCTCCACCCTGAGCTCCTCTGCTCGGACTAAATGCATGCTGTAGCCACTAGGGGGCCCTGTATTAAAAAAATGAGTCATGAACATCAACTGTGTGTTTCTTCAGTCGCAGGATTCCAACCACTGACCTTTGCTTCACAAAATCTCACAATATTGTGACTTAAGATTCAGAAGGTACAATTATAAAATGAATAATTTCCTTATTTTAATGAAATTAAGAACTGATTTTGTGCAGAGTTCCTGATTGAGTTTGTATCCTGAAAGAGCGGCGTCGCAGCCAAACTAAAAGCACAGACAATATGATGCAAATTGTAGCAAGTGGGCACAGAGGGTGTTAGTGAGCCTTAATTGCCTCCACTCGCTGTCACAGCCACCGCTGCAACTGTTCACCACGCCGGCTCGCGCCGGAGTCTGCGGGGGCGCCGCTCACTTTCTCAAACCCCGGCGAGGCGTCTGCTGCGCGGTGCTCCGGGGCGGGAGACTGATATCCATCTCGTCCCTCCGACGAACACCGAGGAAGCGAATCCAACAAAGTGTCAAAAACGGCTCCTCGCAGACTCGATTGTGATTTTGGAGGATTCTGCTCCGGACCGATACTCGGTCATTGTGTCCGGGTCAGAGGCCGGCGCCGAACAAAGACAAAGGAGAGCGCTGAAGATGTCGTGTGCCAGACAGGGGGGGGGGTGGGGGGGTGGGTGGGGGGATACAGGCCACGCTGATGAAGGGGAAAGATGACAGCAGAGTTAACAAGATGGAAATATGAATTGGTCGTGCTTGAAGGGCAAGAGAGAGCAAAAGATGGTGGAGAAAGATTGGGAAAAAAAGCCACAGCCGAAGGAGAATGAGTCCGCCTCCGATGGAAAGTGGAGGTTAATCGAATGGTAACACAATAACGTCTTTGTGGAAAAGCCAAACAATGTCCCATTTGATTCTCTAATTAAATCTCTTTGACAAAGACGTGGGACGTTGAAACAGAAACAAAGACGCGCCTCAGATGATAAAAAGAATCCCGAAGCATGCAATTACACTGTTAGTTTAAGAAAGGGAACGGAAACTCTTACTTTGAAAGGTCAATTTTGGCTCCCAAAGCAGATTTCATAGGCGAGCTTGTTCAGACTCATTTTCTTCCCTCCCATTGATGTATTCTTTAAGAGAAACCCACCCAGAAGCCGCCCGCGGGCACGAGAGCGGCAGGTGTTCTTGTACCTTCACTTGCGAAATCTAAAAAAATGAATAATTTAATAAACAAAAAAGAGAGATTGAGATCTTGTCAAATCTGAACCCTCCAAAGAGCGAAGCCTGGCAACAAATCACAACAATGGGCAATCAGACCAAATGTTAAGTTAGAGCTGACGATGCTGGAAGTCTCACCAGATTAGAAGGGTTCTGATATGATGACCTGCAGAAATTAGGGAAATGTATTCATGATGAAACTGAACTGGATCTTAATGAGCCTCCAAACCGACTGTGTGTCAGTGCACCAGGAGTAGTTTTCTGGTTCTTTGGATTCAGTTGTCTGATTGCTCACAATTGATGTTAGATTACTGCTTTTCAAGCTGCTTCTTTTTGGTGCCTGTGTGTTCATTTACATGCATTATGGCCCCACTATGACTTTTAAGAGGTTGTGATTCATTAGAGCAGGAAAATGTCAGTCAGATCTGGCAACCCGGGGCCGCTGCTCATTCCTCCCCTCTCTTTAAGGGCATCTTTTACAACTGACAGGTAAAACTGTTGAGTCAGTGTCCTTTGAAATTAAAAAAAAACAGTTCTGATCTTTTGTCTTTGATGAGATCTGCATGGTCGGGGTGGGGGGGTGGCGGGGGGGTGATTACTGACGATGATAAGGCGGACAGAATTAAACACGGTGAATGTCCTTGTCTGACCAACAGCTAAGCAAACGCTGGGAACACTCGGAGGAGCCGTTAAAGCGAGGAAGCTTAATGATTTGTTTTGTTGGGATGTTTTTTTTTTCCTGGGAAGGCGATAACTCAAAAACCAACATTTAAAAGCTATTTGATTAAACATATCCTTCAGCTGTCTTTGTTGTTTTGTTGCACATTTAATGTTCAGAGCCAGGAACGTCTGGACTCCCGGCTCTTCTCTGACTGACTTGTTTTAAACCGCGTCCTCCTCCGGCCGAATAACTCGGCTGCTTTGCATCAGTCGGGACAATTAAAGCTCCACTCGCGTTTTTTTCCCTCACTGCTGCGATTTGTCCAACGATCCCAGAGGCACCAGTCCCCCTTTTTCTTTTCCTTTCTTTGACACAAGCCGCGTGTTGCCTTCATGCACGGCGAATTTCCTCACAGGAAATGTTGTAACACACATGCGGATGACCTAGAAGAAGCAGCAGCGCGGACACGAGGAGCACAGAACTTTTAGGTAGAGTCTCAGTCTCACTGCAGCTCTTTTCATGCGCTGGTCGCGGAGTGTCCAGTCAAAGCTTCCATGGATGATAGAATATGGATTAAGGTCACTGCAGGCATCGCCATGCACACGACAAGCTGACAAGGAGCTGAAAGAAACGCGTGACCGTGCAAAAAGACTTTAACTGTGCAGCGAATAAACACAAACCACGTTTGGAGGAGTGTGTGTTGGTGTTCTCACACGAGGGCGCGCCGAAGATTTTGGAGCCACCGAGCGTCGGAACTCTGCAGCTTCCTGCACGAGCGAGTCTCAGTTTCGGGTTTTGGCTGGAACAATATAAAGTGGATTCAAAGCGGCCGGCATGAATACTAAAAAAACACTTGATTCTGAATGTGCTGTGGTGACATTATTCTCTCGACAAAGAAAAGCGCTTACAAATCACAAAAACTAATTGGGTGGTTGCGCAGGAGAAGCGAGCGAAAAACCTCGAAGAACAAAAAAGTAACTTTTGTTTTAAGGGAGAGCGTCAGATTATCATAAACTCACAGGGCCCGAGGGCCTCCGAGTGGGTTCTGCATGTTCCTGCTCGTGCAATGAATGAATTTTCTCCATAAAATGAATTTTTGTAAATATAAACAATGGGAGAGTGTGGGTGTTTGGATGCTCTGCTTGTTTGTCTCTTGAGATTTTATGGTAATTCACTGGTCTGACTAAGGTGAGAAAGTGTGTGAGATCCTCAGTTCCTCTCTCACCTTCTTACTTTGCCCAAAAATGTCTGATTGCTTCTGTGGAAGCTGTGGCTGTGGACCCCCCTATCTGGGACAGTGGTTCCTCTGCTGGGTATCGCTGGATGATAACATGTTCAGGCCGTTTTTAACTGATACATATAATATCGCATTGCATGAGAAATGAGGTCACAGCGAGTGTGTTTCTCATCTCGCCTCCAGTCCAAACCCTCAAAAATAGGCTCCGCTACTCACCATTGTCCTCACATCCCTCCAGCTCATCTAACAGTAATCCTTTAACCATGAATTCAGACGCCTCCCAGCAGCTCGGTTCCAGCTCGATACACAGTGGGCAGAAATGAGCTCAGCCGTACCTGCTGGAGGTGGGGCTGGACTCCCTCCACCGCCTGCTTCTAAGAGCCTGTCTTTCTTTTGCAGCGGCGGTCCGGGGAGACCACCGTCCCTCATGGTGCTGATGCTTCCCGCCCAGACTCCCCTCATTCAAACGAGCAGGTTGTCAACAAGTGCTGGTGGAGCCTGATAACCCCACGCTCGTTTCCAGTCAAGTGTGTTCGTGCAGGAAGACCTTGACGACATGCAGCACATGCATCCCCCCCCCCTCCCTCGCGTATCTTACCCAACCAATCCCCCCCCCCAACCCCCCAGGATCTGGACTGAGAAACACCACCCCAGAGGGAGGATGTTTAGCATTCTCAGTTATTTTCTGAGTCAGACAAATAGTCGACCAGAGGCTGCTGTTTTCCTTCCGCAGCCAGGTCGGGTGGAGTTTCATCCGTCTGTCTGAAAGTTGAATTTAGGGACAAAACAACTCACACATAAAGATTCATCCAGCAGAGCAACAAAGTGACAGCTCAAATGAACCCGTATCTAGCAATGAAGTGATCATCAGAGGGGAGAGGAGGTGTTACGAGATGCCGCGCCGCTCAGCACAATCACAGCAGCATCTCCAGTAAAGGCTGAGCTCGTTTCTCATTCAAACTTGAAAAATGAGGACACGCACAAATTTTTGATGTAGAATCAAAAAGAATCAGAATCTGTTAGCATGAGCTCCTCCGAGTCTTCTGCATGATTTAAAATCCATTTTAAAGCTCAAAATCAAACATTCACAAAGGCAAACGCTCTGCTTCCACGTTTGTTTGCAGTGTCAGTAGATATATAAATATTCAAATTATGGATGTACTGAAGCAGAGAGCTTATAAAGTAATTAAGCAGATAATGAGTCTGCCAAACATATGACTGCACAGTTGGCACCAGTGTATTCGCTTGCATTTCTTGAGAAACTCTCGAGTCTGATTGTTTTTGTCCAACATGTGGAAAATTACGAAAAAAGAGGAAGACTCGAAAGTTGCAAAACTGCCAATGTCAGAAAAATTACATCATCACATCATCCTGTTGGTGGGAACGAGCTGGAAGAGGGAAGTGTCCTGAAAGTGCTTACATCCCGAAAAGTTCAATTACGGCTTCACAGATTTCTGCTTTCTATTTACCAGGAAGAGGAGCGGTGCTGACGCCGGCGCTGCATTATCAAACACAGCCCATCAACAGTGAATTGCTTTCAGTTTGTCCTGAGTGGCCGAGAGTGAGAAATCATCAAGCTGATGCTTTTTAGACGCTCACAATCCTTTATACACTCTTGAAACCTTTGTCTCTCCCCGCAGCACTAACGCCGATCCACCGTGTGATCGATTCCTGATTTCTCAGCACAAATCTGTCAAAATAAAAGCATCAAAGCCCGCAATCAAACTCATCGCGAGGAGGCATCGCAGCGCCTCGCTGAAGGACACCCTGTGAGCCGCTTGCTTCACGTTGGACGTCCTGACAGGGAGACGGCAATTATCATGGATTCCCGGGTTCGAGCCGCCCCTTCAAATGAGATGAGAGCATCTGCTGCGCCATTAGGGGATCCAGCCAGAGGAGGTTCGTAAAAAAAAAAAGAAAAAAGGCGGAGCGACAGAGTGAATGGTACCCTGTCGAGTCCTCATCGTAAACAAAGCTGTCTCTGTTTACATTGCTGAACATTTTGTGCCGAGCCGTCACAGTCCAACAAAGGTAGCAAATGCAAATGCAAACCAACTCAGCCTGCTAATCGTTGTTTGCAACAGCATCTGGCTTTTTTCCTTGATGCTTATTTGCATGTAAATGTGGGCATCAGTATATGTTTAAAAAATACAATACGTTGATGTTCGTCTTCTCTTCGTGCTGCCTCTGAAAAACCTTCAAGGTCTGATTTTCAAACTTCACACTTGGAAGTATTGTCTCGTCTCCCGTCAGAGTCCAGTTCACCTTCGCTGTTGTTCTGAGGACAAACCGCAGCATCCTGGCTGCTCTCTCTTCTGCCTTTGATTGGCTGTCAGCTGACACCACACAAAAAAGGAAAGCCTGCGCGACACGAGGGGCAAGTGAGGTCGAAGCCCTGCTCAAAAACTTGCCATCTGCTCTGAAAATCTTCGCTCCGAGACAACGCGCTGATTCATCAGGACGGAAGTTGCGAGGCGTTGGGGGTCGGACACGCCTCCTGACGCAACCGGCGCTTGGATAAAAAACAAAGAAGGGATTATCTCTCCGCTGCACCTGTGACACGTGTGAATTCATTTCCAAACAGCCGCAGCGACACAAAGGTTTTGCCGTCGCGTTCGTCACACGCAAAAAAGAAAAATGCGATTCCATAATTGACTTAATGCGTTGACTTTTCCACACATTTGTCACCGTACAGCCATCGAGATCGAGTTGATCAACAGCCGGGGCGGGAAGCGCTGACGTGCCCGTGGGATGATCAAACATATTGCCATAGTACTGCCACCGGTGCAGCAAAGACTGAAGGATGTGGGGAGAAAAACAGCTTTATTACTCCGGAGGCGACCGACCCAGAGAACTGTAAAATTGGTCACAGAAATGGTATCGATCTGACTTTTCAAAGAGCTGTTGTGACTCGACTCGTAATGCCTTACCCCCACCCCCCCTGCAAACGCGCCCGATCCGCTCCGTCCTTTAACGTGTGATGTCATTATGGCGCGTGAAACAGGAGCCCGTCTCCAATCGCGAAGATGGCGTTAATGTGGTGTTACGGGGTAAAAAGTCATTTTCTCAGCGTGCGATTAAAGAATGTATCACGGTGGTTTTTATTCATGCAGCAGGAACCTGGAGAAAATCTTCTTAAAGGAAGCAAAAAAAAAAAAAGATCCGTTCACATCGATTTAAATTCCCCAGGATTGATCCGGAGTCATGCGACTGTAAATATTCCAGGAAAGGGGCCGCGTGCGGGGGCCGGGGTGACCTTGTCAGAAGCAGGGGCGGGTTCCTCGCACGGACCCCCACCTGGGCCGCGGCGTAATGGAAGGGCGAGCCGGAGAAGATGAGCCGGCGCAACCAGCCCGCGCAGACAATGACTGATTGTCCGGCGAATGCTACCCAACGTAATGCATTACCGCGACATAATTGACTTTAGTGCAAGACAAGATCCCCCCACCCCCCCTCGCCCAAGGGGGGCCAATGGCTTAGCCCCAAGGTCACAATTTTGGACCAAAGCGCCGGTAGGAACGAGGGGCCGGACAATAAGCCACCAGCAAAAGAATCTATTATACTTGACCTTGTTTACAGCTCACATACGTGGCGCGGTGGCTGATGCTGTTTAATAAAAAGCGCGACCTCCTGCAGCAGCCCCGGAGCCCCACATTTTTCTTCCCCCATAATATCTCCTCCTCCAAAATTCAATCACTCTCCGCGCCGCGGCCATTGTTTCCCTCAGAAATGGAGAATACCTCCACGCGCAATTATTCCATCTGGAGCGGCGGTGGCAGGAAGCCACTCCTGTCATTTAACCGGGCCCGCTGACTGAGTCTGGCTTTAGTCTCCGGGACCCGAATGACAGCATATTTAGTGTCATCGCCCATCAAGCATCTGTCAGCGGGGCCGGGGCCCCGCGCCCTGATTGATGGGCACCCCCTGGTGTATAGAGAGCGCCGCGCCGTCCAGCCGGCATGTCAGCGCGTCGTGGCTAATGACCCGCTCCCAGGCTTTCCGGGGCCGAGCGCAGAGCGAGAGTTGGGCTGCGCCTTTAAAACAAACACACACACACACACACACACACACACACACACACACACACACACACACACACACACACACACACACAC
>JAUESF010000085.1:8290383-8302239 GCA_032274765.1 Malacoctenus tetranemus
CCCCCCCCCCCCCCCCCGCAGCGATGAGTGGAAACAGGGTGCGAGTGGATGAAAGGTTACAAGACCAGATTTAGGGGTGAGGAAACTCTCAGCTATGTGAGATCCACCGGACTGGACTCTTCCTCCAACCTCTCACTTCTTGCTTTTCCCGTTAATCCTCAAACACAGGCACTGTATTTATTGGTCACCCCCCCCTAATATGACTAATTGGAGCTTTAAATCCTTTGGTATTGTAAGTGAAGCGCCTTGCTGTTAGGTTGAAGGGCTTTTTTTGTTTGTTCACAGTAAGAGAAAGAAGCCCAGCTGGCAGCGACTCGGAACAAAGCCACTCAGACTACAATAAAGCGATAAGTCTGATCAGATTTGATATCACCAAGTCCTTTTTATGCGGAGGGATTTCCATTGCCCCCCCCCTCCCCTCCCCTCCCCCCTCCTTTTTCCTCCGTCTGCAGGTTGCCCGGGCCCACAAGTGACTGCCTGCCCTTGCTTTGAGCCACTCGTTTGACATTGAAAAATCCACTATCTGCGATGACGGCATAAATTTAATTAAAATGTTGGCGATGGGGAAAAAAAAGGCCCAAATTAGCACAACAGGGGGAAATAGTGTAGCAGTGCGTTGTGTGTTCCTCTGCCATGATGCAGCTGTTCAGGTAATGGAGAAGTCTTTTTCAAATTGTAATTTACTAATTGAGAGACATTAAAAATTCAGAGGGTGGCGAGAGGAACAAGTCAAGCAGAAATTCATTTAGTGGGGGGGCCGGGGGGTGGGGTGGGGGGTGGGGATTCACTGAGCACGTAATGCACCGCTACGCTCACCTCGCTCGCTCGCCCAGAGTAAACGTTGCTCCTCCTGTCGCCGCCGAGCCGCTCGGCCGGCAGGTGAAGTGCGTTAAAAAGCACTTTGTTTGGAGTTGACGAAACGCGCAGAGAGGGGGAGATCCCCCCCCCCCCCACCCCCCTCCCACCCCCGCCCCCCCAGTCTGACTGTTTGATTCTGCAGCTCCCTACTGTACCACCGCAGCGTCACCTCCACACACAGTGTGGGAGCTGCAGCACTGTGGAGATGGATGTAGCTGGTGTGTTGGACCGTGCTGCAGTCCAGTGGCTCCTGAACCAGGAGCAGCTCTTCCTCCTCCTCCTCCTCTAGTCTGAAGAAACTCGCCCGTAAAGTCTGTTTCATGCACACAATCTTTCATTACTGCAGGGCAGAAGTTCCCCCACTGCCTGGCTGCTGTAATTATTCCCCCTAATCATATTTATGATAATAGCTTTTTTCCATGCAAGGTGTGTATGTTTGCCCTCCCCCCCCTAGTGTTATCTGACATGTTTAGATCCAATCAATCACCCCGACCGTATGTCACGTCTGGGAGGACAAAAAAACAAAGCCTAAATCCAGGAGTAATGGAAAGATGCAGCTGATTTACAGGCACCGTGGCATCCTGCCTCTAACCTGTTTAATCACGCTGTATTTTTCACATGCTGTTTGATTTGGTGGCCGTTCAAAGTGTAAATCTTGACTCCCCCCGTCAGCACAGGATGACACAGAGCCGCGTAATGCTAATCGGAGACGAGGGGTAAACACGCGATCGGACGACAGATTAAACCGAGGCTAATTTTTCATGGTGACACTGTGGCGGAGACATGCGGGGACACGCTCCGACGAACACAATGCAAGGACGGGAGGACCTTGCGTCCCCTCGAAAAAATGAGATGCGGCGCCCGGTGGACAGTGGATCAAACAAACGGCCTCAGATGGAGCAAATTCAACAGCTCGGTTTGAGCTTGAAGTGGGAAAGTCAGCGGCAGTCGAGACGTGTGCCGGTGAACCAACGGGGAGGTTTACACAGCGAGAGCTCTTGAAACTATGTTTTCCTATGAATGTCTGAATGCTAATACATGTAGCAAGCGCCTGAAGCAGGATAGAGAGTGTTGGTGTTTGGCAGATGCGACGTGTTTCTAGAACTTCTTCACCAAACAGGAAAGCATGCACAAGGTCGACTTGCAAAATGAGTCAAATTAATCCAATTTTAAAGATGATGATCAATCTGCCAGTGGTCCAGATGGGCCGACATGCTGGTGTAGTGGTGAGAACTCTGCAAATACAGCGAGGGGGGTCTTGGGATTACACCAAGGAGGGGCCATGCTGTTTGCATGGTCTCACTGGGTTTTCTCTGGGTACACCTGCTTCCTGCCACAGTCCAAAATCATGCACAAGGTCAATTTGTGACTGTAAACTGTACAAACGTGCAATTGTGTGTCTCCTGTAATGGATTGGGAACCTGTTCAGGATGGACTCTGGTACAAAGTGACTCAGGAACTCTCAGAGAACTTTTAGTGAGGAAAAGTCCTGTTGAAATTCAGTGAATGAATGAATATTTCAGACAGGAAATAACAGCACGTTTCAGTATTTCATCTCTCTGGATCCCAAAACTGTAATTTGTCGACTACCACTGTTTTTAAAACCATTAGTGCTGAAAGCAACACTGTTAAAATCACCCCAAGTAAACTCGACGCAAAAGCATTTAGAGCAGCGGCTTCTCAAATGGCACTCAACTTAATTCAACTTAAAAAATGTTGAACAATTGGGAGAAGCACAATAATTATCTCTGACGATGAGTGCAATAGAGATGTTTCACAGAAAAAAGAGGAAGAGAAAAGTTTTGGGGGAAAGGAGTGTAGGAATTAATTAGGGCACGCAGCTCATAGAAAAGGAGGAAGTAATGGCACAGACTTTTTTATTGGATCAATTACCGCTTAAATTGGCTGACTGAATGAACCAATTTAAAGCGAACAATTAATCCAGACGTACACGCGGCACTCTGCGGAGATTACGTCTAAATCTTCATAATCCTGTCATCTCAGGGCCTCTGGCACATTAAACTGCTGCTCGCACAACAGGGAGATTTATTGACCTTCTCAGAATCACACGGTGTCTTTAGTATTCCCCCCCCCCCCAAAAAAAACCCTCTCTCTCGCCGTCGTCGGTGACAACGGGGAGGATTACGGGCGAGGGGGACGGCGCCGGCTCGGCTGCCGGAGCACCCGTGGGTCTTAATAGAGCTGCACCTTCCAGGGAGAGTTTGTGGAGCAGATGGCGGGCCTGGGCGGGCCGGGTCAGCGGCCAGGCTCCCTGCCCGCCCGCTCTGCCCTCGTGTCGTGCACTTGTCACAGACTCGGAAATGTATTCGAGTCGTTCCGACTGCAGGAGCGCCCGTGCCTCTGACACCCCCGAACCGCCGCACCTGCCTAATTTGTTTGACTTTCACAAATCCCTCTGCCCCCCCCCTTTTTTTTCCTTTTTTTTAAAAACCTGATTATCGCGGCTTCGCTCGGATCTTAACCTTGAGCGTGACGTTGTCGGCTTCTCTCCCCGTTGCGAGTCTCTCGCTGTGTGTCGTTAATTTAACATAAATTACACAATAACTGCGACTCAAACTGCTTATGCGGAAAACAGCAATCACAACATGACATCAAACCTGGGTCTGTTCACTGTAAGAGCCGGAGTTACAACCAGAAACAAAGAACCAGTTAATGACAGCGGGTGCATTGAGTCTCAGTTCTAAATAACTAAATAAAACCTTCATGACACCATAAACCTTCATTGTGCGTCTTGTTGCTGCGTGGCGAAACAGATTTGACCTTGTCAGTGCTGCACTGACTCAACTTGAGCCCATAACTTACTCTTCAGACACTTTAACGACACACATGTTGACTCAGATAAGACGCGGTCTTTATGGCTGAGCAACTCCTGCCTCCCCCAGCAGCGCCACTCCTGGAGGTCCGCGCGAGCTCGTATCGCTCCTCGGTGCGCCGCTGACAGAGGATGTGAACAGTATTTATAGATCGCAGCCAGCAGGAGAAATCCCCAAGACGTCAGGCATTGTAGTCGAGTGTGGTCTATTTTTCCACTTTGTATGCAAAGCTGCCTTCTTTTGTGCGTACAAACGGCGAGCCTTTTTTCCCCCTAATATTGACTGCAAACAACAATATGTGCACTGTTTGTCTACTTTACTGTATCACAGCTGTCTGGGATCTCTACGTGTGTAATTCTGCACCTTCAGACATGATGAGGAGAGATGTAAACACATGCCGCCTGCTTTCTACTTTTAAATCATTTCCTTTGACTTCGGCGCATCATCTCAAACTGTCATTAACGAGATGTAAAATATACAGACTTAATGTGGCGTCGTCTGCCGCAGCCGTAAGACAAATGTCTGGTCGTTACAGTCGGCGCTGCCCGGAGAGACTCGGCTTCAAACAACAACACTATTACAAGATGTTAATTATGAGACTGTGTCCTTACTCTCCCCTTGTCTGTTCGTCGACAACAGTCATATTTCTTTTTCATCATCCGACTGAGTTGGCAAACTCTCGGCGTTAAGTAATGAAAACGTATCCGGCGAATGGGCGAAAATACAAAGTTGGTGTTTTATCGTCCGGTGTCGAAACAGCTGCGGGTCAAATCATCCATGAAAGTCAAATTAAGGCTACAGCAGGTAAAGTGAAGAGCACATTGAGCTGATTACGCGACATGATGGGATGTTTACGTTGCCTCAGTGGGAACGACTTGAGATGCAACCTGCTGCTCCGTCAGCCCCTCTGTGGAGACGTCCTGTCGCTTGAGAGATTTATATGTATATAAACACCTAATTCGATTTCCTTGTAATTATGTTGCGCAGCAGGAATCTGTTCAGTTCCAAGCTACAAATGTGACACCCAGATAACAGGTCTCTTTAAGTGAAACAGGCTTCACTCTCACTCCAGCGTTGTACAGTCACAGAGACGGACCGTTGTGGATGTGAATGTTGCGGACCACGCGCAGGTAAAGAGAGCTAGCACTGCAGAAATTTGCATTTCATTGCGTCTGTCTTCAACTTTACTCCGCCGCCGTTTGGCGTCACGGAATCGTGTCGTTCTTTGGTACAAAAATAGCTCAATGGAAAGACAGCAGGTGAAGAGCAAGAGGAGGAACAACACAGTCTGAAGTTCACTGGAAGACGAATCCCCACCGTTTGTAGAGAAATCATTTGATTCAATCAGTAACAGCTGCTAATGAGACGATTTCAGAGTAATCCCACTAAAAACAAGGAAGCGATCACGTGACTTTGATCCAGCCTCCAGAGAGCCGCAGGTACACATTTCAAGTCGTTTTTTGACAGCAGGAGCTGCTCTAGCTGCAGGGCTTCTGCAGCACATCCTCATGATGTCTTGGGACGACACGTGTTTTATTTTTTTTGCAGCCCTGAATAAAGAAGTCAGAGAAACTCAGTAGAAACGCGTCACTGGGAGAGGAATTCAGAGAAAGTGTGAGTCACGGAACCAAATATGAGCTGGTTAAAAGTCTGAGAGACGATGATGCTTTGTGGATTTTAGTTTCAGAGTTGAGATAGAAACACACATGTATCTTAGAAAGCAGTCGAGTTTAACTCCCTCAAAAGTTTTTAATTATTTGTTTTGGTAGTTTCGTTTTTGACGAACAGAAGGAAAATTCGCACATTCTGGTGAAAACAAACGACCTTTTGACTCTGAAATGTATCCGAGTTAAAGTGTCTGTTGTTTTTTCCTTTGACAAGTGTGATTCAGTACGACTGAATCGTGACTGATAAAGTACTTTTACTTTGTCTCTTTACAGCGCTGGTTATTTGTGTCCACACAATAACATACATCATCTATCTGGAGCCACACAGAAGGGGGGGAGGCGTGATGCCAGCCTGTCGGATGATGGACTGATTTCTATTTTGCGGCATGTGTGTGTTTCGCTGCCAGACTCTCCAGGCAGACATTGAAGGATAGCGTGTTATGTGGCGTCATGTTCTCATTTCTGACACATTCGCTTCACGTTGGGAACGGAAAAGTACTCGGAAAAACTTTTCCTCTGTGTCCTTTAAAACGTCGCAGGTGCTCCGACCAAATTAGCACCATTTTATTTTGTGAAGAGCCAATTAAGGTGCTTAAAAATGAGGCATTCATTGCAGGGGTTCGTGCAGCACTCAGTCGCTGTGTTGGACAATGGTGGACAGCCTGGAGAGGGCGAGTAAATGAATACATTGTTTGCTCGTTGATTTGCTGCTCAGACCAACAAACTGCAGGTTACGCCGCCGTTCGTGTTCCGTCATCCAGAGAATCGGCTGTTTTTCCCTGTCTGAGCATAATAGACTCGTAAACACTGGTTAGAACAATCTGCCGTTGTATTCGCGGTGATTGTGTGATCGCGTATGAGAAGAATTTAATTCATTTGACGTGTTTGTCCCGCAAGAGAGAGACACAATCGACCCCCCCCAGCTGCAGCTTGTGCCAAACGCGTCCTCTCCTCCTGAGTATCAGACGGTGGGACGTCACCGTGTCATCCCACTGTTATTGATGCAACCAGCAGGGGGGGAGGGCGGGGGGCGCGTGGTTAATGAAAAGCCTCTGACTCATCTCCCATTGAGGATCTTCAATCCTAAATTTAAGTGAGGAGCTATTTTGACTGGTGTTGCAGACTTTAGAAACACACTCCTCGCTCCACTGCTTTGGAGCATGTGCAGTCTTCATTAAAACGTCCTACTTGACATTGAAGCAGGTGTCACTCGTTCCCTCCGCTCCCTGTTCTCCATGGATTTGGATGAGCTTTGCAGGTTGGAGGAGGTGTGATCAGCTAGCATTACGCGGGGCTGTGGTGGAGGTATGCGCTCTACCGAGTGCCCTCGTTCAGTTTGGGCGTTGCAGAGTTGCTGAAACTGGATGAAAATGAATTTTGAGTTGCGCTTTTTTTTTTTTTTCTGTGAGCGAGGAGAAGAAAGAAGTGTCACCTCTGTCTGCTTCCCTTTATCCAAACAGCTGCCTGCATGTCGGACTGACACAGTCAATCCTGTTGGAGCCTGGATGCAATTAACAGGAAAGCCTGAGTCTCCCCTTTTCCTCCCATTGATATTCAGTTTGCAAATATGAGACGCTGCATAGAAAGGAGCTAATCTGATTCAGAACCTTCCAAATCTGACATTTGATATGAGGCCCCATCATGACTTTGACATATGAGATGAACTTTTAATAAAGCAGCGACTCAGGCAGGAACTCCGAAGGCCACTGAGAGTGGAGCTTTGCTTGGCTCAGTAACTCCGGACACTGAAGACTGCCTGCCATTCTCCTCTCTGCACGTCCTGCGGTGCAGAGACTTCATCTACCTCCTGCCGGAGTCACTCTATTACCCAGTCGCTCTGTGTCGTGATCGTTACTGAAGGTTAAGGGGGCTGTTTTACAGTGGAGGGAGGGGGGGAGGGGGACGGTGGCTGAGCTCGGTGCACAACTTTCCCTGGAGGATCAAGTTAGTTTTTGACTTAATTTGTGGAGTTGGGAGGACCAAACTTTCTGCAGCATCTGCACTGCGTTTTCACACAGAATGATGGATTTACTTCTTTAAGCGATTTCCCTGAACCCCGACCTCGCTGCCAGACATCACCGATTCACTGACTCTGTAACTGACTGAATGTACCTGGCGATTTTCAATGTGAAGAGTCCACATCTTTAGTTGAAATTTGCGATATGAAAAAGGTCAATTCTCTTTTTTTTAGATACAAATAAGACCATGTAGTACAGAGTCTGCTCTCTGCTCTCTGAAGGTCGTGTTAATCTCCTTAAACTCGTCGTCTGGCTTTGAAGCCATTTTTTTGGGGGGGATTTCCTCGATGGTCTTCACGCAGGAGCTTCATTGGATTTATTGTCCGAGCCGATGGCGCCGACTCTCTGCCAGAGTACGGCTGCGGGCGTCTTGGCATCAGCTCTGGCTGTGGACAGTTGTTCTGTCTCTATCTGCTCCGGCAAGCAGCACGAGTCCCTCTGTCAGACGGTGCTGGAGGTCAGCCGGGTCTGTCGGTGCTCGTGTGTTTGGTTTGAGCCCGTTTGGAAGGTCAGCGGACTTCCTCTGGCGTCCCCGCCCCCCCATGATATAATTGGCCACCTCGTTTGACCTCCTAACTGAAATAATGAAAAACAAACGCACATCAACACCTTTCGTCTTCTCTGCTTTTCTCAAATCTATGGCGTAGCCCTGCGACGTGCATCTCTCCCAGAGAGAAGTCCGTCCTGCAGGAGAACTCGGGGCTCGAGCCAAGAAGCAATCTGCACTGAAACGTCGCACGGAAAAAGACTGTTTGATGAATGAAAAGAGATTTGATATTCCATTAGGAGATCAAATAACCTGAAACAAACAGCTCACGCTGAAGAGCAGACAAACACCCGCCGGCCCGCGTGTGATCCAGGAAACGACCGCCATCAAAGCCGCGCTGGCAGACGTTGATCCAAAACGTGCCGTGAAATTTTCAGTCAATATTTCATTCTGCTTTTTCGCCTGAACCGGTTAAATGAACTGTTCGGATCGGCTTTGTTTCACTGGAGGTTTTTGTTCCAGTGGTAATGTGATTACATGTAATGTGCCCCCCCCCCTCCCCTATTTTTTGGCTCAAGAGAGGAAGTCGCTCAACTTTTGTCTTACAAGAAGCAGCGAAGGGCAAAGCAGCAAAAAAAAAAAGACAACAACATTGTTTTTTATGAAGTTGTTGCTGATGGTGCAGTGAAAGCCCATGAAGCGTGTACAGTGTCCGAACCACTTAATTCACCTGCCGGATGTGCCCAAGGATGCCAGCACACGTTTATTCCAACCATCCATAAAGCCGTGTCCAATAAACAACGCTGTCCTCGTCAGAGTGGCTCCTGACAGCGTGTGGAGCTGATCAGCGATCCTCCACCACGTGAAATAAATCCACTTTTGCTGCGGGAAACTCGCGGCGTTAATAAAAACCCGGACCGATCATCTGCCTCGATAAACTCCCCCCCGACGGAACGATACGATCGGTCATCGGTGAAACTCGCGCCGACGTCCACACGCAGACACACGCTGTGGGTTTCCCTGTGGGAGCAGCAGCAAATCCTTTTGAAAGTGACATCGGTTTTTGTTTTGTTTTTGTTTTTGTGGCCTGATAACACAAACACTCTCTATCATGTCTGTGTACTGACAGTGAAAGATGGCACACGCCTGAGTTTCATGCCTCTGTCACATCCTGCACCCATTTATTTTGGCTGTTTTCTCTGATCTACTCAAGTTGTGTTCTCTCCAATAAGCTTTCCATGAGATGATCAAACTTTTATTTCCTTACAAGTTCAGCCTTCCTGCTGTCACTTAGCCCACATAGTCACGTCGCCTTCAAAATAAAAGCGTTGAGTCTGGAAAGTGTCTTTAAATCTACTAATTCTGATGACCTGAAACCAGGCAGAGCTTGTGATCTTTGCTCGCTTCAGCCGTCACCACATCAAACATTTTAACAGCCACTTTGTTTCCTTTGACTCCGGCTCGAACTTCTCACGCGTCGGCGCTGACTTCACGTCTCGGCAGCAGCGCTCTGAAACTGCTCTCTTCCTACCTGCAAATGCAGATTGAATGGAGCAAAAAAAAGCAGGATTTGATCACAGCCTTTGATTACTCGCTGCTGCAGAGGAAAAGCCCGCGGCTCCGGATAGATGAGCCGTCGCGCGCTCGCAGCGGCGCAAGGTTACTCAGATTATCTCATCAAGGACTCGCGGTGGAACAAAAGCGGAGGCTTTCCAGTGTTTTCAGCACTTCTGCGCGAGAGATTAAGTTGTGCCAGGTCGCAGTTTTCTGCTGTCAGGCTTGATTTTGATGGCGTGGCCAACATCTATTGTTGTAAACCCAGAAACACTTTGTAATGCTAATCTGACATTTTACTCATGAACTCCTACAGAGACAAAGAAGCAAAGGAGATGTTGTTTGTTCTTTACCCAAAAATAAAGAAAATCTTAGATTAGATTTCAATCGAAATGATGCAATAAATTGAATGCTCATATGAAAATAAAGTGAAATGTTTTAATGTGAGTCGTGTTGAGTCTTAGAACCGCAAATAAAAGGCTTTTTTTTGCCTTCACAAAGCATTTTATATGTTTTCCCCCTTATTTATTGTTGATAAATCATATTTCTGCAGATGTATTCCAGTAAATATTCAGCCCTTCTCGGTATGTAGCCATCAGTAGTCCAGCCACCGCTCAGCCGGCTCGATGAATTCATTATTTGTCACTGGCGCCGGAGGTCGCGACATTGAATCTGGGATGTTGCCGAAAGGAAGATAACAAACCTGAAGCCGCTCCGGCTGGCTGTAATTTAGACAAATATGTTGTGTCTTACGTGTCGAGCGAACGCTACAGACGGTGTCACTCGTCCGGCTGGACCCCAATTTACGAGGCCCGCCTCTGCCTCTGGGAACGCTCCCTTTTTATTTCCCCCACATGGCTAATGGACTGCTGCTAGTTTAGCCACCGTTTACACGCGATCACTAATAAACTGTAAGGCGGTCGCGTAGCACAAGATGGATGACCAGCGCTCGTCCACTGCTGGGCTTTGCATGCAAATTGTGTTTGCCAAGTCACATATGTGCATACAAATGAATTGCGGTCCTCATAAGGCGCGTGTGTAATCTCATAATTAAAGAAAGGAAATTAATTAAAGTGCGTTTTTCAGGCGTGTGATTTAGTGGTAAAATTAAAACGTCACAAAATAATGTCTCAATGTCAATTTTTGTTGTTTTTTTTTCGAGTTTCATTACACAAAAAGTTAGACATGCATGATTAGCTTTGTTGCTACATTCACACTGACTCGTGTCATTCATGCACTGATGACAGGGCGCCTTTTTCTCCTGTTGTGATGCGTTTTCATGTCTTCTCTCATGAAACCTCAGGACTGCTGAGCTGCCATCGAACAATCTTGTATATTTGAGGATCGACATCAAAAAAGGAGCGGCGAGGTTCACAAGGCTTTGATGTGCAACTGCGCTTTTTTTCGCGACTTCAAACGGAATAGGGAGAGGCAGGCCGAGGACAGGAGCCAAATGGCAATGTTTATGGATTATTTACCGCCAGTTGCTGTTAATTATGAACCCGCTCATGAATCTCCTGCCATGACCGGTCGCGTCGCGGCTACAGTAGTGCTTCTTCAGGAGGGAACTTCTTACTGTAAGTTTGGAGAAAAAAAAACATTTGAATAATTTGCAGCCTCGGATCAAAGTCCGATGACGTGCTGGAGCAAGTTTGATGAAGTATTTAACTTTTGCATCGACTGAAACTTGAGCACAAAGAGAGGAGAAGTAATATTTCATAGGGAAAGATTGCAACATTTACTAGTGGAGCATCTTAAAACAAGAGAAAACGCCTCCTTGTCTTCACTCACAGCTGCACTAAAATCCACAACCTTCCATTCATCCACAGGTTCTACATTGTGTTGAATTAAACATCACTTAAAGCATCACAGTCATTTCTTGTTGTTCTGATGTTCTGGTTTTGTGGTGAATTTGTGTGTTTTTCTCTGCACTATTGCAACGTCTCCTGCTGATTTCAGCCAGTCTCAAACCTCCATAGTTGGCTGAAGTCGAGCAAATCGTTGGTCATCTCGTCGAGCAGCGTGTTTATTGGAATATCGTTTATCGTTTCTGGCAGCAGGAAAGTGTCAATTAAATCACCCGTTTTGTTTGCAGCAAAGAAGCAAAGGTCACGTCTTTAAAAGCTGCGAGTGAAGGAGTTCCAATTGCTTTCCTGTTCAAACACCAAATATTCAGCTATGGATTTTTTTCTTTTTTTATCTCCAAACACAAACATGTAAGAAAGACAGATTATACTCTTTAAACCCGACCGTTTAAAAACTCCTCTTAAACGCTTTCCTAAACAGCTTTAAGCTGCTTTAGAGTCCAAACAGAAACAGTCTGTGAACGCATGCAGGGTCACAAATCAGCATGGTGAGCCACGCCTGGCGGCGTGCATGTGCAGGTGATAACGTGGCCGCTGTGTGCATCCTTCTTCGTCTCCGCAGAGATCCGAGAG
>JAUESF010000085.1:8304593-8317450 GCA_032274765.1 Malacoctenus tetranemus
GCGTCAAACTATCTTATCACACTTGAAATAGCACGTAAACCACCCAAAAGCTGATTGTTCCTGCTCATTTCAAGGTCGACTTGTCTTATTTAAAGAGTGAATCTTCACTTGTTTCATTGGCGGATTTTTCTTTTGCTTTTTTCAAGCATAAAAATCTGCTTTGAAGTCTCCAATTTACTTTTCAAGACAAGCAGACCTTGAAATAATCAGGGAAAATGCTGAATTTTTAGGTACTTGTATGCAGTTTCATATGTGGAATGCTGTTTTTGACTTGAAATAAGTAAACTGCTTGGTAAGATGTAGTGTTCTGCAGACCCAAACTCATGAAAACGCTCTGAGTCTGTGTGGATTCAGGCTGAGTAAGGCTGAGCAGGTACTAATGCTCCACTTTGATCTTAAAACACAGGTACTTGTTATTCAGTGGGTTTACAACTGTCCCAGTCTCTGAGGTTTTTCTGAGGGGTTTGTCAGAAATCATGACTTTATTCCGAAGCTGAAATGAGTCTTCATGGCCGAGCTGCTCGGAGTGGCTGTTCAAACACAGCAGATGTTTGGCAGTGAGCTGTAATGTGAAACAGCTGCTGGTTGGAGAATCGCCTCATCAGAAGTTCTCAGCGTTCTTTCAGGCATTCGTTCACACGAAAGGAAGTCTCTCTGATTCTGCTTCAGAGTCGCGCTCTGCCTGCGATACGTGCACAGCGCTGCTGCATATTTCCAATCTGTGCACGTATAGCAGACACCGACATGAGCGGAGCCACAGTGTGTAGCTGCATGAGCCACGGTAGCAGCTACGAGTACGTAAAAGAAGTTTTAGAGTTTAGATTAAAAAAAAACTGCATAGTAACTGTAATATTTATAGCAAATGAGTATGAAGTAACTCACACCGCACACTTGCATGTACATTAAATTATAAATTGAGTGTTCTATGTGTGTGCGATCAATTTTTTTATTTAAAAAAAATCTGATGTGTGTGTTCGAATAATTATGCAATTTGTAAAGTGATCATTGCAAAAAGAAAAACAAAAAATACTCAGTATCAGACATTTTCCTGTAAATGTCGATTTTTTGTGGACGTGCAAACAATATCAAAATGAATCTTTTGCAGATGCTGTGAAGAATAATTTAACATATCATGAGAAACGTTGTTTTCTGGCTTTTACATGGACCACCAAAACAACATATTGTTTAAAGTATAACATGATTATATTTTCTTACTTGGATGCATCAAATCTATGTGACTTTATTATCAATACAAACATAATGTTTTGTAAAAAAAACCCAACAAAAAACACTTGAAAATATACCAAAAAAAAAATCAGGTTCCTGATATCTATTATTTCCAGTTTGACTGGACATTCAGACACGTTCTTGTGTGTATTGAGACCATGCACTTACATTAACTTTACTGATCTAAGATTCATTTCTCTGAGTGTTTGATTTCACGAATATTTGTCGGCTCTGACAAAGTTTTACAAAATGCTCTATTTTTTCTTGCTCTTTTTATCTCAAAGGTAATCGAAGCTATAAAACGAGAGGGGACGTGGGAAACACCGAGAGTCATTCTGGCAATAAAAACGATATTTTGTGTCACATATGAATATCTATAGTATCTGTTTATGTAGAAATCTATTTATATGACATCACATTACCTCTTTGTGTGGACATATCATGTAAGATAAGGGTTCTGTGTGAATGTAAACTATAGTTATACTGTGCCAAATCTTGAGAATATAAACAAATATTGTCCTATTCTCTGTTACAATGTTTTAACGAGCAGATTTATGTACACTTTGTTGACAGATTGTTCTTGACTTTATGTTGACTGTGGATGTCTTCTGTTCTGTGCCTTTGTCACTTAACGTTCTGAAAAATGCACTCTTGTACCGCGGAGGGAACTTCAGAAAGACTCGTGGGGAAAAAAACTGTATTTAATCTCTCACTTCAAGCATTTTTCTTAATTGCAAAAAGTAAACAGTAATTTGAAGGTCAAGAAAAAGTTCTCGTGACCTTTGTTTTCTAGCCGGGAGTCCCTCGAAACTTCCAGAAAAAGTATTGATTGTATCTCCTTCCCGAAGGACACTACCTGTAATTTAACTACAAGCCAGCGTTGTTTTGTTTCTGTCGCTGTCACTGCACATTTAGAAGTCACAGCATCAGTTCGACATGAATGTAAAAGGTGTCTAGATGCATGTAGTCCAATAAAACAAGTGCATTGAAAAGCAACGCAGCTGTTTGTTCTTTTCCTGCCAGGGACTGAATTAAGGGAGCGGCTTTAAATGCGAAACGACACGCGTTCACGAGTGAGAAGAGAAAGCGGGGCTCCAACAGAAGGACTCCAGATTTATGACGCATTCAGACACAGAAAGAGAAGCAGTCAAGGTTCATTTGTGCTGCATTCCAGTCATCTTATTCCCTCTTCTGTGCCTTCTCTAATGAATCGCTCTGCTGGATCGCCGCTCCGTCATATCAATATGGCTGCCTTGAACGTGAACGTTATATCAACAAACCAGTACTTATGCAAACACTCCAAGGAACTGATGTGGTCAAACACATCGATGAACATTCAGGCTCGCAAAGACGTCTGAGTGAAACTGGGGGAAAAAAAGCCATAAATAAAGTGAAAGGTTCGACTGAATTATGTTGGAATTGAAGCGAGAACTTCTCATCACTCACAGGTTCAGTTTGTCGCCTCGACTAAGTAGGTGAAACGACATTGTTTAGTGACTGAGGGAGAGGAGAAAATGAAGACAGAGGATCAGTGGAATCCCCCCGGCAACGCAGCTTAAAACTGAAATAAAACTAAAAATTATTTCCATCTGCTCAGCAATCAGCCGTCCCATTCGGGACGCTGTGACATCAAACGCAACTCCTCCGAGGAGTCTCACTGTCGGGCCACTCCGCATCCAACAACGCGCTGTCACCGTGACTTTGTCAAAATATCAGTGGGAAGGATCGATCTGAACACCGCTGAGGCTTCTCCTGCTTTGATTTTATTTTGAAGTGCATGTCAGCAACATTTTACTGTACAAGACTCATTTTTTACAAAAGAAAACACAAAAATTGCAGCTTCAAAATATTCAAAACTAAAGGAAGCAGCTTTTTTGTGACTTCTGGGACTAAAAAAGTTGCCTCCAATTTCAAGATTTTGCGTCCCTCCTTCTGTTAATGTCTCATATAAACTGAACAGGGACAAAAGTGTCCCTTAACCCCATTCGGAGTCCACTGCGACTCTCCATCCACCTGGGGGAGGAGGCAGGAGTGAGGGTGGGAGGTCGGGAACGGAGAGGAGCTGCTGAAGGACGTCACTCTCCGTTTGATCCTCTTCGCTGTCTTCTTCAGTTTTTAGATGTCTGTGGGGATGAATAATTGAAGGGTTGAATTCTAAATCAACAGGCACCATCATTAGCCATGCTCGCCGTGTCGCGCTAAGTGCTCAAACCGAAATGATGGCGCGTACCCTTTGCTACCGAGGGCAGACGGCCTCTTCTCCCTCCTGGAGAGCCATCCCTCGATGCTTCGCCCGGGCAGGAATGTGTCCTCCGAGTCCTCTTTGTGCCGTCGCTCATCTGGGAGAGAGACAGACATTCGTCTTCCATATGAAGCAACTTCTACTCGTACGATAAAAGTAGGACGACGCTTCATTTTTCAGAGGCTTAACTGTGATCACATTGGTTTTTCATGAGAATCAAGAGTAAGCTTCTGACAACAACAGACAATTGTGTCCTTTTTATTTACATTTGATCCAAAAATAAGCACATGAGCCTGAAAAGTGACTTTTATTATGTAATATTTAAAAATGTCCATATGCGCTTCTTGCGCCTGGTAGGAGGACAACAGCACCATCCTCTGGTTAAAGGAGGAGTGTTGAACTCAGTTCAGTTCAGGGGCCACATGCAGACCCATGCGAGCTTATGCTGGCTTTACCAGCAGGCTCCATGACAGTATACAAACATAAACTTTCTGTGCTCAGCATGGTTCCTGCCGACCGGCTTCAATCCCTCTGTGAACTCGATTTTGCCCGCGGGCCGCCTGTTTGACACCCCTGGATTGCCGCTTACCTTCCACCTGCCTCTGAAAGTGAAACATCTCCTCTTCGGACATGTGAGAAAACCTGCAGTTGGCACCAAAATCGCAAATTCCTACAAGAAATGAAGAAATCAATCGACAAATAGCCTGTGATCATCTGATTATTTAGTAAAAAACATTGACTCGGCTGCTCGGTTACCTTTTTGGAGAAACTTTCTGCAGGGCTTCTTTGCTTGCTCTTCACACAAAATGGTTAAAGAGTCTGGAGGAAAATAGGAACCCATTCGTGATGATTGCTTATATCACCATCGGCCATAAAAGAAATAGTCGGGCCCCAAATATTCCAAGATGAAATGAGAGTGTGTTTGTCTCTTTGCTCAAACCCTCATGGAGGGCCTCAGACGTTCAGTGAGCAGTAAATTGCCGGGTGCAGTCTCGCGGCCTATTTGCAGGAACATATCATTTGGCCAGAATTGCTGCCATAACAACAAGTCTCACCTCTGAAATGATCAAACCAGGCCTTTTTCGCCCTGTGATGCTGAACACCGTTCAGGTGCTTCTTCCTGTTGTGCATGTTGTCCTGGAAGGACCGGTCGCAGTAATCACAGTAGTACCTCTTCCCCATGGTGCAGGCTGGCGCGTTCACACCAGCGAGACGCCGCCTTCGAAAGCGCCTGAACAAAAAATCAAGTCAAAGTTGAACATCGAGGTGACTTTGACGCAGCACAACATTTATTGGTGCCTTTAGCTGCACTTCAGCTGAACCATCGAAACACATCAGCATGTCGTCAAAAATTTTAAATTCACCTGTTTTTCAAGTCTTTGTGTAGCATTCAGACAAATTCTGTATTATTATTCATACATAAACCATAAAGAACTTTAAATATCATAATCATGACTGTTTACATTTACAGAAGAACCAAAACTATGACATATCAGTGAGCTGCCTTTTTTTAATCAGGGAAAAGACCAATAATGTTGTCAGCTGGTAGTTTATACTTGACTTGTGTTGCCACCTACTGGTTTCACCCCTTCTGAAGTGTGAGAATGTATCCTGTTGATATTTACATCGGTCACATTTCTTCCCTGTATTTAAACATACATTTAATTTAGAATTATTTATTTAAGTCTGTTAGTGAAATAAATAAAAGTGTTGAATCAATGTTTACGAAATTACCTTTGGTAAAATACAAATAAGAATCACACTCTCTATCAAATATTTATCAAATACCAAGAATTAAACCCTTGAAGAAAGACAGACATAAGACAAACAGAAAACGTACATACACTGAATACATGTCCAGTAGTGGAGCGGCCTTTAAAAAATCTTAAGTAATTTTACTTGTTCTTTTTACATCGCCTTACAAAACACCAAAAACAACGTGTATGTCGTGCTGGCTATTCAGGGAGAACTGCTAACTTGAAGCTTTTCTCCACGATGCTTTTGTGTGCATAAACTTAGAAACAACTGTGACTCTAGAAAAACTCGAAAAATATGCAATGCAGGCAAAGTGTGAACCCGTGTTAGTTTAATATGACCGTCAAATTACCTGTGATAAGGCTGTTCCTCTCCAAACAATATTCCCTTCCAAGAATAACCGAAAAAGGGAATGGACCACCATGCACTCAGTTTTGTTTACGTCCTTGGTTCCCACCCACGATCCACTTCCGCTTCCGTGTAAACGTCACTTCGCGTGAGCTGAACGACGTCGACATCCGCATCTGCGCACTGACCACCTCACCGACATGGCGCTGGCTAAGTCCGTCTACAACCTCCTGTTCAGGAGAACGTCCTCCTTCGCCGTGACCATCATGGTTGGAGCAGTTTTCTTCGAGCGGTTATTCGACCAAGCCGGCGACACGGTGTTTGAGCAGATGAACCGCGGGGTGAGTGCGTCCTGAGGCGTTTTATCGGCCCTGACCTTGTAGGCAGAGGGCGAAGCGGCGCTAACGTTAGCTTAGCTCCCACCGCCAAGCCGTCACTTCCCTTATCTAACAGCGGTTTGGTGACTTATCTCTTTATATCAATCCTCTAACAGCGCTTATTGTTTGGTCGTTATTGCAGAAACTATGGAAGCACATCAAACACAACTACGAGGAGAAGGAAGAGGAATAAGACGCACCCCGGGGTTGTTCAAGGCTGAAGCGCAGCTGGGTGTCACACTTCCATCATCCATTCTTCCCGGACTCCTCACCTGAACGTACCAACGGTCACCATGGACAGTATGCTGACATTCATGCCCGGCTTGAGGCCCCGCTGAGAGAAGACTGGCAGTCCCGAACAACCGTGAAGATGGAGCAGTGGTTCCTTGTCGCATCGTGCCCGTTCCTTGTTGTCATTTGTTCTGCCTTCGTTTTCGCTCACAGATTGTAAATTGTTAAATTAAACCTATGTAAACCTCAGACAGCACATGTGGTGTTGTGGTTTTGTCATATCATACATATACACACCTTGGCTGTTTCTGTTTATCGGATTATTTCAGTGTAGACTCTGTTTATTGGCAGGTTTGGTTTCATTTTCAAATATATATTTACTTTGTAAACAGGGATATCCTATTGAAGACATAGTCCAGGGTCCATACACACAAATGTCACAAGTGTTATGAATTCAGGTACAAGTCTGCTTGTACAGGTAATAGAAAAAGACTGTTTGAATCATACAAAAACTACTGCTTGTTTTGATACCAGCAGTGTTTAGGTACATTTCTGTGACAGTGACATTAAGGAGTGACTACACCTTCATGTTTTCTATCATTTTAACTTTATTATGCTGTCAAAAACACAGGATAGTCCAGCAAATTAAATGTCTCCTTAGCTGATGTAGGGTTAGGAAAACATCAGTGGTGCCTGGTATAAATATTCAAACGCATGACATGCATAAAGGCGATGTTGACATGGAGCATGTAAACAACTGACAGGGTCAGGCAAGGCCACGTTTGATCAAATACAGGAAGGTTACATATAGTTGTATTCATGTCTCTGGCCTTTAGGGGGCACCACCCTGCTAGCACACAGAGGGTACACTCTTGCAGGAAAAGCCCAGACTTTTTGAGAGCAAGGTCAAAAGTCCAGGAGCTCACACAGGCGAGTTAAAAAATCTATTAAAAAAATAAATAATACAAAAATTCATAACTAGAAAAACGCTGAAAACAGTCAGTAAAAAGTGTCTTTCAGCCAGCCCCAAAGCCTCGTGACCCACAGGTTGACCCCCAAGTCTGATAAATATTGTATTTCAGGAGTGAGCATTTTCTCACACATCGTCCTGAGTTTCGGATCAATGTCTTTCTTCAAGTTGTAGCCCAGGATGGAGGCCTCTCCCACCGGCTGCCAGGGCAAGAAACGTGTGTCCTGAATCTTCTGGGCCTCCACCGCAGCTCCTCCCTCGATGCAGAGGGCTCTCATCTCAGCGTTCCTCCTCCTCAGCTCTGCGACCTCGCGCCTCATTCTCTGTCTCCCAAACGCCTCCACTCTCGCCCAGAAGGTGGCATTGAAGTGCTGGTAGAGTCTCCAGTCGGCTCCGTTCCACTGCAGAGCTTTGGCCCTCATGTCAGGGGCCAGCCGGGAGACGGACGAGCTTCTGCGAGCATTCAGCTTGAAATACAGGACGTCCTCCGTGGTCCAGCAGAGTAAATCCTTCAGCAGAATCAGAGACTCCTCAAAGTACTCTGCGATGAGGACCAGGTGGAAATGCTTTGATAGGCTGTTGATATTTGTCAGCACACGAGGATCGTTTTCTTCGAGGTTGTTGTCAAAGCCAAAGTCAAAGGAGAGCAGATTCTTGAGGTAGAAGGAGTTGTACGCCTCCGGTGTGTAGAAAAGCTGGGGATTGTTCAGGAACTCAGACAGCTTGTCCTCGCCACCGATGCTCCACGTGAGGGGGACGGCCCTGTGGTAGTAATGGAAGGACGACTCGAACAGGTCCGCCGGATGTCGCAGGATGGTGACGTACACGGCGTCCGGAGGCAGCAGCTTGGCCACCTCCCGCTGGTCGAAGCGCATGTGGTTACAGACGACGTTGAAGCACTCGCCGGGCCTGTAGCCCTTCACCTGGGAGCACAGGAAGGGCGAGGGGTAGAAGAAGTCATTGCGCCCGTCGGGGAACGCAAAGCGGAGCCCGTGCTTCTCGCCAAATCTGAAGAGGATGTTGAGGATGGTGCTGCTGGCGGTTTTATGGGTCTTCATGAACATGATGTTGCTTCTCGGCGTGCAAACGCCTGACTGGGACTTTGTGCTTTGGGAGGGCGAAACTTCCTTTGATGCTTTAGCCATTCTGAGAGGACACGTGTCTTCTGTGGAGTCACTGTGAAGAAAGTACGTTATGATGATCCTACAGGCATACAACAGGTTGGGGGCTTCTGCCTCAATGTGTAGATACAAAGAAGAGTTCCCCCCCCCCTCAAACATTTACCTGAGCTTCACCTGGCTTGGGTTTGTCAAGCAATACAGCAGCAGCATGATGTTGGTCAGTAGAAAGCAGGGGATCATTCCTCGTACGACAGCGGTGCATTGTCTTCCTTTGGCGCCAGACATGTTCAGAAGTGTCTGAAAGCCCAAGTGGAGAGCACACAAGTGGTGAGAGAAACACACAAAACATCCTGGATCCTCCTGGGTGCTGGTTAGGTTTTTGTTCCCCAGCTGAACCAACGAGCAGCTTTGTGGACTTTCATCCGGCGGCGCTCGAGGAGGGTTAATTACCTCGTTGTTATTCAATGCAGGAGTGTAATTAGGATTAGCAGACACAGAAGTCTAAGTCCTGTTGATTTAGGAGTTATTCATGTTGTCCCGCTGAAAAGAAGAAGGTTAAAACGGTGGATTGGTGAGAGAGAGAGAGAGAGAGAGAGAGAGAGAGAGAGAGAGAGAGAGAGAGAGAGATACAATCACTCAAAGCAGATCAAGTGTAAAAGTGCTGCATCAGTCTTTCTGCAGCCCCCGTGTTGACACTTTAAACATGCTTCTGTTTATGGTTCTTGGATTTCCTTCCAACGAAGTAACACATAGAGAACGGAAACTTAACCATTCGTAGTGTTTTACACTGAGACTCAATGATAACAAAGAGCTGAAATGTTTTGTCCACAGACTCTTGCAGGTGCTGCCATGTGACAGGTGTGCACGTCTGCGGGACTGCTCTGACTTGTCTGCCTCTGATAGTCATCAGTGCAGTCTGTTTGTTACTGCAGTTAATAAAATGGTGAAAATGAGAAAAGAAATGAGACAAGTAAACTCTGAATGCAGTTCTTACATTTGCAAGATGCTCTTTTTAAGCATCACATCAGAGTAAAGAGAGCACAACACAATCGACCACAATGAAGACAAAGAAGAACAAAGTATGTGAAAATGTACAGAGAAGGAAACAGGAGCATTTCTTACCTGAAGTAAACAGAATAATCAGTCTTTTGATTGGCGTTATTTGGGTAAAAAAGAAAACAACACCCCTCCAGTGTTGAGTGCACTGTAGCCGCTGTCAGGGGTGATCCCTCACTGACAGCTGAAGTCACCAGTGAACTCTCCTCCCACAGTGTTTCAGACCTGTGAGACTCAGCAGGTTTCCGTCCCTCCTCCAGCCGTTCTCCTGCAGCCCGCACTGCAGTCTGGATGTGGGACATGATCACAGACTCCTCCCGACCATCAGAGCCAGCGACGCATTTCACTTTATTCACTGCTTTGTGACGTTCTATATCATTTGATACAGTCCAAGCAACCTGCAACAATAACTTTTGTGATGTGTCTTCAGGCCAGCCTGCGTGGGTGAGGTTTGACTTTGTTTTTTCACAGTTAATCAACCTTCTCTGCTCACAATCACAGATCACATCACTGAAACCCGAACGAGCTGGATCTCTCTTCTTCGTCGACCTGTAGCGAAGGCACATGATGTACATCTGGAAGCCAAAGCAAGACAACTATGGACAGAACGTTTGGGAAGATAGCGACCTCACTGAAGAACACGTCAGGAATGCTCAGTGATATACATCTTGTGCATTAAAAGGAAATAACCTGTTGCTCTAGTCATGAGCCTCGATCATGGGTTTCAGCCCCGCATTAGACGGGACACTTGCTAGAAACATGCGAGTCTTTTTCCTGTTTCCAATTTTTATTATGTGCATCAATAAAAACACATTTTACAACTGTACAAAAGAACATTATATATGCAACGTAAAAACATACATACATGCAACAAATAAAATCACATTTGTCATCAGTCGCTAAAGTTGCTGAAACAACAAACTTTTTCTGAGGTTAGATCATTCCACAAGAGCAGTAATGTGGGTGTGTGAGGTCTATTGCCACTGAATCACAGACTTTTATAATTAATGGTACAGATTCACCAGTGAAGTTGGAACAAAAAAGCAAAACAAACTGAGGTCATTCAAAAGTGTTACATGTGTTCAAGACTTATTGTCGTTTACGATCCTTAAATTAACAGTTCAAACATTTTCTATGATCAACAGATATTTCACAGAACATTTTGAGACCGTCTGTGTGGAGTCTCAAAGCGAGAAGCAGGTCCAAACCCCGAACATCTTATGTAACGGCGCCAGTGTTTTGAGAGAGTTACATGTCTGAAGTCTCCGACCGGGGTGCAGCAGAAGGACGAGCATGTTTTTGGAACATTTTGGCTCAAGGGTCATGACGCGTCCTGTTGTCTCTGCTCTGAACACCTGCTGTCGATGTTTGATAAGCGCGAGATGTGGTCGACTTTCGGGGGGGGGAGCTGAAGTCGGGACCATCTGGCACAGGTCAACAATTCAAACAATCCAGGCATGAAAAACCTCTGAAATGGGTCTCACTGACTCACTCTTTGCTTTGTCACTTGCGCAGCACAACGGGCGGTTCACCTCGATTACGCACGTCCGCGCACGGCTCATATTTTAGCTGTGGATCATCCGTGCGCTGAGGCGGCCTTCGCCTCTTCAATCAGGACTTAAAACCGTGCTTATGAATTCACATCAGTCGTCTCCACATGTTCTACATCACGACACTGCACGATAACCAACATGACACTTTTCAGTCCCCTCTACAGAGGTGCATTGTGGGAAAAAACAACAACAATACAGTGGCTGATTGCTTTCAGTTTTTCCTGTTAAAATTCATAAGGCACTTTAGGTGAAAGCTACGCAGGAGAGACTTCACTCCTTAAAAACATACAAACAATTTCATTGTTTAAGGCACGTCATGTTTTGTTTATGTACAAGTGGAGGCTACTTTTCTCATGCAGGCTTCCTTTCGCCAGGCTGTGTTAGAAAAATAAGCATTTTAGAGTCAGAAACATTATCGGTCCTTTAAAAAAACGTTGTTTTCTGATGACTACAAAGACCAGCTTAGTGATATTTAACTGGTGTTCAGTCTTCATCACTGAAAAAGCAGCAGATGAACCTATAATAAACTGTCCTGTTCTTCACAGTAATTCACAGGCTGCATTATTTTTACACTATCGATTTGAATTCATCTCAGTCACACAGCACAGCTTTTTCTCACGCAGCCTCGTAATCAAAGACAAACCTTCACCTTCCACGGTGGAGGCCAGTGGAATGCTTACAGATATGATTCAGTCAGGCCGGCGCGGGCCGCCCCCCTCCCTCACCCGCCCGGTGACTCAGTAGACGGGCTTGTAGAGGATCTGTCCGCCCAGCAGCCGGCGCTTCAGCTCCTTCCACAGCAGGCTGCGCTCCCGCTGCGAGCCCTTCATGAAGCCGCGGTTCTCCTGGGCGCGGCGAGACAGGTAGGGGATCACCTCGTTGACGGGGCCGTACGGGACGTACTTGTAGACCGGGAAACCTGCCTGACCTGTTGTTGAAAAACAGAGAAAAGCCTCAATCAAACGCGTCCAATATTCAAAACGCAGACTTTTAATGCAAATTCAAATGACAAACTCATGTAAATAAGCGTAGACAGGCTGTTTCCAGTCCACAGCAAGTGTCACATGTTTCTGGGGATGTTATGTCTCTTATGTACCACCGCTGAGCAAAACATAGGTACCACTCGGTGACAGTGTGTTCGGGTCAGCCTGGAATGTTGCCTCGCAATTTATCTCCAGATTCGACACGCAGCGTCTAAGGTCAGGGGCTCCAGCCGTGTAAAGCAGCTGACGTGTTTCAGGCCTGGGTTTCAGCGGCGGCCCTCGATGGCGTCACGGCCGTGTGATGTAAGTCGCCGCGATTCCATAACTCGGTGTTTACTTATAGCTGAGCGGAACATACCTAGCGGGAAGCTGATCTGGTCACACATGCCCAGCAGCTGTCCAAAGTAAACTTTGTTCTCAGTGGGTGAAAGGCGCATTTCATTCATCCTGTGAAAACAGAAAGACACACTTTTTGAAAGGGAGAGCGTTACATAATCCGAGCTAGTTTTCCCCCCTCCCATGTTGTAATCTGCCTCTTTGAGCTCCTTTACTTGGAAGGTTGACAAACAATACGTAGTTTAAGCCATCAGGGCTAATCTATGAGAGACGACAGGCTCAAGCCTCCCTTTTGTGCACGTACAACTTTTATCCACACTGGAGTGAGACGTACTTTTCGAGAGTGAATTTGACCGTGTCCTCGTTGTGCGTCGCAACCATGACGTTTGCTTTCCTGCTGTGGTCGATCTCCTCCAGCACATAATCCAAGCACCTGGAGAAGCAACACAGGGCGCATGAGTGGGAAAGTTTCGACAGCTCCTGGCCGAATCACAGGGACGGCTGTGGATTCTGCTGGGACCTACTTATGATACATCCTGTTGGTGGCTTCGTAGTCTGGGTTTATGGGGTCTTCGTAGCCGATCTCCTGGGCTCTGGCTCTCTCTTGGTACATGTAGGCCCCACGGACCAGTTTGGCACCAAAGTACCAGCCCTCACG
>JAUESF010000085.1:8339545-8360844 GCA_032274765.1 Malacoctenus tetranemus
TTTGACAACCTTTCAAACTGTGATTTCTGCACACAACATTCAAAAGGCCCAAAGCTCATCGATACACACACATATGTACAAGGTTTGGCATCTCTAAATCGACGTTTCCCTGATGTAGTTCAAGCATGTTGCAAAAACAGATGTAGATGAAGCCACTGATACAAAGAAATCCTGCTGTTATTCTCTTGAAAAGCCTCACATTCTGTCTTCCCAATCATGCACCTCAGTCATGTCTCTGTGTATCTGCACTCATCTCCCAGCACCATGCTCAGAGCTGAGGCTTTCTTTTGGCGGTCTGAAATCTCCGAGTCGTACCTGAGGAAGGCCTGCTGTCATCATTGGAGGCTGTTTTGTCAGACCTGACAAAGCGCCTCTGTGGCCACAGAAAACACCGTGTTCTCAGCACACAGTGGATTCATCTTTTCGGAAATCCGTCGTTTCTCTCCCCCATAAAAGGAGCCTTCAAACTACCTTTTTGCTTGGACAGATTTTCAATTCAAGCTGTGGAACTAACATTTGTTGCATAAAACTAGAGATTTTGCTGAAATTCAGGATGAAGGTGTCACTTTTGCACACATGTTAACATTTAAATGCAACCTCATTGTGGTGCTCTGCTGTATTTCCACAGCAAAACACAACAGAGAACCGCACCAGGAGAAAAGGGGAGAATTATTGACATATTTGAATACATGTCAAGGTTAATTTTTAGTTTTATGACAAATATTTCAGACGTTCCATTTTGAGACAGTGGTTCTCTCTTTCTCTTTGCATGAACAGACAATAAATCAACCTGACACAAATCCTACAATCCATATTTTTTCTTCCTTTCTCCGGTGAAGTGTTGGTCTGAAATCCATAGGATACACATGCCCCTCCTTGCAGCAGGCTCATACCAGAGCCGTGGATTCTTGAGAGGCAATGAGTCACAGGTGAGGGGGAGCTCGGACACAATCAGTATTGGGGGGGGGGTACCAGCATTCTTCGCATCTTGTGTTCTTCTTGGTGGGAAACCATGAAGTCACTGAGCACTTTAGGGGAGGGAGGGAGGGAGGGAGGGAGGGTGGGTGGTGGGGGGGGGGGTATTTTTGTGGTGTGGTTTCCTCTGAATGATGTCTGAATGGCTCAATGAAGCAATCACGCTGATTTGTGCTTCGTGTAATGTTTGCAAGGGGAGCCAAATAAATGGCATGATAAACAGAAGGCAAGGTCACACCTTTAACTTTCCAGCAATCACCAGTGCACTGACTGACATTTCATGGAGAACGACATTATTACAGGCGGCGGAGTACACAGATGTTGTGATGAATCCGTGCACAGCTTCACACACAGATGTGTCGGGCTCCCCTCCGATAAAAAAATCAGCCCCACCATCAGTACTATCGTCATCATTATCATCACCACCACCGTCATCGCTTTTTTTTTCTTACGCCAGTCTCGCACTCAAAAACAGACCGGCGCCCCTGCACAGCATCTCTGCCAGCCCGAATCCATCCGCTCTTATTATGTAAAATAAACGATCAGACGCATCATAAACAGGCCTGTGGCGTAGTCAGATCCGATGAGCGATGGGCGCGCACGCACACACGCACAAACACACACAGACGCACAAACAGACACACGCACAGGCTGAGCCGGTAAACATAAACGCGGAGGAGCGGGAATGGACATCAAAATGCAAACCAACCTCCTTCTTCACATTGCGCAGCAGTTTCTGGCGCGTCTCGGCTTCTGTCACGGGAGAAAACATGATGAAGGTGATGCTGTCTCGGGAATTAGTGATGATCAGGCTCACGACAGGAGAATCGCTGCGGCGGCCGTACCTCCCATCGCTCCGGGCAGGGTGTCGCGGCTGACGCGCACGGCTCCTTCTTTTTGATTATTGTTGTTATTATTCCGGTCCTGGAGCGGGCTGAGGGCGCGCGGTGTGACGGGAAGCAGCAGAACGGGCTCCGGGATGCACGATGCTCCACCACTCAATTGAACGTAGACTCTCTCGGCTGCCTCGCGGTCAACCACCACCCCTTTAAAGTCACAGTCGCCTTTACATTAAGGTGCGCACGCCTACGCCCACTCACGCATCCTCTGGAACAGAATAATATTGGTGGTGGTGGTGGTGGGGAGGGGGGGGGGATCTGCATCAAGATATGCAAAGCAGGGGCGGATCCATACAATTTAAGGGGGGGGGGGTGCACAAGGGGCGATCAAAATTGTACTTTGACCAAACATTGAGGCTGCCATCCATTGGTGCCATGACTTTATTAGAAGCGAGGTGTTCTTGTCATGTCAGTGTATATTTGACACCTTCATGTCAACACCTTCAAGTAGCCTACACGTGACTACTGTCTTCTTCATTACCTGGATGGACAAGTCTGAGCTATTCAACAGAATCCCAATCACAGAATGGAGCCAATCACAGCTCACAGTAGGCAAAGGTAGGACACCCCAATGGGTCACTTGTCCATCATAGGGCCAATGCACGAAAGACACACAGTCTCCCACAAACACACAACCATAGAGTGACCTCATGTGCAGGTTTTTTGGACTGTGAGAGGAGACAGAAGTTATTTGTGCTCTCGTTCATCTTCAGTAATGTTTTTCCAGGTAGTTTAAGGGTTGTAGGAGATCAGGAGCCGATCCTGGCTCACATTGAATGAAGGCGAGGCACAATCCCTGCAGTTTGTAACCCTGTGACCTTGTTTGGAGTCACCTCTTGACCTGACATGCATGTTTTTGACATGCTTGAGTAACTGAAAGAAACTCCCATGCACACCAATGAGAGAATATGCACACTGAAGAATTCAATGAGGCACAAACCCTGGAACTTCTTGCTATACGGTGAGAGCACTGACGACTACAGCACTGCAAAAGCTGACTTGATTTTAAACAGGTTGGAGATGTTCAACCAATAAAATAGCCAACTGTATTCTTCATAATTGATTTTTAAAAAGGTTTTGAGGATCTATGTTGTTGAAGGCAGCACTCAATACTGAAATATATCACAAAAAATACAGAGAAAATTAGAAAGGAAACACATAGAAAAGGGGGCGTATTGGGAAATATTTAGACTAAGTGTTCGAGGAGGGAAGGAAAGGAGGAAGGAAGCAGAGAAGGAGGCGGTGAGGGTGTTGGAATGGGACACCGCTTTGTTCAACAGTAGGAGGAGGAGGAGGAGGAGGGCGGACAGTCACTGTTGCTTTGCCTGCTCGGGGTCTAAACCACAATCTGCCGGGGCGGGCTGTCCCGTCTTTATCTCGGAGTCGCCGTGCAGCCTGCAGCCTTCCTCGCGTCTATCTGTTCCCGCTGAGGACGGAGGATTTTCCGCGGAGGGATGTCAAAGCGAGTGCGGAGCAGGGAGGTCTGCGCTGATTGCAGCGCTCCGGGTACGATGCCAAACAAGCTAGCGTTAGCCGCCGAGCTAACCAGCTAGCTGTGACTCCAAGTTACCGCTACGGACCCTCAGCTAACGTGGTTTGACGCGACCAAACATTGTTAAAATGACCCAATAACAACCACAGAGCTAAATGCAACTGTTCGTTTTCTGCTAGAGATGGTTGGTCACAAGTCGCGTATTTGTAATGACATTAACTGAGGTCTGGCTCTGACTGAATGTGGTAATTGTTACGTTAGTTTTTAGACGTTGATAGATTAGCTACGACGTTATTACCTAAATGTAAGAACTCGTTTTACTACACAGCGACTGGTTGTGTTTTTGTGTTAAGGAGTCATTTAATCCTGCAACAGTTACCTGCTATTGTTGGTTAATGTCCTCGTCTGGGCTGGGGGCGTTCAACACTTCCATTGATATGTGTGATTTGCAAGACTATCCATCAAATGTCTGGTGGACGGCGGTGACAAACGCTGCGTGTGTGGTTGCAGAGCCTCGCTGGGCCTCCGTGAACAGGGGTGTGCTGATCTGCGATGAGTGCTGCAGCATCCACCGAGGTCTGGGGCGACACAGCTCCCAGGTCCGACATCTGTCTCACTCTTCGTGGCCTCCATCACAGCTGCAGGTGAGAGAGCGACAGACAGAGAGAGAGGGTTGGGACCCCCACAGACCCTGCATCCACATGCAAACTAGTACAGTAAACACAGAGACTCATTAGTTTTTACTGTGTCATGTGATCCACTCATATTGGCCTGGCATAAGAATCGGCAATCATGTTAAATTAGGCTCAGGTGTGCACTGGTAGGTGTGGGTGTTCAGTGGTCTGGCCTGTGGTCTTCAAGTAAGAGATGCTGGCCAACCATCACTGTGTGTGTGTGTGTGTGTGTGTGTGTGTGTGTGTGTGTGTGTGTTTTAAGTTATTGTTTCTCTATAATTGCATGAGTTAATTGGTGGTTGTAGGTATGAAGGTGATTGTGTGGTTAGATTCGATCACTCCTATTGGTCCAAACATTGTGAATCTTTGTGTTAAAGCAGCATACTAACAGCAAACTGAGCATGCTGCATGTCTGCTATAAGAATTTCAAGTTTAAATTATGATGAAATCATATCTATGCACAGTAAACTAGACATATTCAACTGTTCATACGACACTTATATGAATAAAAAGATAACAATCAGTTGGAACAGTGACATCTGTGAACCACTTTGTGATCTTCCTGACTACCTGTTTGTCCTTGTAGATGGTCCAAACACTGTATGGAAATGGAGCTAATTCCATATGGGAGCACAGCCTTCTAGATCCTTCTTCCTCAGTGAGCGGCAAGCGCAAAGCCAACCCCCAGGACCGAGTGCAGTGAGTGTTTTCTGGGCTTGATCTATTTCAGCGTGCGTCCTTGATACAAAGCTGTCTTGGCACAATTGGTTTTCCGAAGTTAAGGTCAGTGCACATGCACCATTTCCAACAACGGACATGGCTTTGTACAGCGTCGCCGTGGTTATCCCGCGGCCCGTCTGTCTCTTGACTTGTGCGAAGTTACGTGCTCGTTTGGCTGATAGATTTACAACAAAACTCTAGGATCCAATTGTTCATATATGTTTTCAGTGCTTGCTGTAGAGTATTGCTGTGATGATTGGTGTCAATCAGCTTAGTGAAAGTGCTCATTGCAGAAAGGTTGATGCATCTGTGCCTTCATTTAAACGGGTTTTTAACAGAGCAGAGAGCAGAATGTTAATTGTAAAACAAAATCTGCAGCACGCTGGGACACGATGGAGTCATCCACAGACTTTGGCTGGCATAAACACTGTGTCATTCTGGTGTCTGGTTGGTGGAGTGAAGATAAACAGTCGGCCACACATAAACACTGGACCGGTTCGCAAGCTCCCTGCGAACACTCTCAGTCGCGAGACAGCTGGGAGATGAAGCCATCTGCTTACCAAACACAGCTTCTAATTTATGATGGCGTTTCATCAGGAGTTCCCAAAGCAGGAACTCGCTCGGACAACAAGCAACCTTCCAGAGGAACTCGGGAACAAAGCAAACAATTCAATGGGAGGAAGTAACACTAAACTTAGTGCTCCAGGTGTGTTGTGTTACAGGGACAGTTTGCTGAATATATTTGTTGGTCAGAGGAGGCCGATATCCGTTTGAGGTCTGCATCATTTCACAAAATAAGGAAGCGTTTAAGTGCTGTGGGGAAATTCTAGGTCATTAACAGCAGAGTTAAATTTAGGCTTTACTTCCCAATAGCTTCAGGATCTCATTATGGCATCAGAGAAAGTTGTTTATTTAAGAGCGAATGTGGTTAGAAATTGAGATGCAAAGCAAACGGCACAAATGCACAGCGCGATATAACTTTGGTTCAAGTGATTTTGTTTTTCAAGCGAGTTTGAAGAGACAATATTCCTGTGATTAAAAGAGGAGAAGTGGCTTCTCGGAAGAACATTTATTCTTGTGAGCAAACCAGCCCGACTCCCCTAATTATAACACCATCTGCTGTGATGTGATGACTTAGCCAATTTGTTTCAGTCGCATTTCATTGTCATGAAGATGTGATTTTCTGAATAAGTTGTGTATGATTTTTCGGTATCAGCTATCGATGGTGTTGTCAGAAATCTACCTTGCTGAATGTGTTTGCTGCCAGTCACTCGTAATGGCAGCGAGGACCCAGTTTCACTCATCACCGTTTGTTGCTTCCAGCCCAAACAAGACAGAGTTCATCAAGGCCAAATATCAGATGCTGGCGTACGTCCATCGGATGCCTTGTCGGGATGATGACAGTGTCACCGCAAAAGACCTCAGCAAGGTGAGTCCCTGATCTGTTTGCATGTGCGCCTGGCAACAATTTGGATGTAAAATAACTGGACGTTGTTCGACTCCAAGCTGGATTTTTGTTCTTGTAACATTAAAACCAGTCATGTTGTGATAAAAGATGGGCAGAAAATGTAAACAACATGGCGTCTGGTATGTGTCCAGTTCTTGTAGTTTTCAGACAAGCTTATTTATCGAGAGATGGTAGTGTTTATTGCTGTGGTTATAAACATTCATAGCTTCTTGTCTCGGTCATACTGGGAGTGTGACGAATAAGTGACACAGTGAACACTGTGGCATTCCTGATCCTAACTCGATCAGCAGCGCTGCCAATTCCACGGCTCTCATAAGATCTTTTGAAATATAGAGTCCGCACATAAAGTCCCTGGACGTTTCATTGACCGTCTGTCACTAATCCAGACCTGTGATCTACAAGGAATCTGTGTCCGAGAGTGTATAATGTTTCATTCAGAGCTTTGGTGTGTGGTGAAGCCAACACAGTGTAAATTCACTTCACACTCCCGGTTAAAATAAAAAACGTATTGATTTTCTTTCAGCAACTCCACTCCAGCGTCCGGACGGGGAACCTGGAGACCTGCCTGAGACTCTTATCTTTAGGCGCGCAGGCCAACTTCTTTCACCCGGTAAGTGCAGGTGGGGGGAAAACTGTTTGTTTTTTTAATCTTGTGAATTCGCAGTTATATTTATTGGTCTATTGGTGACAGGAGAAGGGGAACACACCACTACACATCGCAGCGAAGGCCGGTCAGATGCTTCAGGCAGAGCTGCTGGCAGTTTATGGAGCTGACCCCGGAGCCCTGGACTCCAGTGGCAAGACGCCGATTGATTATGCAAGGTGAGCCGGAGCACAGCTTCTCTGAATTCACGCTCATCATGGTGATGCTGTTTATTAATCTTGCTTTGAGTAGTTGAAACGTTTTCCACTGGCGACGCATCACAACATCGACAAGTTATTATCTGAGAGACGGGCGATTGAGCAACATCCTGTTTTTGAACGCTGGCGTGTATCGTGTGTCATCTCTTCACAAGTTAACCTTGGTGGTTTTCTGTTGAGCTCTGTGGTCTTCTGTACGACTTGTTAAAATGTTGCCCACCCGCGAACCATGTTTAACATTCTCACACGTCTCATGTCTGATTTAAGTGCAGCGGCAGGCGCTGCTGTAACAACTGGTGGATGTTTGTGACAGGAAATGATGCACCGCTTATGAAAGTGTAACACAAACAAAACAACGAAGCGCATGTTAACAACATGTTTAATTAATGGTGAAATGTTGCACTTGTGATTCAAACTTAAACATGAATTTAAGCTAACTGTCAACTTGGGGAAATGAGAAGTCAGCACAGTAAGAACCTGGATTGACAAAACTGTTGTATCAAGCAGAAATATCTCAAGTATTCGGGCTGTTTCCCACTACAATGAACACTAGATGCAGACTCCAGTGACTTTCAGTCAGGCTAATTCGATAAGGAAATAATTGAGAGGGAAGAGGAATGAAAAGTTGTGTGCTGACTCAGTGCAAGTCGCTGATAAAATAAAAAAAGGTTGAGCCAGACGAGAGCCAGAAGTATAAATTCATACGAGCCGGTGAGATGATTTCTCATGTTACTGCACAAAATGTACGACGGCGATGTAACAAACAGGCTCGTGTCTGCATTCATAATAAATGGTTCCCAGTAAAGAAGTGAGTCATTGTGCTAAAAGAGTATTCCCTTGTGGTATCTGTGATCAGACCAACAGCCGTACATTTTGTATCTCTAGCAACAGAAGCTCAGTGTTGGGACTCGTCAGAGCAGATATCAGGAAAAAAATGTACTGCTCCACCGGAGGAAAACAAGTTTCTTTGGTTTTTTATCAACTTTTATGAAAACGAATAAAACAAAATGAAAACCACTCGATGTGCAGCCTTGACATTTATGACGCTCCATCCTTTGTTTATGCAGACAAGCGGGGCATCAGGAGCTGGCGGAGAGGCTGGTGGAGATCCAGTATGAACTCACCGACCGGCTAACGTTTTACCTCTGTGGCAGGAGGCCAGGTAGGCGCACGGCATCACAGAGCTCCTGTGTCTTTCCCATCGATCATCTGTAAACATGACTCTGTGTTATCCGCCTGTGTGTCATAGATCACAGAAATGGCCAACACTTCATCATCCCACAGATGGCTGACAGGTAATAGCTGAGCTTCAAGCTGTTGTTCTTTTTTCTACTTTGCTTTGAAAAGTTAAAGTCTTGCAATTCATCCGTGCTTTACTTTCTCTGCTGCATTGGATGGATTAGAAACAAGTGAGTATTTGTGCCACTTTTTGTTTTCTTGTCTCGTCTCTTAGTTTTGTTTTTTTTTTGTTTCATTTGGTCATTAAATAACCTTTTGTTCATATTTTGTCTAAAGCAGTCTGGATCTGTCTGAGTTTGCCAAAGCCGCCAAGAAGAAGCTGCAGTCGGTGAGACACTTTTACATCTGATTAGTTTCTGCCGACTTTCAGTGTGCGTCTTCCTTCTTACTGGATGATTCAGATGTTTCCAAACTGAACCAAGTGTGTTTTTTCTTGTTTTCAGCTGAGCAACCATCAGTTTGAAGAACTGGCCATGGACGTTTACGATGAAGTAGATCGCCGAGAAACAGACGCAGGTGGAAATGCACATTTCAGACAATAGATGTATAAATACGATGGATGCGTTTCAGTTTCCTTTCTCACAAGTATGTCTTTCTTTTTGCAGTGTGGTTAGCCACTCAAAACCACAGCACACTTGTCACAGACACCACAGTTGTGCCTTTTCTGCCTGTGAATCCCGAGTACTCGTCGACCAGAAACCAGGCAAGTTTTGGTACCTCAGGTGAAAAAAATGAGATATGACGTGGGAAATTTGAGGTAACAGGACGTGTTGAATCTCCTCCTTTTTGGTGCGTTTTCTGCCTCAGGGTCGTCAAAAACTGGCGCGATTCAGTGCTCATGAATTTGCCACCCTGGTCATTGATATTCTCACGGATGCCAAACGCCGGCAGTGGGGAAACTCCTGTGAGAGTCCAAAAGGTATTTTTAATTCTTGCATATTTCTCAGTCGTTCTTGTGGTTTATTTTGAATGTGTTTTTTTCTATCACAGGAAATGTGCTCATTAGTCATAAAGGCGTGCTCTTTTGAAAACTGCACGCCAGCAGTAGGAAACAATCAGCTAGTTGTTACAAATGAGATGCGGGAGTCGGTTTTTTGCAATTCAAATGTGGAGCATGTGACACCATCTATACGGGCCACGATTAAAATGCGGCCCATGTGTGAATTGGGGCTTAATGATGAGCAGTCCTGCATCCTGCAATTTACAGCCAACCACATCACAGGCTCCTTCCGTCCCCGTGCGTCGTCAGGGACGATTGCGAGGAGATTTTTGGGGGCAGGATTGAGTTAATGAAAAGGAAATGAGGGTCCTCCGGCTTTTGATTTAAGCAGCTCGCCTGCAGCAGGCGCCGATGTTTGATCTCTAATCCTCTGATCTCGCGCCTTCAGAGAACGTCGAGCTGATCCTTCGGGGAATAGACAGCCGCCACAACAGCGAGAGCCAGGACAATGACCAGCCGGATTACGACAGCGTGGCCTCAGACGAGGATCCAGCACAGGAGGCCACATGTGGGGACAGCTGCAACGACGGGAGGACCAAGGTTCATACTGACCTTACCGCCCGCACACACCTTCACACACATTGTGTCGCTTCAGTTTAAATGAACGAACCTCCCGCGTGTCGCTGCAGAGCTCCGAGTCTTCTGACCTGTCAGACGGACCAATCACAGTGCAGGAGTTCATGGAGGTGAAGAGCGCCCTCAATGCGTCAGAAGCCAAAATACAGCAGCTTCTGAAAGTCAATTGTCACCTCAGTGAAGAGCTGCGAATGATGCAGACCAAGGTTAGTGTCACTCATAGAGCCTGTATGTGTGAATGTTTCACAGCAGGGGTTCAGGGGTTCATTAATGTGTGTGTCTTGTTTTCCCGAGTTGTGACTTCTGTCCCTTTAATTTAATAGAATTTAGTTTAGTTTGTAACCCTAATTTTTTTCTCTCACACAGTCTTAGCATGTTAAATCCATGGAAATCCCATTTAAAGTTACACCACAGTAAATGGCTGCAGTGTTACAGGAAGTGATAAATGTCTGCAATGGTTCGTTAGAAGCAAAACCGAATAGAAATGAGTGTTTTTTCTCTGTGCGATTCCAACAAAGAGAGGATTCATGTCGATGCTAAAAGAAGCACCGATCCATGAATAGTCACTGCAAAGGAGGTTGTGATTCATTATTGTTGTAATGCTGAATCACCATTCATCAGTGAGACACCACTGAGATGTTGGAGTTATATATAATGGTTTGGTGTTTCCATGAGATCTTTACATATAAAGAGGCAAAACAAAAAGAGAGACAAGCCGTAAATTTTACATTGTCTTCATTAGTGAGTCTGCTGCTTTGTGTTTCTCTCCCCACAGACGTAAACATGACACTGTCTCCTCCTACTGGTTCATTTATTTACTGTACACTTCGACTGACAGGTGTTTCCTCCTCGTGCTCATGTTTCTTGCAGCAACTCAAAATTCGAGTTTTGACAGAACATGCTATATTTCAGTTGTGTTGTAATAAATCTGAAGTTTTCTGGGAGTTTTACTGCGACAAATGAAATCAATCAAAAGAAATGAGTTCCGATTCCTTTGTAAGGGAAATAGCTTGAAAATTGTGCTCGGAGCTCAGTAACTCCAGCAAAGCGCTGAAGTCAAACTGCTGACGACGCTGCTTTTGTGTCAGTCTGGCAGCTCTGGCCCCTCTCTGCCCTCCAAGCTTCTTCTTTCACAGGCATCACAATCCCAAACGTCTCTCATTGATGCCTCTCGTCTTACACCCGGCTCTGCGTATATCAAATACCCTGAGGTATACGCTCGCTCCACGTAAACTCCCACAATATTCTGGACGGTTCTCCGCCGTCAGACAAAGCTGAAGATGTCAAGTTTTTTCCCCCTCTGCTTAGTTTTCAGCCTGCTCGTGTTCTGTTATGTAAATAAGGGCGAGTGCTTTTGTTGCAGTTTCACAGGGGGCTTCACTCAGAAGATGCTATCGGCGTTCAGTGTCAGCAGCACATCTCAGGGGCAAAGCAGATCTTTTGTTGTGCGTAAAAGCCTGGAAGAGAAATCAAAAACAAAGCAGCGATGAGGATGAACGCAGCCTGCCGGAGCTGCTTTACACCTGCAGGCGGAGCCGCGTTCTGTTGTATTATTGATGTCTGGCACAGGTTTGGTGTGGAGACCCCCACCCACATCCCCCCAGCCACATTGATACTGAAAGATGTTTTGTTTTGCTACAGCTTAGCTCCCTGCAGACCGAAAACACAACGCTGCGATGGCAAGCCCCCAGCGGCCAGCAGCACCCCCAGGGGCCCTTCGGTCGACACCCGCCCCGCGGAGGCCGCGCCATGTCCATGTACGAGACGGGCTCCACTCCCAGGCAGTACCCCCACCGAGCCGATACGGTCCGACATGACGACGGGGTCGTTTTACAGCCCTTCCCAACCAATGTAAGCAGCAGCAGCAGCAGCAGCAGCAGTAACAGTAACGTTTGTGTTCCTGGTGGTCCCTGATGACGGTGCTTGGCTTGGGGCTGGTGTTGGTTTTCATTCATGCATTCATTCAATCATGCATCGCATCTCGGTGGAGTATGCTCAACTTGGTTTGACCCCTCTCTAGATTGGTAGGGGCCCTTTGGGGACGGCCGCTTCCTCCCTCCCTACCTTCCCCTCATCCCTGTCCTGGTCCTGGGATGAGAGATCTCGAAGGGTTAAGTACTGAAACTCGGAGGCCTTATCCGGCGGCGGGGGGGCAGCCGACGCTGTCCTCCCGCTTGACCCCCACAGTCTTCTCTCTCCTGACCTGTGTCTTTGAACTGCTTCTCGTTGGACACTGCCTGTCTGCATGCCTGCACTGCAGTGCCTCTGCTACAGTTCACTTATCTGAGCGAGCCCGGCTTCTGGCGAGTAAACGGCACGAATGATAAGATGTTGCAGCAAAGACGGCAAAGTTTCAAACCCAGGGAAAGACGGACACTTTGGCTCATCACACGGTGCTTCTTAGCGATAGCCCCTGATGAAAGAGTACTTCCTCCCATCTACTAATCGCATCCACCGCGGTATGATTGTGACAGCACAATGACCTGATTGTGTGTTTCCAGTCTTTTTTTTCTCTTCATCTGCTTCAAAATGAAATGTGTGACAGTGTGATCATACCTCTGATTCAAGCAATGCATGACTCTGATTTGTATGTGCCTTCAAGTGCTGCAGACTGTGTGTCGTACATGAAGTCTTGTGTTGCCTCTGACTGATGGTTAAGTCACTGATGTCCTTACAGGGCTGCAGCCTGGAAGGACAGAGCACCATGATGGAGAACGACTACGACACGACACCGAACCACTCGGAACTGGAGGAAGCTGGGTGAGAACTGGACACTTTGAAACAAATGTTGTTTTTATAAACAACATTCGATGTGACTGTGCATTTTATATTGTTCCGAGTCCGTGATCGCATCAAACAGGTTGGTGCCGACAGAGACTGTTGCATTGAGCAGAGGGATTTAAATTGAAAAAAATAAAGATGAAAAAGCCTTGTTACTGTTGAGCTTTGGAGTGCATTTAATAGATAAATACAAATAAGAGAAATAATGATGCCAGTTTCACGATCCTCACATTCAGTTTGACGTCCTTTCATCCAAAGCTTCTCAACTAACAGACTGAAACTGTGTTTCAGCATCGGAGCATCAGTGACCTGATTTTTTTGACGGCTTCCCCACAATTGGTTCCAAACGAAACCTCTGAAAGAGACATGTATTTGTTTTGGGGCAAAACGTTGTTTAGACTGGCAGCTGGTTGGCTTTGGATCACAAGTCGTGGCTTTCATATTCTGTTCTGTTGTTTTTGTGGGGCTGAACTCTTGAATTACAAAGCATCCAGCTAGCAGCAGTTTCTTCCTTGACATTTGCAGGAGCCCTCTTCCAGCTTCTGAAGTGGGGGAGCCGGAGGAGGAGGGGGAGGAGGATGCCACCCTGCCGTGCACAGAGGATGTCATCTGTAAGACAGAGCAGATCACTAAAAACATCCAGGAGCTTCTGAGAGCTGCACAGGAGACCAAGCATGAAAGGTACCGGCTGTAAGTGGAGCTGTGCAGTTAACGTATAGTGTTTCATGTTCCTACAGCTTTAAAAGGAACCCAGGGGCTAAGCTGCGTTCAAGCCAGAGGTGTGCAGTCGCTCAGCAGCCCGGGATGCTGCAGGTTTTCCTCAGCTTTAAACCCAAGTTTGCAAATTGTGCAAAGTGACTCACATTAAGTAGCAGTAGAGCTGGATCGACTGGTTTCCAGCAGATCCTGGTTGTTTTCCCAGTATCTAAGACCCCATGAGTCTGCTGGGGGGGGGCTGTGTCGGCTAAACGCAGCTGACAGGAAACACACACCATGTGATCGCATTTTCCCCTGCGGTCGGCCAGGTCCACAGAGAGTCACTGGCTTCTTACGTTCATGTGTTTATGATTACCAATGTTTTGCTGTGCACTTGTTATTTGAGACGTATTTGTCCCTTGTTTATAGCAATGACTCTAACTGTTCAACAGCCCTTCAAGTCACTCTATAAAAAGACTTTGTGCTTAAGAATGAATGGAAATCTGGACTTTATGCTGCTTATTTTCTAAACTTGGTAAAGTTGGTGAATTAAAAGTTATTAATTAGGAAAACTTTATGACCAAGAGTCACAGGAGACAGATTGGTGTTGATGCTCTTCATCAACTTGGCATTTTATTGGTTGTCCGGATTTTCTGTGATAAATAGACGGAAGAAAAATGATGGTGGATGGAAAACTGCACAGAATACAGACTGAGGTGAAACATATTCCACCAAAAGCACCACGACCAAAACTGGTCCGGCTGGAATGACGCTTCAGGACGTGCTCACTGCTGATACTCATCTCCAACCACGAGTGGCATTTACCGTTCGGACAATAACTTTTATCTCTGTTTGATCTCTTTCGTGAGGGAGCTTAGCGGTTTTCCATTAATGTCCCGCGTGTTACGAGCCGAGCTGCACCCGTTCACTGCATTGTCTCCGTCTCCTCCAGCTTCCTGCCCTGCTCTGAAAAGATCTGCGTGGCGGTGACAGAGATGGCCGCCCTGTTTCCTAAGGTGAGCGGCCGCGCCGCAGCAGCTCGGTGTCCATCGCCCGACTCAAAGAGACATTTGTTGTTGGTTTGAAAACAGCCCGGGGCGATCTGAAATGACTTGTCGAGATGGGTGGCCTCTGCTGATTACATTACGCCCCCCACCCCTTTTATGTGCGCTGTCTGTATGATCACTCTGTTTTTCCCCCGTGCACTCTCACACGCATCCACTGCCAATGTGTTTACCGGGCACAATGAGCATTTATTTATGGAGGCTGTCAGGCCCGTCTCTGATCAAATCTTGCCCCCCCCCCCCTCCTCCTCCTCCTCCTCCCACAGAGGCCGTCCTCGGAGACAGTGCGCGGATCTCTGTTCCTGCTGACGTCCAGCGCCAGCCGGCTGCATGGGGAGTGCCAGAAGGCGGCCGAGCACAACCCCTGCCCGTCGGACATCCAGCTGGTCACTCAGCAGGTCATCCAGTGCGCCTATGACATTGCCAAAGCTGCCAAGCAACTCGTTACTGTGACAACCAAAGAAAACAACAACTAAAAGAAAAAAAACAAAACAAAAAAAAACCAAAGACAGTTTTTATCACACATTCAGAAAACTATTCAATAATTCCAAGTGTTTTGGTCTGCCTCTAAAAATCAGTGTGTAGGTATTTTCCTGTGGTGGAAGCATCCTGGTGAATAGATACAATGCAAAGTTATGGATCAATCAAAAGCCTATTTATTTTGTTGTCTTTGTACAATGGTAATTAATATCTAACATATACTGTGTAAACACCTAGAACAAGTAGAAGCAGTTTGTACTCCCCCCCTCCCCCTCCCCCTCCTCTTCGTACTTGAGTGGCCCCCAGAGGTCGTCTGTTTTCCTTGGTGTCTGTTTTTCTGCTGTGTCTGCCTGTCAGCGAGGACCAAAACAAAACAAGACAGCAGGCAGCGCAGAACAGCCGATCCACCTCAGTCTATCCCAGTGACACTGTCCTCCCCCCTCTCCCCTCCTTATTTTTTTAACTTTCTTTTTTTCTCGAATATTAAATGTTATTTTTGGACGTAAAAAAAAGATAGTATTTCATGCTCCGGTCGTCGTGGTGCCGCTTGCTTGGAGTTCAGCCGCTTGTTTCGTAAGCAAAACTGTGATCAAAAAAACAACAAACAACAACAAAAAAAAAACCAAGCTTCAGTGTATCGAGCGCCGTGTTCAGGTCAGCAGTCGTCCAGCCTGTCCCAGCTTTCTATTCGTCCAGTGGCTGATTTCACGGTTCGCTCACTCCGCTGCCACCAGACGTGTTTAGAAGTGAGATATCAGTGGTTTCGAAATCACAATGTTATAGCCATACTTGCGATGTGTGTGTGTGTGTATGTGTGTGTGCGTGTGTGCAAAGGAGGCCAGCATGGCCTGTGTGAAAAACCCATTTAAAATCGATTCTAATAGCATTATGCAAACATGTAAGATGTATGTATCCATGTAATTCTTTATCAGAATAATCCAAATGCTATTTATGAACTGTATGTCATACCTCTAAACAAAAAGATAATAATATCAGTGTTTATTTTCATAAGCTTCTCTCTAACACGATGCTCCTCACAGGCTCATGTTTGTTCGGAGGTTTTGGGACGTCTCAGCCGGCGCTTAGCTCCAGGCCGCTCTGTCATCTCTCTTTCCTTCTTCTTCTTCTTCTTCGGTGTGGTGCCGTTAACGCCAGTGTTATTAGATGCTTCTGTGGTCCGAGCCCGCCGCGAGGCTTTTTCCGTAGCCAGCGGGTCACGTCGCCACGCCGACCCCTCGCGAGTTGTCGAGGGGGGCTGATGAGCCGGATCTGATTGAACCAGGGGAGGAACGGGAACCCGAATACGCTGCACGGCTGCAGTCGGTTCAATGTCTCCCGAGCAGAAGATTTACCTGAATGTATTCAACAGTGTGTGATTGGGAGTAAACCCCAAAAGTAATACAATCACTGAGGTACACGGTGTTATTAGCGCGACTGTGCCAAAACGACTGTAACTGATCTCATGTTCAGCCCTGTTACTGCAATTCAATGTTTCTGAACTTACCATGTTCTTCACTTTTAATCTCAGTATTAAAACGCTCAAAGTGTCATTTGTCCACTGACCAAGAACCACTTTTTTTTACTTCTTTAGGGTGAATAAAGTTAGAGTTGCTCTTATATTTTATTTCTATTTTCTAAACTTTTACCAAAGCCACAAAACTGGCGGTGTTTATTCTTAGCATTATACGCCCCAATGATACATGTGCTACTCAAGCAGTCTGTGTTACAAAGTGAATATCTTTAGTATTTGTCAACTCAGATTGTGCTCCACTAAAGGTTGAGTGGGACATTAATGTGTTAAGAGGTAAAAATAATGTCATTATTATATCATTAGAACAAAGAATGGCCTGTTTGTTCTGAAAAAAGACTTTTCAGACTAAATAATCTCCTTAATTCTGACAAAAAAAGTCCTGGAGTAATAATTTAGACCTGAATTAGACTAAGCCTTTAATCTCCTGTCAGTTTCAAAACTGGTAAAATGCCAACGTCCTTAAACAAAGAACCAGAAAAAACATTTTCTTGTTTTTTTAAATGTTTTTTTCTTTGTATTATTTTCATCGTGGGTTTGATGATAATAATGCTACTTTCTTTTCATCGATGCTTGTTTTCTTCTCATAGCTGCATGGTAACGGAAGTAGAGTAACCACACAGTCATCTCATGTTAATAATGGTACATCTTGTCTCTTGAACACACACCAGACGGATCCAGTGTTTGCTATGCTCTTGTTTTTTCTTCATGATTACTATTTTTTTAGTATTGTTTTGTTGCTATCGTCTTCAAAGAAGCCTGTGAACAAACTACTGAGTTCCAATAGTACAAGTGCACATATTCCGTTCCTGTCCTCCCTGGTGTCACAGCTGACATCCAATCCTGTCGGTCCAAGCAGCCTCCCACTGCCTCTGTGCTGAAAACAATCCCTGCCTTAGCCACAATAAAGGATCATTCAGAGCTGGACGTGTCCGTCGTCGTTATTTCTGCGTGGCTCCCTTTAAAAAACAACAATCAACAACAAAGAAAGAACCAAAACAACTCTCGGGTTTCAATTCCAACCTGTTGGAGACGGAGGAGAGCGATAGGGGGGCTGCTGGCGCTTCCCCACCCATCTGACGGAGCGCAGTTCCGGGTTCTTTTCAGCCCGAGAGCTGCGCGCTCACACCGCCGCTCCTCCCGCCGCCGCCGCCGCCGCCGCTTTCCCCCCGCAGCACAATGTCTCTCCTGCTGGACAACCAGTTCAAAGAGCTGCCCCCGGACAAGTCGGTGGACACCAAGACCTTCCTGGACGCCGTCTCGCACCTCCCTGCGTTTTTCGGTGAGTTGGTACCTGGAGCCGCTCCGCGTGACGCGCGCGATAAGGTGACTGGACGCGGCCGTCGGCGGCGCCGTCACGGCTCACGCGCGGCTGCGAGTCGCTCCTCATGACACAGTCGTTCTCACGACTTGTCACTCGTGTGAGGACCCCCCCGAAGTACATCCCACCGGCTCCACGGCAGCGCTCACACGCAGCATAAACAGGGGCTGTTTCGGAGAGGGGGGGTGGGTGGTTGTGGCGGTGGTGGTGGGGGGTCTGTGTATGTGAGCCAGCTGCGGCTGTTTTTTAGCCTATAGAGAAACTCTTTGTTTACTCACTGAACAGCGCACACATTGACCTCATTGTGACTTAACCGAGACTATGCATTCACTGCATTTCTCCCTCTCTCCCCTCCCTCCCTCCCTCCCTCTACCTCCTCCTCTGTCTGCCCCCCCCCCTTTTCCGAGGCGAGCGACATGCGTGATGAAGTCATTCATATTTTATTGCCGTGCTCTCAAATGTCTTCTCTTGCAGACTGCTTGGGATCAAAAGTGTTTTCCGTCATCAAATCCGACATTAATGGCAACATAACGGTGAGATACGGATCCGTCTCTGCTCGGTGCTCTGGTGCGTCTTATTGACAGCGCTGGCGCTCCTGAAGGGGGGGCGGGGGGCAGTTCTGATGTGGGACAAACTCAACCCCAAAGCCTTCAAATGTTGCTTCTTACAGAAAATTAGAGCGGTCTACATGAAGGACCCCGCCAGGTACGTCACCCTGCGGGACATCCTGGAGGCGGAGCGGGACGAGCACGGGGCCGAGTGGCCCAAAGTCGGGGCCACGTTGGCCCTGATGTGGCTGAAGAGGTAAGCGACGCCCCCCCCCCCCCCCCCCACTCAGGGAAGGGGGGTCAAGCACAGCACGTCCTGGCGTCCGTTGAACCTCAGACATGTAATAACAGACGATGCCGCGTGTGTCCTGCAGGGGGCTCCGTTTCATCCAGATCCTCCTGCAGAGTTTGGCGGACGGAGAGAAAGACGAGAACAACCCCAACCTGATCAGGGTCAATGTCACCAAAGCCTACGAGCAGGCGCTGAAGAGGTACCACGGCTGGATCGTGCAGAAGATTTTCAATGTAAGAAAACATTTTATTACGTTTTCCTCTTTTTTTTATGAAAGAATCAGGGAGAAAAACGTTTGTGTGTGAGGCTGCGGTTCGTTTTCGTGTAATATTGCATTGTTTCAGTATTGTATTGAGGTCAGGATGAAGAGATATTATGTAGGTTTCCAGTCAGGGTGCTTTGCAAAACTGTTACACAGAATATTGATTTGTTTTTTGTTTATTCTTTGTAATAATACTTTGACTTTCTTCCTCTCTCCCCCTTTGTCTTGGCTTCCAGGCTGCGTTGGTCGCGGCCCCGTACAGGTCAAACTTCCTCAAGGCTCTCTCCAAAGGGGAGGAGGTGAAAGAGGAGGACTGCCTGGCCAACGTGCGCCACTTCCTGGTCAACTACACCTGCACCGTGGACGCCATCTACGAGCTGTACACCAACCTCAACGCCGAGCTGGACTACACCGTTTGACGCGGGCCGGAAAAAGGGAGCCGCGAGACTGTCCCGCCCCCTTCTCAGGTGTTCGTTTTCATTTCGGCCAGGCGTTCACGCACCGGATTGTGCCTTACTTAACTTCTACACTATTCGTGGAGTACACACACACACACACACACACACACACACACACACACACACACACAAGCCTTTATTTAAACAAAACGCAGCTGAAGTTTTTGAATTATTTTGAAAGAACGGCAGGATGTGGCCCCAGCAGCCTGTGCTGCTCTCGCTCTCTGACAGGCTCTGGCTGTGCATCGCTGCTTTATTTATGCTTCGTGATCGGGCGGACGCCGCCTGATCCACCACGAGAGCCGCGCCGTCTGTTACAGAAAAAAAACCCATTCCTGCTGTTTCCCCCACACAGTCACACACATTCTGCCTTCTGAGCCCCGGAGTGACTCCAGGAGAAGTGGCGCCAGAATTTATTGTTGTTGATTTTTTTCCTCTAATTGAATTTCAAATACATTCAAACGGCTCGTCGCGGTCGTCTATTTTAATATGCATTCCACTGAGTGCCTTGTCATTGACAAAAAAAGAAGATGCACAATATTTTCACAGTAAACTGCAAAACGAGTGCGTTTGCAGTGCTAATTGAAGTGAAGGTGGTTAAACCAGGAGGACGTGTTTGTTGTTGTTTTTTTTTATCCCCTGGAGGCTTTTTAATATCTGGTTGGAGTTTGTTGCCTGTGACACAAGGGAGGGTGTGGACTTAAAGGCTTTGTTTGTTTTCGGCGTGTGGCGCTTTCAGGTTTCGCCACACAGATCCTCGTAAATCCATGAAACATTTCACGATGTACACATACTGTATTGATTCAAGCTCATTTCAACCAACGGACGAATGAAGGGCCTTGTTTGTTGTTTTTGTCGTCTGTGATCAAAATTTGAGGTTTCTCTTAATTAAAACCCACTCCTTGTTCACACATCTGACACTAGGTGGAGCTATTTAGTCGTGTTTTATCTTCTTTTGTAATTATAAGGGGCTTCAGCTGAATGCAATGTGTACAATTATGTTCAGTGATAACAATCTGTGTGATATGAGTGTAATTATACTTTTTTGAGAGCTGAAATCTGCAACGACTCGGTCCTGATTGATGTTTTCAAACCACTTTCGGAGCCTGAATCACCTGCAGTGGAAACACCACTGAGGCCGATTCCTCCCGAAACTGTGCTGGTGGTTTATTTAGTTGTAAAAGGAGTGAATGAGAGGGAAATCCATGTCCTCCGTGTCGCCTAATCCTCCCCACCACAATCAGCCACCCTCTCTCTCTCTCTCTCTCTCTCTCTCTCTGCCTGGTCTGACTTATCTGAAGTGTGTTCCAGAGGCTGCGGAGGGCTCCTCCGGGCCCCCTCCCGGAGAAACCCCCGGCTCCTCGTCTCGAGGGAAGCGTGTCCGTAATCCTGCAGGTTTATCAGCGGCTCGGCCCGATAGGACGGAGGAGCTCGGAAGCGAGCTAAAGAGTGGAAATCACTCAGAACAAAGCGTCGATGACGGCGCCGCTGACCTTTAACTCTGACATATTCCTCACGTGCAGCGAGGTCACCGATTGAAGGCCGCGGCTCGCTCTCGCTCTCTCTTCGCCGGCGCTCCCGCAGCCGTCGCTCTCGCCACGTCTGATAATGGGCTCCTCGCAGCGGCGGCGCGTTTTATGTTCCCCGCGATCTCAACTGCATTACTGCCGCGACGTCCAATTTAGGAGGAACAAATGAAGCAAAATAGGAGGCGCAGGCGGGCCCCATCATATGAGATTAGCAAGTCAATAGCTGGGTAACAGCCAAGCTATTTCTGAATAATGTGAACAGTAATATTAAAGGGAATTCATCTCCAAGAATGCATTTATTTCCTCATATCAAAACGCAATATCGGGGGGGGGAGATGGCCTGCATATTTGCATTCACACGGATCTGTGTGTGTGTGTGTGTGTGTGTGTGTGTGTGTGTGTGTGTGTGTGTGTGTGTGTGTGTGTGTGTGTGTGT
>JAUESF010000085.1:8456841-8467851 GCA_032274765.1 Malacoctenus tetranemus
GCGTGAAGCGAAATGAAGGTTTGCAGATTTGTTCGGCTGCTCTCGCCTTCTCAGCTCTGTGAAGGAGCAGATAAAAAGAGGTGGCGAGCAGCAGATTCGGTTCAACTTTTCCACTGGACTCTGCGGTGCAGCGGTTTGCACTGACGAGACACTTCCACCGGTGGAGGCCGCTCTAGGGGTCTTCGGATGCAGAGTCTGCATGTGTGAACGTGTGCCTGCTCCTGACGCTGCGTCTCAGAGCGGTGATGACTTTGGCCCGTGGTCCGGCCTGGTTGGTGGCCTCTCGCCTCTCGCCTCATGTGAGCTCGGATCGTTTCCGTCCTGCAGCAGGACGTTTTTCGAGGCAGAGCGTGTAAACAAGACACTGACGGCAGAGCTTCCATCAGTAAACACCCCGCAGCGCCGGGTGAGTCATCACATATTTGACATCATTTGAGGAAAGAAATTGGATCTGAAAAAGCTTCAGCAGGTTTTGTTGGTGACAATCCTTTGCTTACAGATCAGGAGATAAACGAGCAATTAACCAGGAAGTGGAGGATTAAAAAGTCAGAGAGGGAAACTTTATCTCGTGCAAATTAAGAGAAACTTTAAATGAAGTAATATAATTTATTGTAAACTATAGAAATCAATGCAGCCAATAGGAATTGGTGAGTCATTTAAAGATAACCCTAATCGAGCTCCTTTAAATCTTGTCTATCCTGCGAGCGTTCCCACAGGAACCTCCTTGCATGGACACAGAAGGCTGATCAGGCCTCCTGGAAGGACGCGTTCAGTCCTCTGATGGACGTCACGCCCGTCTGACCAGACTTCAAAGACCAGAATAGAGGGAGATCATCTGCTCGGAGTCGTTTAGCCCGAGCAGAGCAGCTCTCTGCTCCAAACTGGAAACGCGCCCCGGCGAGCAGCTCCTCAGCGAGCGCCGTCCCGAGGTTTGGAAACACGCTGATTCCATTAAGGAGCAGCGTCTCTCCTGCTGGAGCGCCCGCGGGTTTCGGCAACAGTGAGCCGCGCATGAAGATCACGGAGACATATTGTTCCCGAATGACTCAATCGATCAAACTGGGATTAAATTACCTGTCTGTGTGTGTGTGCGAGTGAGTGTGTGTGTGTGTGGACGGACGTGATGGAGGCTCGCTGTCATTTTGAATGGCGTTGTGAGGGCGGGTGCGGGCGGGGGTGCGAGGCCTGGCAGGTGGCGTTGTGGTTAACGCCGCCCCCGCGCCGCAGTGTCACCTATCGCTGCTCTCTTTACCTGTTCCTGTGTCAGAGCGCGAGACACCCGATCCGTCGGCGCTGCACAGCTGATTGCCCCTCACCCCCACCCACTCACCCCTCCCCTCCCCTCCCCTCTCCTCCCTCCCTGTGTATCAGGTTGAGCTCGGGCCAATCTGTTTAGACACACCTTCCCTTTGATTTGGACACCTCCTATTGTGTGACCACTGACAGATCGGCTGGCCACAGTCCACACCTGCTGACGGACTCAACCGGTGGCAACAAACGCGGCAATTCATGTTGCAAATTAGGCTCTAACGTTGCAGGTAACTCGAACCGCGCCGAGGCCCTGAAGAGTCGCGTTATTGATTGCGTTTTTTAAGCCAGAGCGCCAACATATTCCAGGTTTCTGTTAAAGACTCAGCAGCCGAGCGTCCTTTCATCTGCGAGCCGGCCTCCTTCTGGAGCCACCGTCCGTCGTCTTTGCGCCATCGGTTCAAAGTTAACGGTCTCGGGTTACGCGGGCGGATCGGTGATGTCACCGCCGCCCCAAACAGAATATGAGGCGGCGGGACGAACGCCCGCTCCAAATGTTCCATTCCTTATCGAGGTCCTTCGGGCTCGGCGCGGCGACGATCCAGTGTCGCGCTGGTCCAAACAAAATGAATTCCTGCCCACCGTCGCTGTTAAAACCAACGTAAACACAGAGCCCTCGCTCGCTCGCTGCCTCAGACTTTCCGGTGGCGTTCCAGACTCGGCTCGTCTCAGAGAAACCCCCCCCCCCCAACCCTCCCCACGACCTGGTGTGAAGCGGTGGTTTCCCCGGAGCCCCCCGGACTGTCTTTCATTTGCATTACAGTGAAGCCAAACGCTGGCAGAGAAACACACTCCAGAGAGAGAGGCTTCAAAAAATCAAACAGGTTGATGCTACAAAATTAGTTAGTTTTCTTTTAGAATTTCAACCCCCTTCTAACAGGTCAAGCCGCCCGGTCTCCTCTCTGACCTCTGGCGGGGGTCCCGGACCCCAGCTTGGGAACCACTGCTCTGGAGCGTGGCATGATTTCTGCGATCTGGCAGACGGCTAAAAGGTCACGAGTCTCGGAGTTGTGAGGAGGCAGAGGTGAACGTAAACAAAAGGGGGTCAAACGGGGAAATGTGGAGAGTGCCCCCCCCCTCCCTCCTCCTCCTCCTCCTTCTTCCCCCTCCAACTGTTGATAATCTCATTCACGCTGCTGGTTTGTTTAGACATCTGTGTGATGCAATCCAAAGCAGCAATAAAACACAAATTAGGGGTCAATTTGGAGTCTTATCAGCGAGCCGTTTCCCCTGTGTGATTCTCTCCGACGGGGTCGCCGGCCGGTCGCCTTACACTGATCGTCCATGGAGATCTCCTGCAGGTGGTGGTGGTCACGCCGGAACGCCGGCTCGTCGTCCTCCACAGAAAGCGACGCCGAATCACTGTAGCCGCTGGGGGAGTGCGTCCTCTTGGCTGGCGGAGTGTTTTGGTAGAGAGGCCGTGCAGCAACAGAGCTCAGGAGCAACAAACACGTGGCCAAAACATCCCATAACTTCATCTTAGACTCAGTTCCTATGAAGAAAGCTGCAAGTCGAGAGGGAAACAAAAAAAGAAGAGATGTTTTATTTTGAAATCTAATTAGAATTTGATTGGAAAGAGAAGCCCATCATCTACAAAGGCACTGACTGTTGGCTGGCTCGGAATGAAGTCACCAAAGTGTTTGAAACAGTGTTGTGGCCAGAGCGACTCTGACTCACTCCGTATTAATAACTGTGTCATCATGTCAAGAGCCGCTTTGATTCTCACTCCTCTCTCTGTCTCGTGTCTGCTGTAAACACGTCAATCAGGGTCAGTCGATACCGAGAGCAGTGAGAAAAGGGCCAATGTTGTGGGCGATGATATTTAATAACTGACCCCTTTAAATGAAACAAATAAGAGCCGCACAAAATGTGCAGATTGCTGCGTAAATTTGCGCGTGAAACAAAAGTTTGAAGATGACAGAAGCAGCGCGCGGGACGAACCAGAGGTCCGTTTATTGTCGCCGCACTGACAGTCAGACCCATCAGGATTAGAAGATCGCTGGGATATCAGGGCAGCTCTCGCCACTTGGGATGAGGCACGCAGGGGTGCGCCACACACACACACACACACACACACACACACACACACACACACACACACACACACACACACACACACCAAAAAAAATGCGTTGGTTAAAGCGCGCACCAGAGCGTTTTGGCTGCGATAGCCTAAATAATGGTGTGACTCGGCCAGATGGCGATCCCCAAAGCTTACGTGACTCCGTCTAATGGCATGTTGAGTCTGCAGCAAATCTAAACAGCCATGCATGGACAAATACTGGGCCCGAAACATGCTATGCAAAAAAAAAAGTCCCAACAACTGTTTCTGTTCAAGTTGCGTAAAATACGCAACTTGAACAGATTTGCGAAAAAAATCGGAAATCAAGAAGAAAAAATTTCTTCTTGATTTGCGATTTTTTTCGCATGAATTTGCAAAAAGTGCGGATCTCCTTTTCGCGCAAATATAATAAAGAGCACCAGAAATAATGAAAAGCGACAGAGGTTCACTTACCTTAAATATGGCCCATGCAGACCTGAAATTCGCTCGGCTGTCGGTGGTAAAATCCCAAACCCAAAAACGCGACTCATTTAGTGTTCCCAGCTGATTCAGCCGCGTGAATCACTTTCACGACTCCAACGCGAAAGAAAGAAGGAAAAAAAATCCCCTCAAAGCGAGTCCGAACTCAGTTTCTGTCCAAGTCGAAATAAACGCCGGACCGCCGCGCCAGGTACCGTTTCTCATATTCCGGATCGGGCGCACAAGCCAAAACCACGCGTCTCTCCGCACTCCGGAGTCCAAAGGTGGGTGTCGGAAGGAGAGGGGGGTGGGGGGTGGTGGGAGAGAGAGAGAGAGAGAGAGAGAGAGAGAGAGAGAGCGGACCAAGTGCCACTGCGCCTTTACGGGGCTACAGTTGCAGGCGCTGATTAATTGGATGCTACGTTTCCACGTGGGAAATCCGAGAGAGATCCACCATCTCCGACTGAGAGGAGTCCCGATGAAGACATCAGCGGCTCCCCGCACTCAAGTCAGGCGCAACAACAAGAAAAACGCAGAAGGTGTCCAATAATTGTCCTCCAGGGCGCCACGACGCCTCGGTCGCCTCTTGACAAAAAGCACTTGCGACGCTCTTACATCCAGAAAAAAAAAAATGCAACGTCTCACTAATGCATCGTCGCTCGCGATTGACGCTGATCGCTCACGATAAACAACACGCGCTGAAGTGTTTCTCCTCCATGTTCCTCCGGCTCAGATACTGCCCAGGGCTTCCGCGCGCGCTGTCCTCATATTGGACTGAAGCAGGACAGATGTCTGCGCACAACGCCGCACCGGGCGCAGCGGGCAGTTTGGAGAGATTTATAGCGAAGTGCGCTCTGACGTTTTGGGGTGGGGGGGTGTGGGGTGCAGTTGGTGTCCGCCCCTCTTTTATAGATCCCTGCGAGCGCAAACAGTGAGTAACACAGGTCCGCATATCTCTGCCGAACCACCCCTGGAGCCCTGTTTGGAGGAGCGCAGTTTTCAGATGTCTTAGGGATTATGTCACACATCCTGATGTCCCCGGGATTAGATTTCAGTATGCGGAATGCGATTTGGAGATGTTCTGTTGCGATGCATGTTTCGAACCTGATCTCCGCGCTCTGTGCGCCCCGGTGTCAGGTTCCGTCTCACGGCGGCGCGCGTCTCAAATGCGCTCCACTTGCTATTTACTGGGACATATTTGTAAATACGCGAGGGGGAGGTTTTTTATTTTTTTCGAGGGGAGGGGATGGGGGTGCTTCGCGAGCCCCCCCGCATGTGCGCGTTTGCAGCGTGGTTCCTGCGTAAATGTATGGCACGTTAATAGAAGTCATTCGCACCTCGGGGCCGTCCGCGCGATCAATACGCGGCTCCTCGTCAAGGTGAGCCGAGGGCAGCGCCACAGAGAAGGTGGCTGGACGTGTGGCACCTGAGAGAAACCCCCCCCCCACACACACACACACACCCCACACCCCACCTCACCCCTCTCTCTCCCTCGCTCTCCATCTCTCCCCCCCTTGATTTACAAGCTGCGCCCTCCTTTCATCTCCTGCGAACCTGGATTCCACAAGTTACCCAGTCATGTTGTGTTCATGCGCCAGAGCAGCGCGGCTCCAACTACAACCAAACACTGGCATTTCCATGAACTACTCTGGCTCCAGATGAAAACATGAAACGCCTGCGAAAGATGGCAGGTAAATAAAAACGGAGAAAGGAGAAAAAAAAGACCCCCAAAACCGTGTGGAGGTCCCTGCACGGACGCTTTAAATCCGCGCTGACTTATCTGTTGCTGGGAGGTATCATGGCTCCCGTTTGTTTGCTCGTGATGTGAAAACTTCTTGTTGATACACGTTTCCTTTCAAGCGTTTCCCCGCGCCCTGCCCGTTTCTTTAGTATGCGGATGGTGCTGTGCCAAGTCGTCATTGTATGGATTCCTCCCTGTCGAGTTCTCACATGGGCTCATTGTACCCAGTGACAGCAACTAATGGTTCACATGTCAGGAGACAATCCCCTAAATGCACCACATCTGCTTTTTGTACCCTCTTTAAAGCTCCATGGTTGCTCACTTCTATGCCTCATTTCACAACCCGTAATTGTTTTCTACATTGGCTCGTCTCCCCTTATTTTGAAGGTGTGTGTGTGAGTCTTTAGGCTGTGAGTTGACAGCCAGCCAGTTCAAGGTGCTTCATTTAAGTGGAAGTGTTCCTGGTGAATGCCCTGCCTGCCACAACTGGGATTCGTTTTGATTCAAGGGGCAAAAAGAGCTTCTTTTATTTTGAAAGTACATCCAAAAACAGTGTATGACCCCATATGTAGCTTCAGTAAATACAACCGAAGCTTCTTTGGAGGAAAATGAAAACATGTAATGACATTTTTTTTAACTTTTGTTATTATTTTTTTTTAGCTCTTTGATGTTTATACTGAAACTGAAACAGGAGAAGAAGACCTTCACCCCCGCAGTACGACGAGGTCGACCCCACGACCTCCTCACATGACACACATTAACTTGGATCTAATAGTAGCCTCATGCTCCGAACAATTGAAGCTCCCATGTTGCTTTACACTGTAGCTGCGCCGTATATTATGTGTTAATAGTGAATGTTTTATTGAGTTAGGTTATCATTAACTTACAGTAATAATCACAGAAGTCATGTTTTATATCATTGCAGTAAAATAACCAGTGAAATCCATTGTTTTCTATTGGGACGCCTCCCTCCCACTGTGTGCTGGGGGGGGGAGCCTGAAGGCCCCACCGTCCCAAACAGGAACAAGCAGGTGAAGAGAGTGAATGAAAGAAATTCAGCGCTTATGTAAACAAGCTCAAATGGATCAATGTAATATGAACGGGCTTTTCAGCGGGCCATCATGAAAGAATGAGTCATTTGAGAGCGCAGTTGTCGGACCTCCGTTGTCGGGCCTCCGCAGGGGTTATTTAAAGTTCGCCAGCGGCGAATTTAATGAGGGAAAAGCTGAGAGAAAGCGACGTTAATTCCAGTGGATCCCACACATCTGGTGTCACACTGACTTCCACACATAGGCGCAGTTTGAAAAACAACAACAAATGAAAGAACCGCGTACAATTAACAGGCGACCACATGCTTTGTTTGTTTTTCCGGTATTTGTTTACTTTCCATGTCTTCATCCTGCGTTATGAAGCAAGACGTTTATGCTACTGGTTTGATTTAATAGGTGTATCTAAAATTAATATCATTATTAATATTAGTCCTCGTAGTATCCTCATTTTTACAGACCTGTTCAAGTTCTCTGATTTATTGAACATTTTATTTACTGTAAAAACACATTCGATGAGTTGTAGCTGCTGTGATCTCTGTTGGTAACTGCTCTCTGGATGTGTTCAGGGAATTTCTCCACAGACTTAAGCTGCTGCGACACCTTTCTCCTTGATAATGACTCTGTTTGGCACCTTCAAATCCCTTTTTCATTAATGACCACGAGGAAGCGCAGCAGATCCTCCTCCAGGAGTTGCTCCTACGCGCCTGTGACTCAGGGCGCGGCGCGCTCACAGACGGGACGCACACAGGCCGCATTGTTTATTGATATCTGCGGCCGTGTCAGCGCGGAGTCCTCTGTGACCCTCCTCTGTGTCACCCGGACCGGGGGGGGTTGCGAAGATAATGCTCACCCCAAAATAGACGCGTCTCAGAGGGGCTCCTTTATGCGAGGAGCGCCGACGTCTTCTGAGGGGGTGTCGCAAGTCCCGTCCCCCCCGCCAGCGCCGAACGCTGGAGCGACGATAATAAATATTAATTTGTGAGGAGGAGAAACATGAGTAAGCTGAACGAATCACCACCACATGGGGTGTGAGGAAGAGACTCGTCACTCACGCAGAGAAGCCCTCTTTCATTCTCCGTGCCACCGATGGGACCCGGCACCTCAATTTTTGATGTCAAGTCCCCCCCTACAACAGAGCGTCGACAGGCCCTGGGATTGGAAGCCCCCCCCGACTCCCCGACTCCCCGCGGAGTTTATAAGAGCACGTTACAATACTCGCACAAACACTCCAGATTGCTGCATCTGGTTCAGTTTAACGCCGTGGAGAGGAAAACGGTGTGAAGCGAGGCGAGCACATGCCCGATCACTCCTCTTTCCTCACACGTCTTGATGTGACACTCTTTTAAACGTGCGACTTGTGAGGCTCGTTTTGTTCCCTTTGTTGTGTTTAGTGGCACGGAATAGCACCTGGCAGCCTCTCCATGCATGCTGATGTGATCTCCTGCTTGTACGACAGAGTTAACGGGAGCTTGATGGCAAATGTCATTCAGTCAACGACAATAGATGAAGACATAATGATAGCTTGAGGTGTCGAAGCTAGAATCGCACAGGAAGTAACGCAGAAAGACGCGTTGTTGACACTTTGTGGGAAAATGAGCTGTGCTTTTACTTTGAAGGGCTTCTCAAGTGTTTGGCTTCACTGCGTTTGAAGAGTCTTCGAGGCATTTTGCCGGTATGAGGTCAAAAGTTTGAAAAAATGATGCTTTGAAGCATTGTTGAGAGAGTTTTTCCTCTCACCTTCTTACACCTGTTCCTGCTCGGTGCCACTTTCCAACACTTTAGGCCTAAAACGAGTCACGTTCGCTCATCAACGCTCATTTCCTGCTGACTTGTTGTCCGTAGTTGCTCGAGTAACGGCCGGTGCCATCACTTGTGTATTTTTACACGATTACAAGTGCGTCTGCCGTAATGCTGAGCAGGACGCCGTCTCCCCTCTCTCTCTCTCTCCCTCCGTGTTGCATTGTGTGCGACGCTCGCCGGTTGCCGGGGGGGAGGAGGGTGGGGAGGAGAGGGGCCGCGGTGAGCTCAGCTGTCGGCAGGCGCAGGGCCACGCGGCTCGCGCGCTGGCACAGCGGCGCGGAGACAAGAGAGCAGGTAGTCAGAGGAGATACTGCGGGATCCACATAGCTTTCAGCTGATCCATTAGGACACGCCACAATTCAGATATGGCCCCCCGCCAGATGCCCATCCATTGTGCCCCCTCCCCTCCCCCCCGCTGCAGTATTTCCATCAGCTTCACTCACTGCTCAAACATTTTATGGGTATTCGTTGGCACGGCTGGCGCCGAGATTTGTATGCGTGCAAAATATGTTTGAGTGTGAGAGTGCGTGCATGCGAGCTTGTGTGTGTGTGAGTGAGTGAGTGAAAGTGGGGGGGGGGGTGCAAGTGTGTGCAAATGAGATCACTTGGTACTATCAAAGTGCAAGCAGGACTATGACACTGTTATAAATAGAAGAGAGGAAGTAAGGAAGGTTAAATCTCAGAGACGCCGCGACGAGACATTTGAACGGCTGCATGTCCTCACAGACTGCTCCGCTGTTCGCATGCATGTGGCTGTCTGCACACCTCTATAGTGGAGACTGAAACACGTTCACTTCTGCTGCTTCTCTAGGTTCATTTGCAACACGAAGGTCTTGCACGTTCCACCCCTAACTGCTGCAGATGCACGATGTGTCAACGCGGGTAAATTATCACTTTATGAGCAAATGAGAATCCAGGAAGCTGCTTCTCACGGACCAGTGAGCATTATTGGCTCGTGATTGGTCCCCTGTGAAAGTTGCCAGCGTGCAGGACGTCGCAGCGCTGCGCCGTGCCGCGTTTCTATATCGGCTGATTGCCCGTTTCCTTGAGAGTCAGAGCTGCAGAGCTGAAGAGACTCCCAGAGACGCACTCCTGCCTGACTGTGAAATTCTGTAGGAGTGTTCAGCTGTCTGCATTAAAAAAGATGAACTGAAGAGAGGAATTTAAGAGGAGGTGGGGGTGGGGGGTGGGGGGATGTTTACTCGTGATATCTATGCACAAGACACCTACCGGAGTCGGTGTCTGTGAGGCTGCGCGAGCCTTTCATTTCGCTCCTTGATCTCGACGGTCAGTAATCCTGACCAACTGATATTTACCTGGCATGACTTTGACCCCTGACTTTCGGCAGCTGTCAGCGCCCCCCCCTCTTCCTCTGAGGGTGGACATGTGGGACACCGGCGCTGCTCCCCCCCTCCCCCCTCCTCTCGAGGTGGCACAGCGTCGGACTCGGTGCTGGCTTTACGGTTTTTAGCATTCAAAGAGCGTCCGCCGGGGCCTCCTCCTACCGTGTTACTAAATAAACAGGGCCGGCTGAGTGCTGACCGCGGCCGCTGAGCGAAGATGAAAAGCTCCCCCGGGGGAAGGGACACCATTACGCCGCGTGTTGTCCATTTGTTTAACGCATCCGTATCGGTTTACAGATTTCGAACCCAGCTATTTTGTTTATCACCTCAAGCCTCCCCGGCCCTTGCTAAAAGTGTCGGCGCATGAGGGGCCGGGGTCTTGACTTTCTCAAGGCCCACAGACTCGAACGCAAAGTAACAAGGTCACACTAATTGGAGAAGGAAGTGTTGAGGATGTCTTTGGGAAAGAGGGTGGTGGGGGGCGGGGTGGTGGTGGTGGGGGGGCAGAGTCGCAGAACGATAGCAGAGAGGCTCAGATCCTGTTTCTGCTCCGGTTCCCCGTTCTAATCCAGCCTGGTATGTGTGGAGATCAGAGCCGGTCCCTTTCACTGCAGCCATCCGGTGGCCGAGCGACGGGACCCCCTGCTAAGTCCGCGTTTCCTCCGCGGCAGCACATTCACGTGGAAAGCACCAGACGGTGGTGGCGGCGCGGTGCGGCGCCGGCGCCGGGCCTGCTGCGGAGACCCGAGTTTGCCGAACACGTCAAAAAAAACAACACGTAAACAAAGAGAGCGAGGAGGGAACGCGTCGCCGCGTCCTTTTCCAGGTACTAACCCCATGAGAAACATGGCACTGGACAGCTGTGTGTTCCCCCTTGATGTATTTATGTCAGCCGCTTACATAAATACACTGAAGTCACACATACACATTCACACTGATACGCACGGGCCCGGGTGCAGGCGTGCACACTCGCAGTGACATAGGAATCGAACGGCGGCGCACACGCCGCGCACACACACAGACACACACAGGCGTGCACGCACACACGTATCATGCTCCATGTCAGTAATACCCCAAGGATATTATGTCTCCCCCTCGGCAGACTGGACAGTTGATCACAGCAGTCCGACCACATGGTCACTTTGATGTAAATCACACCGAGGAGTCACCTTCAAATTCACCACAAACCTGAATATGAGACCGGGCTGTTGTGATTAAACATGATTGACTCACATCGCGTCACACGGG